>JAAGKR010000048.1:175058-368871 GCA_011419295.1 Clarias macrocephalus
GTATAGTCCCGAGAGCTTAAACGCATTACAAAATGTGATTTTGCGAGCACGAGTGGCAGATTATTGTATCATCATTTTAGTGTCTGACTGGCATCCTCAATTTATCCAGTTTATCCATGCTGTTTGTTTTGGGATACATGAAGCTTATATAATTAATTATTTTACATCACTTGTATGTACTCCATTCTGGATTTCTGTGAAACACAATATTTGTGACGGCAGTAAGGAAGGTCAAGTTTGATATTCTTTTCTCAGCATTTTAGTCATCATGCAAATGGGAGTGAACTGGAATCTTATCAACAAAACTCAACAAGGCCATTAACACTGCTATGAGCACTTTACAGTACATGGATTTTAGGAATCGGCAGCCCAAATCATTACGCAGCCTCCTGTTTGACCAACTCTGAAAAGAGATGTGATTTTACTCAATATTTATGCATACTCTTTCTCTTATTTTGCTCCTAACTCTCTCTCTCTCTCTCAGTATCGGCATTCTGGATCTCATCAGACGCTTGGCACTACCATGCCTAAATTGCAGTTCATGCATAATCACAGTTCTAACCCAGTCACTAACACATATGAGACTGACACTAAGTTCTTTGATTTCTGACTCTCTCTCTCTCTCTCTCTCTCACACACACACACACACACACACACACACACACACACACACACACACACACACACACTGTAGGACTTTCTTTAAACAGACCGCGGCAGCTGCATCTCATCAAAACGATACAGTGAGGAAGCAGAGCAGAGGCTCATGAATCATGGAGGAAGGAGTGAGATGGGCCGGTCAGATTGAAGATGTGAAGCTGCAGTTAGTGACACCTGCTTGATTAAACACTGGTTGAAATGTCAGGAAGGGAGCGCAAAAAGGAATGCGTATTTGTAAAGTTATAAAGGTAAAGAGGGAAGAGAGAGAGAGAGAGAGAGAGAGCAGCTGCTCAGTGCAGTGTACTGTAGGTTTTAAATTGAAAGATTTGACTAGTAAGAGGGCAGAGAAAGAGACGGAATAGAGGAGCAGCAATGCAGGGCAGTGAAGGGATGTGCTGAGAACTAAGACTAACAGTATGGCAAGAAAAGTTGCTTTAAAAATACACTCACACACTCAGTCACCTTTAGCTTTGATTACAGCACACAATGTAGTGGCCACTCCAGATGAGAAAATATGCCTGTGCCTTCAGGGAAGAAAAAAAAACCCCATAGAAGTGATAAATTGGTCTTTCAGTACATTCAAGTCGTCAGCTGACTTCATTTTATTGCCAGTGAGTCTAGACCTGTCCAACTGAAGCAACCCCAGATCATAACACGGCCTCCAGTGGCCACTATGCATGATGGGTGATGAGTCCCTTCTTACCCTGGACTCATCGGATCAGATTTTTCCATTGGTCAAAAGTCCACTCTTTATACTTTTTTTCTGATTAGTCTCACTAACAAGTGGTGTCCTTACAGCCTCACAGCTGTTTAATATCAACCCCGTGAGTTCTCATCACATTGTGTATGTAATGTACATTATGGAAATGCTCTTACTTTCACTATTAAACATAGCTGTGATTTTTACTGTTGATTCTTTACCATGCACCTTCACCAAGCGTTTAAGTGATTTCCATTTATTATATTTTCTTCCACGGTTCGGCACTGTCCTTCCAGGGTTTAATAATTTGATACTGTTCTTAACGCAGTTCCAGTAATTGCAAAGTTCCTTAGTTGTTTTCTTTGCTTGATGCAGCCCAATAATTTGACCCTTCTTAAATTCTTAAGTTTTAAATAAAACTTTATTTTTGGCCATGTTTGGGTAATTTCTGTAAAAAGAGAATAGAAATTAAGTGAATGACTAAAACCTTCATGCAGGAGCATTTAGAAACATCCATGACTTTTATTTTGTCTTAAGTCAAGTTCACAGAAGTCATAAACAAGCTAAAACAGACAAAACAAACTTCATAAGATAGATAGACAGATAGATGTTATTTCAAACATCCTAGCAAAGGGTAGTAACACAACAGTGCATTTGCAATCGCATTGTGAACGAGAGACCCATGCTTATACAGGAATGGCCAAGAAAAGACAGTGTACAATGTACAATATACAATATATTAGTGTGGCTGTGCAAATAGAGGTCTAGTGAGCGAGATTGAGGTCATGGGTCATGTAATGGATCGACGCAACGCGGCTCTTGACTTGAATGTGTGCTTCTTCAGACACGTGCCAAATACAGGATGCTTTCATCTGGTTAGGATCTCCATCGTACCATTAAGAGTGCTACATAATTTAGAGCCATTGATGTGAGCTGAACAGTGGAGCAGTGGGTAACGTTGCCGCCACATGCTTTTAAGGTTTACGTTTGATCTTGATAGTGTCTTGGAAGAGTTTCTCACATTCTCTGCTTGTGCGTGTGGATTTCCATCAGTTATACGAAAGTTCACATGAATTGCTCACTCTAAATTGGTCGAATGGCAGCATTGTGGCCTTGCACCTTCAGGGCTGGGGTTCGATTCCCACCTCGGGTCTGTGTGCTTGGAGTGTGCATGTTCTCAGTGTGCTTGGTTGGTCTCCTTAGTGTGCCCCGGTTTCTTCCCACAGTCCAAAGACATGCATTCATCCAGAGCAACTTACATTTTTACCTCATTATACATCTGAGCAGTTGAGGGCCTTGCTCAAGGGACCAACAGGAACAATTTGGTGGTTGTGGGATTCGAATCTGAGACCTTCTAAACCACAGTCCAGTGCCTTAACCACTGAACTACCTAAGGTTAGGCAGGTTAGGCTAATTGGCGTTTCCAAATTGTCTGTAGTGTGTGAATGACAATCATGCGTCGCAAATCTTAAGTACTGTAACTGCCACTTGAACAACAAATATATCTTCAGGGTGGGGATCAGTGGTGGCTGGTGCAAAAATTTTTGCGGGGCGCAAACAAAATTAAAATTAAACTTTTAATACTCGCCTGTAAATAGCCATTTATCATGTGATTAAGCATCATTACTACTAGTATAAAATAAAGGCATGACTCACATCGCATCCAGTCAGCAGCTCCGCTTGCCATAAGAAGTGCTGGAAAAGACTCGTTGAGAATGGTCCAATCACATGAGCCCAAATATTTTAAAACAATATTGATTCGCTAAGAACAAAAGTGGGAGGGTTCGGGGCGCACAGCGCTGCGCCGCAAGGATGATTTGAAAAGATCCACTCAGAGCTCAGCCTCAAGTCACATGCTTTTCAAAGATTTACGTGCCTACATAGACACTCGTTTGTCCGGCGCCCCGCGTACACGAACACAAATGAACATAATACAGATGATATTTTTTTTATTGGAAATAAATTAAATTAAGAAATACAGCGGAATATTGTGACTAAATGACTTTATTTCATTATTAAAATAAATAATTATTATGTTAAATAATTACATGTTAAAGTAGCATTTTTCTCTGCCTAACTTTAAGGGGGGGCGGTGCCCCTGCGCCCCGTATTGACTGGCCGCCACTGGTGGGGGGTATCCATTTCCCAATGTACTGGATGGCATGTTGAATGACCGAAGTATTGAAAAAAAAATGAAATAATTGTCCGTAGGTAAAATAAAAAAAAAAACTAACAAAAAAAAACTGTTTGAATATTTGTGTGGTCGTATTCCAAGGATACGCTCCGGATCCATGTAAGTTCTGATTGAATAAATGAATAAATAAGGTGCATTCCAATGTAATTAAGTGTGTTCTTATTTTCAAGTGTATATAGTGTGACTTTTTATATATGCCTAATCTATACTGCATAAGAAGATGCAGTGTGAAAGGCCAGAAAGCCATCGATTTCCTGTAAAGTCTTATAGTCAATATAGCTCGTCTTCCTATGAATCTTTATTTCAGTTTAATAGGGGAGAGAAGGAGAAAGCGGCAGAGAGAGAGAGAGAGAGAGAGAGAGAGAAGGAATTCCATTATCCCTCTCTCCAGGGAAATATCTCTACAAGGATAGGAATATCTTTTTCTAAATTTGTCCTTATGGCTGGTCCATGTTGACATGGATTTAATTGGTGGTGAAAGTATTATCATTATTTTTTAAAACGTTGCTTAATAAAAATAAATTAATGACCTTTTCTTAAACTTTGATCCACTTTGACTTTGGTTCTTTAATTAATAAAATGTAAATGGTACATAGTGAGCGCTAAGATGACTCAGGGTTTTGTCAATGGAGGGTCCTCACAAGGATATCGAAAATGATCAAAAGTGTGTATGTGTGTTTACTGTAGTGCTCACTGTATGTACTTCAGTCTTTGCGTATTTTATTCACAGATTCCGTTCCTTTGAATGTTTATGCATTTAAAAACAATCTTTTGCCAAAGCTATTCATTTTTCCCTGCTGTTTGTTAGCGATTACATACGCGTATGCTAACACACACACACACACACACACACACACACACACACACACACACACACACACACACACACACACACACTCACCCATACAGCACACTTTGGCAGACATTACTTGCCCCAGTCCTGCTCAGCTGACTCTTCTGTGAAAGCAGACAGTTAAAGACAAAAGGACGCAGCATCTGACTGTGCGCGAGACCTTGATCATGGTAAATTATGCGTTGTGTCTCAGACGCCTGGAAGACGCCCGGCTCTGTCCTCATTCATCGCTGACAGACACGATAAACCACACAGAAGGCCAGAGCTCACCTTATGTCTAACCTTCCACACACACACACACTCCTGTACAGATGACAACAAAATGAGTAGATATAGGGAAGAAGAGAGAGAGAGAGAGAGAGACACACACACACACACATGCACGCAAAGACAGAAGAGGAGGACAAGGAAGGGAGTCTGACATTTTCAGATTGCATTTTCTTTGTCCCAGCTTTGATAATCAACAGGATTTCGTATCGTCAGAAAGATCCTCAAGCTGAATAAACCATTACCTAAAAAGGACAGAGACGTGTACAGTAAATGTCATCTAAATATAAAGTAAGGCAATGACATCACAGTTCCAAGTAAACTGATCATGGTTAATAGAGGAGTTTGCACATTTGGTTTTCTTTAACATGACTAGCCGTCTTAATACCTGCGAGAGAGGACAGAATGAAATCTGTTGCTTTGTGTGTGTTTTTTTTTCTTCTATTTTATGTAGGCCAGGGCTTAGACAAGATTGATTGTCCAATTAAATTGTCCAACTTTTTTGACTTCAAATAAGAAGATCCCCTCCATGAAACCTCAGATTTTATGGGGAAAAAAAAAAAAAAAAAAAATATATATATATATATATATATATATATATATATATATATATATATATATTTTTTTTTTTTTTTTTTTTTACCTAGTTGAAATTTTGCCCTTATTTTAAATACATTGATACATTAAACATTTTCTCAGTGCTCCAGGTTCTCCCGTTTCCTCCCACAGTTCAAAGACATGCAGATTAGACTATTTGGCATTCCCAAATTGCCTTGCGATGGATTGGCACCCTGTCCAGGGTGTACCCGGTCGTACCTCAGGTCTCCTGGGATAGGCTCCAGTCCCCTCATGACCCTATACAGGATAAAGCAGCATAGATGATGAAAGAGTGAATGAGTGAGTGGTTCAACTTGGATTCAATCAGTTGATTCAGATTTTTGAAATTCTTTTTTTTTTTTTTTTTTTCCTCCCTGAGATTCTGCTCGTAATCTACAGCCGTCTGCTTCCCTCACCGACAGCGTTTTGCTTTATAAACTGAGGTTATCATTTATATATGGCAGGGCAAATGAAAGTGCTTTAATGGATACTTTGAAGTGGCTGAATCAAGAGAACTTTTCTAAGCTGTTGGATTATAGATAAAAACCATGCAGCAGTTGTACCAAGAGCCGTGATTGCTTCTCAGTGATATTTAAACGTTTCTATAAACTCTGACGAAGAAATAAATTACTGCAGATGTTATAGCAAACCTGACATTTCTAATCCATCTGACCTTCCTTTAATATCTGGCGTTTGACCCTTAAATTAAATTCTTGTTTCGATTCTGTATCAGAAGAGCTCCGCTCAGACTTTTTCTTCCTATTACAGAGAGAATGAATATTTGCCTGGCTTTATTTCCTACGACATCTATTTCTCTTTAAACCGACACGCTGTTCTTGTAGAGTTTAATTCCGGGAGGCTCTCGATGAGTAAGTGCATGTTTTTACTATAAAATTCGCTTTTTTTCCCCATATGAGGGATGAGTGCCTCGTAGGTGTACTGTATATGTCTTATTGGAAAAGTGTCTAAGCTGAGAAGCCTTGCTTTTCCCTGGAGATTTCATGCTTGCTTTAGTAGAGGAAGGATGTTGCTGATGAGGGCTGCAAAGTCCAAACGCAGCAACAGCCCGTCTTTATCTAGGACACGAATGTGATTTTGAAGATCGACATTTCGCCACTCAATTCCTATCTCTCTGAGGATTTACTCCGCAGTATTTAGTAATGCACCTGTATCAGGTGATAAAATTTCAGCCATTGAGATATAGATCCAGAAAATTCTTGTAGATCTATCACAACTTTTTCATTCCATTTCATCATTGATTTTCTGCTGCTTTTTTTTTTTTTTTTTTTTTGCTATCTCTGTATCAGAGAGAGAGATATTGTAAGTGGTTGGGCTTAATAAGAATTTTTATAACAAGCAAAGCGCTGTTTATGAGACAAATAGAAATATAAACTTGTACTGACATGCAATATCTCTGATAAGTATACTGACATCGTGAACAAAATCCGTTTACTGCATAAGTAAAAATATCTGCTAGTTGGCCTTCAGTTCTTTAGTATTTGTGAAAGGCTTATGCAATCATATTAGAATCGCTCTTCTGAAGCATAGAACGTCTGAATCTCTGCCTCTAAATCATGCTGCTGTATATCTCAACCACAATCTCAAAATCTCAGACCTAAATTTCTGAGGATCTACAGTAATAAGAATCTTTGAGCAATGATCTGAATATGAAGCAAAAGACCAACATTTATTTGAATCTGAATCCTAGAACCAAGAAGTCTAAATCTGAATGATCAATATTTATTATTCAAAAAGCTTGATTATTCATATTCAGAGGTCCAACAAGCTGCTAAATCTGAATCGAAAGATCCAGTAAGTGTCTGAATTGGAATCTTATGATTTGAATTATATGGCCAATATGGCTAATCTGAATCATATGAAAATATGATAATAATCCTATAATATAGTCTTTGATCCACAGCCCCAATAACTGAGGAATGATTTCAAACAGAATTAACTATGGGTCTGAGGGATGCACTTTTAAACAGTGTTTTTTTTTTTTTTTTTTAATACAATGGATCATACAATAAATAAATGAGCTGATGTTACGGGAGATAAATCATCACCTCCTGATTTGAATTCATCCAAGCTAGACTTTAATCTGTATTAATTACCAGTGAATGTTTGCATATTAATATTCATGACTGTGATGAAAACTGACAGTGAGTTGTAGAGATACAGTAGCAAACCTACACTGTAAAAAAAACCCGGTAAATTTTACGGTAAAAAAACTGGCAGCTGTGGTTGCCAGAATTTTACCGTAAAAAATACGGTAGCACCGTTATTGCACTGTAAAAAAATTAACCGTAAATTTGACAGACGTCTACAGTAAAAAATATGGCAACAGTGTTTTTGGTTGTACTCATTATACCTTATAGATTTTAATAGTTTTTTTTTTTTTTCAACCTTGCCGGGAATCAAACCCAGACCCTGGCGGTGCAAGGCAACAGTGCTAACCACTGCACTACCATGCTTGCGATGCAAGTGTTGTCGTTGTTGGTCTTCCTCGGTTTCCCCACGTCCCCCCGCACGACTTGCACTCCAACAATGACAACCCTTATGGAGCAAACATGGTAGTGTAGTGGTTAGAATCATCGCCTTGCACCTCCAGGATCTGGGTTTGATTCCCGGCCAGGCTCAAAGAAAAATTAAAATCCCTACAATATGCAGTATAATGAGTGCAATCCTGTATCTTTTACAGTAAACTTCTGGCAACCACAGCTGCCGTTCTTTTATTGTAAAATTTACGGTTTGTTTTTTTACAGTGCAATAACGGTGCTACCATGTTTTTTTACGGTAAAATTCTGGCAACCATAGCTGCCAGTTTTTTACCGTAAAATTTACCTTTTTTTTTTTTTTACAGTGTAGTTCTGCACATTTACTGTTTTCTGACTAATATACAGCGGAACCTCAGCCCCCCCCATACGAATTGTTGCCTTAAGATTAAAAAAAAAATAATAATTGCTTCAGCATACAGTACAGCATACATGTTCAGCATATGAATGAACAAATTGTAAGTCCCGGAGCTGTTCAAATCTTGTTAACGTTAGTGGAAAGCCAAGCAAAGCGAATTCACGATTTTTTTAAACTCTTTTTTTGTTTGGTCGATTTATTTTTGCATTTTGTGCAAGATTTAGAAGATATGGCACCATGAGTCTCAAGAAAGTTAGCAAGGACAGTTTGCAACAACAACAAAAAAAAAAAATTCACTACTTTGTCCTAAAACTGAGGTGCTTTTTTTTCGCTGCTTTGTGTCAGGTTTGTGTTTAATTTCTTTTAGGGTAGCATGGTAGCTGAGGAAGTTAACAAAAACGAATCATTTTGTACCAAGCGATTTCATTGGCTGGAGAAATCGACCAATCAAAACTCCTGTTACATTTCATCAACCTAAAATCATACTATTGTGGTTTTAAGTCAACACCATGACCTCGGAGGAATACGCGAGTTACATTACATTGTGTTACTGCCAGCTGTACTTTAGTTTTATAGATGTATAGAAATGATAAAACAATGGATTTTTTATTTACGCGTGAAATCGCTGTTTGAATCGGAATAATAAAAACTAGCGTCTCGAGTCTTGTATGTCTTGTATGAGTCTCTGAATCTTAATCATAGAGCTAGTGACTTTCTAAATCTCAATAAAAGTTTGTAGAAAAAATAAAAAAACGCAACATACGCATGCTAACCTACTGCACTGCATTCTGGGATTTTACAAGCGCTATGGATATTTCCGCTATGGATCTTACCTGTGAACAAATTAGCGCCGTGCATTGTGTAGTGAAAATGTAAAACGGTGATTTCTCTAAATCAGTTCATTTCCATAAGACCAGAGTGTCTCTGAATATCTTTCAGTAACACTAGTGTGTTAATGCGCAGGTGAAGGATGGCCTTTTCATCACTGATAGTTGCTGGCCATTGGTAGGCTGGTCACATTTCCACCCACCGGGATCCAGAGAGTCTTACAGATGCTGTATGAGGTTGAATGCCAGGAGACAGAGACCAAATCTTAAGGGCTCATCTGTACAGCCACTCGGCTCAACTCTCACCTAAAATCTGTACTCATCAGAGCAGGTTTTCTCTAGGGTGGATGGCAACACTGGCACAAGCCATGCCCTTGTGCAGTGTGCCAGGGGCCATCTGTCTTATTTCATCTGACATTCAATGTACAATGGAAAGAATATGAAACGTATTCAATGTGCAGCAAGCACAAAATTTGAATTCACAATGTTCTACCCGGACCTAATTAAACACATTGATTTTCTGTCAAAAGGCAAAGCTTTGTAATGCTCTGAAGACTATTTATTTATTTAAACAGACTAATTATTAGCAAGTAATATATCATTTATTTGTTTAAGATGTAAATCTTTGCTTATATATTAACGATCATTTGTGAAAACATTAACAAATCTATTTGAGAAGTCAACTCCGGTCCTAGGGATTCGCTTCAGGTTCATCTCGGCTCCCTTCGACAACTGATCCGGCTCATTATCATGACCTTCAGGGAGGTTGAAACACTACAGTGTTCCTACAGGATCCGAAGCTTAGATTTAATCTGTGCTGGTTTCAGAAGCCATTTATTAATGAATTATGTATAAAAATGATTTTATCAGGACATGAATATTATTTATATTATATATTAATAAATTATCGAACATACATACAGTAATTCAATAGAGAATACTTTGCCATGGTTTAATTAATAAAAAGAAAATTTCTGTGGTTAAAATGGGAAGAAAACAAGATATGCTGAAACGTTGGGGCATGACGCATCGGACTGCACACCATCTCACATCGCATTATTGATTATTTTCCGATATACATCATGTTTTGTTTCCTTGCATAAAGAAATCTATACTTTAGACAATAATGATTCACTCATCCATAATTAATCAATCAAGTAACCATAAATATGCATTGTTTGTATGTCAGTTATTTTGTTAATTTGCAAAATGCACCCAATGGAGTTTAATGCACTCTTTCTTTTGAATTTATACGATTGCCACCAAACCAGACTTTTGTCAATACGTTAGGGATGCAAAATTTCTGAGTGATTTTTGATTTCTCAAACGGGTCAGCCATGCAATGCATTAAACTTATGCGGAAAGTTGTTAATATATGGTATATTCAGTGACATCACATTGAGTGACTTCATTGTGTAATGAATGAATTTTTTTCCCAGCATCTGGGGCTTTTTAGAGGTGTAACATAAAATCCCCCCTTTCCTAAAGTTAGGTCATAATGGTATTGGTATGTCCCCTTTAAATGCATGTGCCCACTGTGCCCATTGTCATTATGTTGCGCCCGGGTGGCGATTGTGCAGGGTGCTTGGACCTCCTCATCGCTGTTTGCAACTGTTATTATTCCTTCCTTAGTGAGATGAATGGAAGACGAGACTTGGCTAATGCTAGAACCAGACGTTAAAGATGCGCTAATGGAAACGGAGCCTCAAATGCAGTCTCAGCACAGGTTCGATCTGATAGCTTCTGGTTTTAGACAAGTTCTTAGAAGTGTTTTTGCTCATGTATCAACACAAACAAAAACAGGTTTTAAAATTCCAGTTTTAAAATGTGTCCAATCGGATGTGCCCTGCGTCAAAATGTCACAGTGTCACAAATAAGCAAGAAAGTTTTGCGTTTAATTGCATTAAATAATTTTTATCACATTGGATTACTTGGAATTAATTAAGTTAAGATACAGTACTATACATACATATGCGTATAGCAGTCAAAGAGTTTTGTGTAATTTTCTTTGTTATTCCTGAACATATAATTAATTCCGTTCGGTTTTAGGTTTGAATTCTAATCATACACTGGTATTGCTTTGCCACACACACATTTTGATCATAAGAAGAGAATAATCTTTGAAATATATAACAACCAAATGCAAGCACAAACAATACCCCTGACTTCTGCTGATGCTCATGGTGGCCGGTTGCTTTTAGACATGGTTTGACCTCTGTGCCGAGGAACGGGAAGACGCTGCAGAGAAAGTGAATAAGGAGGGAGGGAGGGAGGGAGGGTTGAAGGATGATATGAATGATTAATTGTGTTTACTCTCTGTGAGGAACCAGATTAGCCGTTCACTCTGATAATGGCCTCATTACTATGTACACGGACACGTCTGACCCAGGTATGCCCTCACACACACACACACACACACACACACACACACACACACACACACACACACACACACACACACACACACACACACACACACACACAACTAAACAATAAACAAAAAAGAAAAAAAGTGCACAGAATATATACTTGGGAAAAGTGTGGCCTCGGCTTGAGATTCTTGTGCCTTCTGGTGAGTTTGCTCTGTAAACATGGAGCTGCTTCAGTAATGGACATGCTGTTGGGAGACTGACACAATTTGCGAGCGTCCCCTGACATCCTATCAGGAACGGCTGAGTTGGATTGTCTCTCTTTCTCCATGCAGAAAATTGCATAACAGACACCTCTCACTAGGGGATTCAGCGGGTTGAAGACAAGATGCTGTGAGAGGATTGCGACTATCTGTCTGCTCGTTAATCCTCAGTAGGAAAATGATACAGCTGCATTTACCAGAAAACTTGAGCCAGATTGTGCGGATGCACGCTTTTATTCCCTAGTTCTTCAGTTTCGTCCAAAGGGGAAAAAAATACAAACGCTTATACATACACACACACACACACACACACACACACACACACACACACACACACACACACACACACACATACGCACGCACACCCTACGTTTTATTATCTTTAGGTTGTGTTTCTCTAGAACCTTGCCTCAGGCAAGGTGTCTGTTCTCTAAAAGCCCAAAAGGAGAGGATAAAATGTCTCATTCTACGCCTCCTAATTTCACAGCCACCTTGTTCCTTGCCACCTTATTCGATGCTGTCATTCCACGAGATATACTTTGTCATTATGAAAGTTGTAGTTCAGGTGGCATGGTGGTTTGGTAGGCTGTATTACATGGATGGTGTTTAAACAGTATGTTTAATAGAGCATGCATGTTAATAGTGTATTATCAGTGAGCCTCATTTCCTAAGCAAGGAGCATTTAAAATGTAAAAATACTGCTAAGGGAACTTTTCTTGAGCTTTACATGCTCTGATAGAGTAAACAAAGCACCCTTTTGTGTGTCTGTCCATTTCTTTCCCCAGTTCTCACTAAGGGGCAAGCAAGACGATTTTGTGCCAATTCAATTTGTATTGCGATTTTGTATGTACCTAGATTTTTATAAATCCTGATTTGAAATTAAAAAGGCAGCGCAGTGGTGCCGCCTTGCACCTCCAAGGTCCGGGTTCGATTCCCGTCTCTGTGTGCAAGGAGCTTGCACTTTCTCTCCATGCTTGGTGGGTTTTCTCTGGGTACTCTAGTTTCTTCCCACAGTCCAAAGACCTGCAGATTAGGCCAATTGCCCATATTGTGTGAATGAGTGTGTGTTGACACCCTGTTCAGGGTGAACCCCGCCTCATGCCGCGACCCTGAAGACAGAATAAAGCGGTATAGACGAGTGAGTAAGTGCCATTACAAATTTCTTAGTTTATAATGTGAACCTTAAAACAAAAATATCATATTTCATATATATTATATTTAATATTATGTTTCACCACCTCAATTGCAACAATATGCTGTATAAATTTTAATTTAATATAATAACTTTGGAGTCAGTATGTAAAGACATAAAATTGAGAGCGGTGATGCATTACTGGATCGATTTATTCCCATCTCTAGTACATTACTAGTTACAGTGCATTGTGTAGGCAGCGTAACTGTAATGTTTTTCTTATTATGCTCTCTTTCATCTGTGCCATGACATGGGTAGTGAAGATGAAATATAAATATGAGTGAGATGGTGATCAATCTTGCGTCACAAAATGTCGATTGCACGTTCCAGATGTTTGTATTGATCTTATTTTTGTTAATCAAAGCAACCGAAAAGCAAAACATAAAATCACATGATCATACTGTACATATCTTTGCATTTTTTTACGTTTTTGCTCTGCCATGTTTGTATAAATAGCTAAAACGGAATAGGATTCAATTCGTCATATTACCTACTGTAAGTTGTTCTGAAAAAGGATAGGATATGCCAATCTATATCGCACAGTTCTGACCACTAAATATATTTATCAAAGTACAAAGGCATTCAAAGTTGATATTTTTTCGAGCCACCTCGGCCGTGATTGTCATTCACGCACGTACGGTCTTCTTTAAAAGGTTTGTACAGTACCATTCAAATACTAAGAGTCCCATCACAGTACTGTGCTTGACGTCTTCTGTAAACGTCCTTCAGATTTACACTTTCATTCTGTTGGGGTTTTTATACAATGTAGACATTTTAATGTGGACAAAATACCTGATGCATTTTCCACCATTAATAGGTAGGGTTTACATAAGGTAGACCAAGAATGACCGCTGCATTTACCGCCATTATGTAGTCTTTTAGTTCTGGTTCAGAGGTATATCGAATCGGGTTAATTTGATTAACTGAATTACAATTTATATCATACACGTTGTATACTATCCGTCCACCGTATAGCACAGTTGAGCGTATCTTACCAACGGTGTTTATCCCGCGGCCAACGAGAATTAATACAAAGTCTGGTATTTATCAAGAGCAGAGTCTTGGGTTTAATCTTATGGTTTTAGTTATGAAACGAGCACCAATTTTCAGCAAGGTATGCAGTTTTGTTTGTTTACTTGCGTTACGTTTTGTTCTCATCCTGTTGTTCGCCTCCAGCGAAGGGAATCACGGCGTTGCTGATTGGTTGGTGCGATGTTGTTGAAATGACGTCATTCGGGAAAGCCCTTTGGTGAGGCGTTGGTTGCCTGGTTACCGATTTCGGCGCTCTGGAACTTCTTCAGAGGGTTTCTTCTTCGTTGCAGGAATTTGGAGTTCTGGCACGAAGTCTCATTGAGAGTTCTTGAAGAGCGGATGACTTTAGCGGCGTAGCGCCCGCAAGGGTGGAAGCTCGAGCTGTTTGGAAGAGGTTGTTGAGGTTATTCTTCGGACGACGAAGGTGTGCGCCCGCAAGGCGCAAGGGCGCAAGGACGAGCGGTGAGCTTGCTTCCCTTAGATGACCATGACGAAGAACAGACGTTTCGTGTAGACGTGCTCGGACACTAAGTTTTGACCCTTTGTGTCAGTCTGTTCCACGGATGACTGGTCCAATCGGATGTGGTTGCAGGGCTTAGCCCCGCCTCACGTGGTTCCCCATTTTTTGCATACATTAGGCCGTGTTTTCGGCGGTCACCTGGGGCCCATCCGTTTGGAGTTTTAATACCTTTTTATAGAGTCATTTTTCATGAGCTCTGTTCATGCTACCAATTGTCCGTGTACATCACTATTCTTTGAATAAAACAATCTCTCAATTGATATCAGACATCCCGTGTCTTACACACTCATTTGTACCTTCATTTAATAAAAGGGGTTTGTACTGTAAATGCTGATAATATCTTTAAAGTTATGCAGAATAATCAAACATAACACACAGACATAAAACATACCGAATATATCTATATAGAATTTTGTCCTACTGGCTCACTTTAAAGATGTTTAAAACAGTGTCTCTGCCGTATGCCTCTTTGTTCATTGAAAGGTATGTGGAGAAACACGGGGCACCCTGTGTCCCGGGGGTCAGTGAGGGTGCCAGTGGTCTGAGTTAGGGTCTGGTTTTTCCCCCTCTCAGAGGTGTAAAACTGCCTCCTTTGTTTATCAGATTGCCAATTTACACTGTTGGAGTCGAGGTCGTCTGGTCTTTTATGGCTCCAGGCGCAGCAGACTCCCTTTCCCAGGCTTAAGTTTCCCGGTTCTTGATGTCAGAGAGGCTGCCTTGCCTCAAAGGACAAATACGATTAGCGAGATGGCGCCATGGGCTGGGAGAGGGTTCGGGAATGTGACAGATTGTTTGTTCTCTTTGGGGACCTGTTCATCCATACATTTCACAAGTCTCGGTTTGATTTGAACGTCCCTTCTATTAACAGGGTCTACAGAGGATTCTGTCTTGAATGTGATCATAAAAGCATGTTTTGTTTGCGTTTTTAATATTGGACAAAAAGATTTTATCCTTTTGGATCAGATCAGATAGTGTGAGAAAAGAATGAATGATCATCCTTTTCTCTCGCTCTCTCACACACACACATATTATCATTCAGCGTAACCATTCAGAGAGAGAGTGAGAGCGAGAGAGAGCGAGAGAGAGAGCGAGAGAGAGCGAGAGAGAGCGAGAGAGAGCGAGAAGATTGAGTTGGGCAGTGGTGCATCACTATGACAGCTGTTTTGGTGTGTTTGTTTTCCTTCATTTTCAAGATGCTACTAATCCTTCCAGATTTATTCATCTCATTTTGAAAACCTTTTAATCTGTTTTTGTTTTGATTGATGAAAGGATTTTTTTTTTTGAGAAAATCTTTCATGATGCTTTTCCTGTCATGTTCACAACTATTTGCTTTTCCATAGTCTATCTAGCTTTCTCACTTATTGGGCAGAGAAACTAGTTGCTAGAATGCAGAGACCTAGAACTCATAAACATCAAATTCTCCCTATCCTGCTCATTTTCCTGTATACTGGAAAAGACTGAATAAATGAATAGTGAGCTAAAGAAGTGCATTAATACATACTGAGGTTAAAATGAATCCTTTAGGGTCACTAGATATTCCGTTTCTGATTTATTCGAACCTTGACGTGTTTCTCCTGCGGTTTCAGTAATGGACCGAGTAAACAAACATTTGAATTCCAGTTTCTTGTGGATTTCATAACAGTTATATTTCCTCATTTATTCTGAATCCCAAATCCTTCTCTAAACCATGAACAAGGGAAGTGCTTAATGTGTGGAACAAGGGATTCTACACCCTACATAGTGCACTAGCTTTCCATTTAACTATGTTTGGGATTGAAACCAGGAACAGTCAGTTAGCTGAGGCTCTTCTTAAGCGGAACAAGTGAAGACAAAAAGAGAAACTTATAAAATGTATAGGACAGTCCTCCACCTCCATGGTATTCTCTTCATGTCTTTTGGCTCCATAGAACCCTAGTAATTTCCCCAGAGTGTAGTATGGTTTTAAATCTGGACCGAACATAACAGATAGGAAGAAAGAAATGCTGCATGTAAGTTTGAGATCAGCAAGCTACAGTTCTAGCATCGGGACATCTGAACCAATTTGAATGTGTCACGTTCCAAAAAAAAAATTGACAGCAAATGAAACATTTTGTTCGGGTAAGAAAAACGAATGGCGAGTTTTTGAGAGGAGAAATGAAACAGCGTTGCTGCATCAGAAGCTATTTGATTCACGTAACAAACACAAAAATATACAACTGATGGCTTCTGCTGTGTGCGCGCTTACTGATTTGTCCACACCAACACTTCATATATCAGCAATATGATTGTAGCATAGAGCTGATACATGCTTTAAATCCTGAGAGTAAAACATTGTTTAGGACAGAATAAGTGGAAAGGCCGGGAAATGAGGCGGCACAGTGGCGTCGTGGTTAGAGATGTGGATTCTCAACTCTGGGTTCGGTTCTCCCCAGGCTGGTGGGTTTCCTCCGGGTACTCCAGCTTCCTCACACAGTCCAAAGACATGAACATTATAGGCTAAGTGATGTTCACAAAACGCCCATTGGGTGAGTGAGTGCTTGTGTTTAGTGATGGGAAGTTTGAATCATTTTAGTGAATCGGTTCTCGTTCATCCATATAAACGAATCTTTTTTTTTTTTTTTTTTTTTTGAGTCATTTGGTCCTTTTGGTTCTTTTGAACAGAAATAAAATAAAATGTTACATTTTATATAAACAGACCCCCAACACGTCTACATACACACATTTTGTCTATAATTCCAGTAATGAAAATATTACAATGCAGCTAAGGACATTTTATGATAAACAGAATGAGCAGCTCACCTCTCATATCTTCTAGTCCGAGTCGTTCGTTCTTTTGAATCTGTCGTACTGCATAGCGTCTATGGGAGTCACATGATGAAAGAACGAACGATTTGGACTAGAAGGCTCAAAGGTAAGGACTCATTTCTGTTTCCTGTACATAACCTAGGGAGGTTTTGCGATGCTTTGCGCATGCGCGCCCAATAGAAAATGGACGAATCACTCTCCGAGACCACTCGTTCTTCTGAGTCACATTAAAGACTCGTTCAAAAAGAATGAATCTTTCATGACCGACCCATCACTACCTGTGTCTAGGTCATGTGCTGTGGAATAGGCTCCAGGTCTCCTGCAACCCTGAACAGAATGATTAAGCGGTATAGAGAATGAAAGAGAGAGGACAGGAAATGGCCTCACCTCACTTCCAACCCACAACATAGCCACCGCAGCGTGTAGGAGCCACTCAGGAAATGAAACTCACTTGTGGCCGGACAAACAGGCATGTCTCTAAATGGCACTGGAAGTCAAATCTGCTACAAACAGCTAGATTCCAACACGAGTACTGAAAATTCCATCAATTCACAATTTTGCCATTTTACGATTCTCCACTTTAACCAGCTCTGTCTATGCGCCTAAATCCTGACTGATACATTTTATAAAGGTTATTCCTCTGCATGCATGAGCATAACTGCTGTGCTACAACTTCTTCTAATGGCATGTGTTTAGACAGCGCCCCATCAAACCGGGCATTTCGGTTTTTGGATGTGTTCGGTAGAATCGTTAATGAAGTTATGGTTACTTTTAAGACGTGGCAATTTTTGCGAATATCAAAAAAATAAAATTTTTTTTTTTTGCTTAGTCATGTTTGTATAGTAGGTTGAAATGAAATAAAATTCAGTTCATCATATTGCCTAGTTGCTCTGAAGGAAACGATACCTCACTCCTCTATATTACATAGTCCTGACCATTATATCCAGTATTTATTCAAACATATTAATGCAGAAAAGAAATGGCATAGCTGAGGTCCGTATGTAGATGGACAGCTGACAGAGGTCACCTTGTAATCTGATATATGTTCGGGTCAATTTAACCAGTAATCAGGAAATTAGTAGCTGGTTTGAGTAGCTCAGACTGGAATGATTTGACTAGACTATTTTTCAACAGAGCAATAGGGTTTACATCTCGGTTAGTCGTAAGATCGGTTCCCAGTGGAAGTGAGTGTTTCTTTTTTTTTTTTTTTTCACACAGATATGAATATGTGTGGAGATGTAAGATATTTTAGGTATTTTAGCTGACTGCACAGGACACAGTGAAAGAGCACAAGCAAAATATAGAGCCATGTAAAGGGCATAGTGCGGCACTTTGTTGAAAGAAACTGTCGAGTTAGCTGAAGTTGCAGAGTTGCATAAAGGGCTTAAAGAGATCGCTTTGCAGAAAAAAAAATGAACAAAAACAACAACAACAAAAAAAAAAACCCTGCTAACCGGTGGGAGACGAATGCAAGCTATCAGAACATCAGAACACAAAAGCCATTAGTAATCATAGAAGCATGCATGCTTGGAAGATGGAGCCAGGTTAGTATTTTTCACAAATCATTCCTTTTTGTTCTGGAGAAGAAGCATCCTAGCTGTCAATGCCACGATAACTGATGTACTGTGTACTCTGTCACCGTAAGCATGTTTGAGTGAAAGATTCAGACCCCAGCGGTCTCTCACCAGTTATGACAGAAGTCAAAATGTGGGATGTGTATATGTGTGTGTTCATGTGTGTGTGTGTGTCCATCACTTTTATCTGTTGATGCTGACTATGCTCAAACTACCCGCCGGAAGTGACTTAATTCAGTTGTTGTTTTTTTACCATAATGTGAGACAATTCGGGATTTTTTAGGGCAGTCTGAACGCTCAATTCAGATGGGATCGGGAAAACAGAGTCACTTTTGCTATCGGACCGGAGTCACTTTTGCATGTGGTCCTAGATCACATATATATCCGATATGTGTACATGCATACTAATGTGCGCATGCGTGCTGTTCCAAGGGACAGACACGTCCACATTAGAGTCAGATCAAAAAAGTCACTTGTAATTATGAATGTCATGAGAATCAAATCGGAATCAGACAATTGGAGTCAGTTCAAAGGAAGCGGAACTGAGCAATGTGGCATGTAATGTGAACGTAGCCTAGGAGGCCCTTTTTTAAAATTTTGTAACACTATCATATGTATCGTGCATCCTGCCCAGAAAGACATTGGATAAGAAACTTTATGCAAGCTTATTTTTCACAAGTTGTCAGATTTAACCCCCCCAAAAAATGAGCAGTATCTTATTACAAGCAAAATATCCTTTAAGTAACAAGTAGTATTAGTTGTACGGTTTTTGTTCTTTTAGTTGGTTGTCCCATAGAAAGAAAAAAAAAATCAGACATGATTTAAAAAAATAATAAACTGTGCATACTTTTTTACTCAAAATAATATGATAATAATTTAGTGCGTATTAGTGCACTAGTTCTTTGTTCAGAGTTAGTCACACTAATATGCTTGTTTAAAAAAAGAGCATTCATATTTGAGATAGTACTAATCAAATAGTTAAATTGGCTTATAGGATATCTTTTTAATTTTCATTTCTCTCCACAAGAGGAATATTAAAATCAGGACACAAATTTGCTGGCCTGCTTTCTCTCTCTGATATCAGCGTTCGTTGCTTCATGGTGCTATATTACTCACTAATATTCTCTGATGTTCTCGAGCTCAGGACGAAGTTTAAAACTGCATTTTACAAACATCGCCAAGCCTTCATCAGACTCTTAATGTCTTCTTGGTCTCTTCTAACCACACTGGCCGCCTTAATCGTTAACTGGAAACGACATGGCTACTGCGAGAAAGCCTGAGTTCACCTTTTCACCAGGCTCAGTGCTTTCCCCGAAGGCGATCCTTCAGATCTAGTCAGAAAGCATTACGAGTAGATCCTTTTAACATCTCCATGATTAAGAAAACCAGGAACACCATCGGTTCAGAGACAGAAAAAGACAAGCAAGGTGATGGAACATGGACATAAACAGACGAGACAGAGTAGAAGACAGGATGGAAGCGCATCATCACACCGTTCCTAGTCTGATAACCCATAAGGCTTAGATATGATGTATTCATACTGAAAGTCGGAATACAAATAAGCACCATATGTTCACCTTATAAGTGGTTACGAGGACACTGTTGCTAGGCGACTGGGAAATTTAAACGCTGAGCATAAGGTGGCGTTTACTAGCATTTGTTGTTTTGTCCTGTGCAAAACAGTGTATCGACAATAAAAGTAGAAATAACATGAAACAATTAAAAAATATATATTAGATTTGAAGTTTATACAGAACTGTAATGTTTATTAAATGCTTATTCAATTTTGGTATGATATATATTATACACTCGCCGGCCATTTTATTAGGAACACCGGCTCTCTATTGAAGAGCGAGGAGAGAAAAAACAGGCGGTGATCCTCAATTGATCAATTGTAGCCTCAGCAGGATAGTCCTTGTTAGTAGGCTGGGGTGAGAGCGCAGGATCAGCCCTGGAGCAGACAGGGTAAGGGCCTTGCAGAACAACACCTGTAGTAATGTACATACAGTACATGAATGTCACTTTTGCTTTAAGACAGATTTGAAAAAAATCTTTAAATTCCTGTTCTTGAATGGAACCTGATGTGGTCTTTTGCTCCTGTATCCCATCCATCTTAAGATTTGATGTGTTCTGCATTCTGAGATGCTTTTCTGCGCACCATGCTTGTAAAGAATGTTTATTTGACTCACTGTCAGCTCAGACAAGTCTGGCCTTTCTCCTCTGACCAGTTGCTTCAAACAAGGCATTTCTACCCATGATACGTCACTCATCTGATGTTTTTGTTTCTTACACCATTCTGTATAAAGGTTACAGATGTGCGTGTGTGTGTGTGTGTGTGTGTGTGTGTGTGTGTGTGTGTGTGTGTGAGAGAGAGAGGATACAGGAAGATCAGCAGTTTCTGAAATATTCAAAGCAACCTGGTTAGCTCCAGCATCCCTGCCATGGAGGATGTTTGATTTGAATCCTTAACTGAAGCTCTTGATCTGCTTCTTCATGATTTTATGCGTTGCACTGCTGCCTTATGGTTTGGTGATTGGATAACTGCATAAATGCTTAGGTGCACAGTAAAGATGTTACTGATGAAGTCATCAGTACTTGTATTTCTGTTGTATACACATGTGAAGAGGTGTTTCTCTTAGAACATACAGTAGCAACACGTCATATGGCACCAAAAACCTGCCGGTCCTCAGTAAAAAACTATTTGAACCATTTCTTCTCATGACATTTGCCTGCCGAGATGGAATTCATTCCGTAACTTTTGGATGTGTATTAGAACTAACTAGTGTTGCTTGGGAACAATAAATCACTCGACATAATCAGAGAAAACTTTGCCCCCTGGGAGTGTGTGCAAAAGTATTGCGGACACAACACAATCTGAATATATGAATAGGCGTTTATTGTGTTACGTTTCCAATGCAAATGCGGTTTCAAAGTGAAAGCCACCACGGGCACAAAAGTGAAAATCTGACAAAAGAATGTTTTCCAGGCAGAAAACGGTGCCTTTGAATAAACACTCGAATTCAAAGCAGTCCTGCCAGATACTCGCTGACTCTCATCTCACTCATCACATACTCACTTAAAAGCTGAACTAGAACATGAAATAGGGAGTGATAAAGGAAAGTAGAAACAACACACTTTCATCCTTTGAAGTTTGCAGAATCCTGAAGATATTTCTGTCATTCTGTTACATTTAATTTTGCCCTTGTTGATCATGGAAAAAAGCCCTATTAACAGAATCCATGGTATTAGTTTTGTCAGCACAACCTCGGGCATTAATCTCGGTCATTACTTTGTCAATTCAGTGAACTGAGTAGATGATTATTGCAAGGAATCAATGAAACTTTTCTCCACTTTATCTTGAGAAAAACAGATTCAGAGTCCTCACCTCTGACAGAATGTCTCTCAGAACGACGAGAGTCATTTGAATATAACATTAGCTGGAGGAAATATTCTCCAGATTTAAAAAAGTCTCCTAATTTACTTGATCTTCCTCCCATTGTCCAAAAACATGCTCGAAGGAAAATTGGCTACACCAAGTTGCCCCTATACTGTATGTAAATGAGTGTTTGTGCCTGCTTACTATCCCAGGTGTATTCCTACCTCGCATCCACTGTTTCCGAGGCAGGCTCTTTTCCCCCTGGGACCCTAACTAGGATAAAGAAGTTGCTGAAGATGAATGGAGGAGTGAACATCAACACTCTAAAAAATCGCTGTAAAAAATGCTATATTAGCGACTGAAATATTCTCGAATCTAGGAAAAACTATCTATAATTTCCTAAAATAAGTTTACAACAAACCATATACAGATCATTAAGCTTATTTAAAGTCAAATGCTACTTAAACTGCAAACAAAAAATGTCTTGTTCTATTGACAGAAAAAAAAAAATTAAACTAGCAAAAATATCTGCCAATAAAACAAGACATGTTTTTGCTTAAACTTTTAGCAAAGTTTGACATGAAATAAGCTTAATAATCATATATTTGGTTGATTGTAAACTTATTTTAAGAATTAAAATAAGGTTTGGCTAATATGGGTTCAATTCTCACCCATTGCTCAATGGGAGGGTTGCATCTCGAAGGGCATCCAGCATTAAAAAACAAACAAACCTGTGGCAAGTTGTTCTCGGATCGGATGGTCCACTGTGGCGGCCGCTTAATGGGAGTAGCTGAAAGACTAACAACATTTATAGGTTTGGCTAATATTAAAGAATATTTCACTTGCTTAGATGCTAAGATGTTTTACAGTGTTCTTGTTACACTCTAGCTACCAGTCTGGGAGGAATTGTATATGATATATTACCATATATACCATATTAATAATACCTACTCAACCTCCATAACCTTACGTGTTATTTATTGTAAACTACATTTTATTGGCTTTGTACATGTACTTGAATCTAATCTAATCTAATCTAATCTAATCTAATCTAATCTAATCTAATCTCACTTACTAACTTATCGCCTATACCACTTTATCCTGTATACAGGGTCACAAGGGGCCTGGAGCCTGGTGGTGAAAGGCCACAGTGGTTACCACTAAACCACCATACCACAGCAAATCTAATCTAATCTAATCTAATCTCACTTACTCATTCACCGCCTATACCGCTTTATCTTGTATCCAGGGTCGCTGGGGCCATGTGGTGGTGCAAGGTGGCAGTGCTAACCACTAAATCACCATGCCACATCAAATCTAATCTAATCTAATCTATTCTAATCTAGTCTAATCTAATGTCACTCACTCACTCACTCACTCACTCACTCACTTATCACTTATACCACTTCATCCTGTATACAGGGTCACGAGGGACCTGGAGCATGGAGGTTCAAGGTGACAGTGCTAACCACTAAGCCACAGTGCTTTATCTAATCTAATATAATCTAGTCTAGTCTAATCTAATCTCACTCACTCACTCACTCACTCACTCACTCACTTATTGCCTATACCACTTTATCCTGTATACAGGGTTACGAGGGGCCTGGAGCATAGTGGTGCAAGGCCACAGTGCTTATCACTAAACCACCATACTGCAGCAAATCTAATCTAATCTAATCTAATCTAATCTAATCTAATCTAATCTAATCTCGCTCATTGTCTTTACCAGTTTATCCTGTATACAGGGTCACAGGGGACCTGGAGCATGGTGGTTCAAGGCGACAGTGCTAACCACTAAGCCACAGTGCCTAATCCAATCTAATCTAATCTAGTCTAATCTAATCCAATCTAATCTCACTCACTCATCACCTATACCACTTTATCCTTTTTACAGGGTTGCAGGGGGCTTTGTGGTGCAAGGCGACAGTGCTAACCACTAAGCCACATTTAATCCAATCTAATCGTATCTAATCTATGCTTCATTGCAATGTGATTAAACAGCTCAATGATTATCTAACTAATCAACTATTATCTATGCCCAATCTCACCCTCCCATATGCATTCAATTGAGTTGTCTTTTATTTATAAAGCACTATTAACCAAAGACATAACAAAGCCTTTTATCAGTAGACATAACATAGACATCACAAACCAGCTTAATAACAATCAGGATATAGAAATAGATTTGTGTGTGATGAGTAAGCCAGAGTAATAGTGACTTATAAAAAAAGATATAGTATGCAGGGAAGGTTTATAATCTTCAGGGTGATGCTGGATATTGAGATCATGAATCATTACTCTCCTGCAAATGTATACTGTAAAGTCAAACCAATGTGTCGTATTTATGCAGGATGTTCAGTAGGACAGTATCGTACTGTATATGAGTGCTCAGATGGGCAAAGGACATTTAAATGATTACAGTATATATGCTTTCAGAGAGAGATCAGGACTTTAAATGGTGCTTCATTCTTTTTTTAACGTTAAGATGCAACACCTCGTGTGACGTGCTTTCAAAGAGTGAATGCAACAGTCCAAAAACATCACAGTGATGTGCTTACTGTAATTATATTGCTACTCAGCCAGACATTAGTAACGATCCGCATTCTGTCCCTCCTCATAAAGATGAGTGTGTTTGTTCTACACATGTAAGTGCTAATGGCTGTTGGAAACAGGACAGACATTTTTCAGAGAGAGAGAGAGAGAGAGAGAGAGAGAGAGATGTTTTTTTTATCTCACTGGAAAAAGGAGTAAGCATAAAATCCAGTCATTGTTCACTGTGATGGTGTACTGAGACGAGAACAGAAGCTGAAAGGAGGTGGTGTGTGTGTGTGTGTGTGAGAGAGAGAGAGAGAGAAAGAGAGAGATGGAGAGTGTGGATAATCACAGTTTAATGGTTCGTAATGTCACTGGTGATAATGGGGCTCTTATCAAATGTGTCACATTTTTGTAGGAAATCGAAGAGCACGAAGGTAAATTTGTTAAAAGCTCTTCATAGGAAATCGAACAAGCCTGAACAAGGCAAGCAGCACAGTGTGTATGTGATCACCGTGCCAGCCTTAAACATCACCACATTCTCTGCTGATGAGTAACATTAATTTGCTCTGTAAACATTAAGTCAATAGTGACTAATGCCAGGAAACAGTGTGTGTGTGTGTGTGTGTGTGTGTGTGTGTGTGTGTGTGTGTGTGTGTGTGTGTAGTTCTCTCTGCATTCATTCTGTGGTTCTGGTTGAAATGACACAAAGCTGATTTTTTGAGGTTAAGCAGATGTTATACAGGACTGCATGGACACTGATCTTTTCCAAATCAGACCTGAGCCAGCTGCCATGCGATACGAATGAGAATGGTCAAATTGGAATTCATATGGGTCTTTTTTCCCCCCACTGTGCGTGAACGTGCATATCATTGTCAAAACAACAATAAAGGACAGCAGCAGTGAAACGAAAGTAGTGATTTACTTGATATTTGCAGAATTGGTTCAAGGTATAATGGAAGGAACCTATGGCGAAACAATAAAGATTGATGGTTGCATGCAGAGCGTCTTGATGAACCGGTGGGTTTGTATTAATAACTGATATGATTCATTTGAGGTTAGGAATATTCTGATCAAATGTGAACACAGCTTTAAATGTTCCTCTTTCAGCTTTTGCAGTTTTATCTTTTGATGTAGAATTATACAATTCAGTGACAATACTAAGCACTTTATTTGTGTGTGTGTGTGTGTGTGTGTGTGTGTGTGTGTGTGTGTGTGTGTGTGTGTGTGTGTGTGTGTGTGTGTTACCGCCAGCTGGTAGTAGAATTATACTGTTCTTCTATATCATCTGTAACAGTGTATTCACACGTAGCAGCATTTATACAGAGGGGATCCAAAAATCTGACATAACATTAAAAATCTGTGATTTAAAAAAAAATATATTAGAAAGTGGGAATAAACAGAAAGAATACGACTTTTGATACTTCTAAAACGATAGAACTGAATACTGGTCGGCATACAAGCTGTTGCTGTTTTCAGACAACAGACCATTGGATCTGATCTAACATGGATGGTCAGGTTTTACTAGTAGAGTCTGTGTCAGCTTGAGTGCGCATTGTCATTAAAGCAAAAAAACTATTTGTGCCAAATAGTGAGGACTTGTAAAAAGCATGTATGAATTGAATAAAAAAAAACATTTTATTCTGTGTAATTTGCAATTAATGCAGTTGAACTGAAAAATAACCATTGTAAGTTATATTTGATCAATTATGGACTGGATATTAAAGAAAAAAACAAGGGTATAAAAATTAAATAAACATATAAGAATGTTTTTTGCTGTTTTGCCAGCAACCAATAACAAGAGCTTCTCTCTCTCTCTCTCTCTCTCTCTCTCTCTGCTAACATACAAAGGAGGTCGAGGTAAGTCATTTATAAGTAATTTAACGAATAAAACACCAGTGTGTTTCATTTTCCATTGTGATTTGCTTCCTGTTTCACCTTTTTTCATTCATTCCTTCCTTTTTTCTCAAATTCAGGCAACCTCACCATTTTTCCTACTTCACCCTCAAGCTTATTTTTCACACTCCGACATTCTTTCCATGTCCCACTTCCTCATCTAACTGCATTTTAAGCAAGCTGATTGAACTAAATACAGAGGAACCTCGGATTGTGAGTAACACGGTTTGAGAGAGTTACGCAAGATGAGCAAAGATTTTTTAATAAATTTTGACTTGAAAAACGAGCAAGTCTTGCTTTATGTGTTTTGCGCTTCTAGAACGAATTATGCTCGCAAGCCAAGGTTTCACTGTATTTAGATTATCTCTAACAAGTGATTTCATTAATTTTATTAATATTAAAGGACAAAAAAGGCTTACAAGTTTCTTGAAATGACTGGAATTGGGTTAAGAGCTGTTCAACACATTAATAACACATTAATAACACCTGAATGGATTGTGCTGGTTTTTAATAGTTTGGTCCATATATGGTCCTGGTTTTCAGTAAGTTCTTGTGTCTGCTGTGTTTAGATTGTACTGTACTTTGCCCATATTCTGGACTTTAGCTACAGATCCTATCTTTGATTTTATTTATATATTTATTTATAAATACACAATATGGCAATATAATAAAGTCAGCTGACGACTTGGATGGACTGAAGGACCAGGTTAGGTTTTTTTTCATCCTTGTTGACATAGGCATATTCCAGGACTTATTTACATGACTTGGAGAAGCCAAGGAGGCAAATACAATCATTAAAAAAAAAAAAAAACCCACAGAGATAGGACCTATAGCTGGGGTTCAGAATATGAGCGAAGTGCATGCTAAACTCAGCAGAAACAAGAACTAACTGAAAACCAGGACCTGGTGCAGATGTAATCAGCGACATTTGACCAGTGTTGTATTCTGGGAACTGTATGCCAACACCTATCTGGTGCTCACCTGACAAACTGATTGTCTACTGTGAATGGAAGATAAATACTAAAACTTTTTTTTCATGATGTTCAAGTAGTTCCTTCATGAAACTATTCTTCATTTTGTACAAAAACACATTAAGCAATAGGAATAATGGCTGTTATTATGGACCAGCACTTTTAATGCTGATGCTAATTTAGACAGGAATGACCTACACTAAATTTTCTCTCTTTAGAGTCGATCCAGGAACCAGAATAAAAACACAAAGCTGTGATTTATCTCTCAGTGCAACATTTAAAGCTCCCATTGTTGTTCCATCATTATAATAATGAATAATGAATTGTGTGGCTTCCAGTTTTCACCGAGGCCTGTGGGAATAAAACACACAGCCATGTTATTATTAATTTAGAACAGTTGAGATTTGGTGAGAACAAACCTTAGCAAGCAGTTTTTGTAGGTCCTCTTTCATCTTTTATGCCAAATGTATGTTTTTCGTATTGTGTGTAGAAGACAGTGTGTGGGAGAGAGAGAGTGGAATGTCTATATCTATACAATGTAAACTTTTATATGAAACAGCAATTGCCAGATGAATATATGGCATCCTATTGTATTTCTTTTAACTTATTATTATTAGTGGTGCTTGCTAAGCGAAGTACTACTGTTATTATCTCATAGGCTTATTATTCTTTAAAAATTTTTTTGGTTTATTGTTCTTCTTCCGTACAAAAGTTTTTTGAAGTAGACCCATGTAGACCCATCGTGCGGCTTATTCGGGAATGGGGTGCTATGACTTTCTAAGGGGTCCCATAGACTTAAAATTGAGACCAACTTTGACAGATTGTCCAAAGCTCAAATTCACCACATTTGACGAGGTTTGCAAGCTGTGTCAGATCATACCCTGCAAGAGGGTATATATTTTATCCCCGGGGCACAAGAGGTGCCCAAATTTACCCTGTACCATTCATGTACCTTTCGTCGTAGACCCATGAAAGAGGTGGCAAATCATGCGGCTTATTTGGGAATGGGGTGCTATGACATTTCTAAAGAGGTGGGGTTAAAAAGGGCAATTTTATCACACTAAAAATCCCATAGACTTAATAATTGAGAAAAACTTTGACGGATTCTAGCACAGAGCGAGAATTTCATATAAATATAAAATTTACCACATTTGAAGAGCTGTGTCAGAACATAACCTGCAACAGGGTATAAGTTGTACCTCTGGGGTGCAAGAGGCACCCAAACTTGCCCCATTGACATATGGCAACTTCCATAGGACCTTTGAAACTGAACCTAACTGTGGATCCCATTGTCATAGACATGGATGAGGGCTCATTTAAATCAGGCAACCAATCAATCTTCTGCGTTCATCATGATGCTCATGAGCCACGCCCCTAGCAACGTCATTAGCATGCTGTTAGCATGATTAGAATGTTGCTAGCATGATGTTATGATCATTAGTGTGTTGCTAGCATGATGCTAACATCATTAGCATGATGCTTGCATTATACTAACTATATTAGCATTTTGCTAACAACATCGTTAGCATGTTGTTAGCTTGATGGTAACATGATTAGCATGTTGCTAGCTTGATGCTAATATGATTAGTATGTTGCTAACATGATACTGTTTAGCATGTTGCTAGCATTATGCTAACTATATTAGCATGTTGCTAGCAACATCAATAGAACTTTGCTAACATCATGCTAGAGTGTGTAATTTTAAAATGAAAATAAAAATTCAAGCTACAGACTCTCTGGAACACCAATTTTAATTTCAGGGGCACGTCAAACTTTATTCCAGCATCTTGTTAGAGGATCTATGACATCACTAAACAATGTCCAGAGCTTTCATACCCCCCCCACACACACACACACTTTTTGTAGCATTTGAACTAAAATCGATTTAATTGGGAGTAAATGAAATCGAATCAGTACAACATAGCTGCGAAAAAGTACAAAACAGTTGCAGCCAAAGGTGTTTCGACCAAGTATTTCCCCCAGGTGATAAATATTACTGCAACCAGCAGATATGTGTCACACTAACTTTTTCACCTTCAAATGCTACAGTAGATGTATTGTGTACATGAAATTGGAAAAAAAAAAAGAAAAAAAATCCTATTTAAATCCAGTTCACTTCAAGGTTGTAGACTTCAAAATGTGGAAAAGTTTTGCTGTGGCTCAATATTTCTGAAACATACTCAAAGAGATTTTTCATTGGTCACAGAAACTTTTTAAGTGTGTGTGTGTGTGTGTGTGAGAGAGAGAGAGAGAGAGAGAGATGGAAGGGCATTCACATGGCCTGAGGCCTGAAGTGCTGTTTGGCTGAAAATGATTTGCTAGTTATAGAGTTCAGTGATGTCCTATTTTTACCCATGATTCAGTGTCAATCTCGGCTGTAAGCCGGTGGTCAGCCATGGCCTAGTTTATCCTGGGAAGATGGAACCTTGATTTAGACACGGTCTGACTTTTGCCTGCTTATTCTGTACTCTATTCTGCTCTTTTATATGTATATTTCTCTTGTATATGTATTTCTTTCTCACTCTGACTCTCTCCTCGCCTTTATTCGCTTTCATTCGTCTACAAAATCTTACATACAGACTCACTTATTTCTTATTATTTCTTCTATCAAAAGAAAAAACACTACAACAACCCACTATATATACAGTACATTTGGGGAATATCATTCATTTAACAGACATTATTGTGCTACTGTACATTATAAAGTACCAGTGCCATGTTTGCACACACCCTCTAACTCAATGGTTTTTGTTTAGTGATTTATTTTCTACATTTCAAAACTGTGAAATAACACATATGGAAGTAGGTAATAAAGTCAGTCAGCACCTCAGATTAGATCCGTTATGAAGGCTTTACAGAGCAGAAGTATCGGATCCATTCATTCATGTTTTACAGTGTGGAAAAAAATAACAATTCAGGAAAGACCATGGAGTTAGAAGGTGTGTCCAAACTTTTGACTGGTAGTATATGATTTTGTGAAACAGCAGGAGTTTTCTTTACTTTCAAATGTTAACCCTTATATATATATTTTTTTTTCAAAAAATGTCTAGTTCAAGAATGTTTTTACTTTTTTGATGTATTATTATTATTATTATTATTATTATTATTATTATTATTGTAAATTATATGTTGCAACTCTGTGTCAATGAAGTTACGATATATGGTTCATCACCCATCTAGGGTAATAATTTTTCCTAAGCAAAAAAACGTGTATAAATTAAGTTCCCGCCTTACGAATATTTGAGTTGCAAATTTCTGTAGACCGCAGATCTACAAACACTCATAGATGTGAACAAATGGCGGAAGTAACTCATTTGTGTTGTACAAAAAAATAGACACTCTTCAGCCCTTGTCGAAATTCTGAGAAAGGGTCTTATGAGTGCGATTATGGTTAACGGCAAATTAGCTGATGTAAGTCTTATAACTTTATAGTCCTCTGATAAATTTATAGTATTGAATCTAACAGAACATTAATTCCACCCATCCGGCTATCCAAGCCGACATCCCTAAGCAATGGTTGGCTGTAGTGACTCCGGCAGTTATTGCTGTAGGGGAAGTTACATTGCTGAGGACCCCAACCTCCAGCAACCCTCAGGCATACACATGCTCATACACAATCATACACTATGCGCAATTAGTAAACGCCAATCAGTCTGTAGTGTACGTCTTTGCACTGTGCAGGTGAGATTCGAACCCCTAGTGAGTCTCTAAACAAAGCACTGAGCATTAATTTAATCTTTCAGAATACCAAAGGGACACAAATGAGGCCCAATCATGGACTGCTTCTTATATATGTATGTTCTACAATAGTCACAACTGAATGAAGCTGATGAACCTTTCATACACCGTTTTAACTCCATACTCACAAACACAAAGATCCACCGACACCCACACATAGTGTTTATATTTGTGACTATCTTGACACGCGTGTACGATTTTTCCTTTCGAAGCTGACGGAGCCTCGTTTTGTCTTTCCATAGGATGATTACGTCAGGACCTGGGTCCCAAGCAAAGCACAAGACAAAGGTATGGAGATGTGTTGTCAGAGTGTGTTGCGTCTCTCCTTGTTTAAACGGAATCACATGGGGGGAATCTGTGTTTTTATACAGTACAGTATGTTATTGATCTTAATCTTTGCTGCGCATCCAGTTGAGCAATAACCTCAGAAAGATTAATGTGTGCATGTGTGAGTGTTAGAGATATATTTTGTAAGGGATAAAGAAAGAGCAGGGCTAAGAGACACTGACATGCAGGTAGACGGGTGAATAGAAAGGTACAGCTCACTTGATAATGCTGATCAAAGAAAGACAAACTGTACAATAAGTCTGTCATAGCTTAGAAGTTTCGCACTCTCACACTGGGATCTCACGCCAGCTGCCCCGAATAACTGACACGGCTTTGGTACTCCACCCTCCTGCTTCTGCAGCCCTGTTGTCATATTTATTCACTGCCTGCCTATTGATAAGCGAGCTAAAATGCAGCATAGTGTAGCTTGAATAAAGCATTATGGGTAAATTAGTGTACCATATCACATGTCTTATTGGTGGGTTTCCTCCGGGTTCCCCCGGTTTCCTTCCACAGTCCAAAGACATGCTGATTAGGCTAATTGGTATTCCCAAATTGCCGCCCGTAGTGTGTGTGCCCTGCGAGGGATTGGCACCTTGTCCAGGGTGTACCCTGCCTCGTGCCCTAAGCCTCCTGCTATAGGTTCCAGGCCCCCGCGACCCTGAATACAGGATAAAGTGGTTCAGAAGATGAGTAAGTGAGAAGGAATAAGTACAAGAAATCGTAATTTGACAGTTAATTCATTCATGCATTGTCTATAGCTTATCCTGTGTGCGGGGGCCTGGAGCCTATTTCAGGAGACTTTGGGCACAAGGAAGGTACACACTGGATGGGGTGCCAATCTATTGCAAGGCACACACACTATAATTTCGGAGCACCAATTAGCCTAATCTGCATGCCTTTGAACTGTGGGAGGAAACCGGATACCCGGAGGAAACCCACCAAGCACAGAGAGAACATGAAAACTCCATGCACACAGACCCAAGATAGGAATCGAACCCAGATCCTAGAAGCGTAAGGCGACAATGCTGACCACTATGCCACCATGCCGGCCAATTCTAACATGTTTTATTTCATTAAAAGAATGAAACATACTTTGAATCTGTTGATTACATTCAATATTGTGGAAAATCCACAAAACACACGACTTCACGTTATCACTTACAACAATTTCTGATCAACCTTATTGCAACACCTTTCGACCAACTGGAATCAAGCTTTTATGCTAGAAATACACTGTATATGAATTGTGACACCAAGTCATGTATTAAACTTTATTAATTCAGTTGGAGGATAAGGAGGATAAGGAATTTATCAATTCGTACATTTCAAAGCTAACTTATGACTTCATACCTGACTTCATTTGATGGGTCATAAATTTGATGTGGTATGTGTCTGTTGTTCTGTTTATTTGACTAATCTGAAGTGTGAAGAAAGTTCTCACCTCTTTTATAGTTTACCTTCAATTATGCCAGCACTAAAGTCGTAAAGGAAAAAAGAACTGTTCTTTTCAGTTTTATGTCACAAAAACAAGTTTAAGGATGAAGGACTTTCTGTTTCGCCAGTACCATGACAAGCTGCATTTTACTATTTAATTAAAGTGAAGAAAAGTCTTTTTTATAATCTGAGTAATTATAGAAAAGAGCTTGTTTTGAGAACATTCTGTAACCATCGGCCTCATTTATCAAACAGATAAATGTGCGTATCCCTTTACACGTTCTTCTCAAAAGTGTTTGTTTAAACAAGGAATGTGCTATCCATGAAATTCCTAAAAATTCAGAAGAACGCTTATGTGAACGCTGAGCCCTGAGGGCTGAGTGGAGACTTGGCATGGGGGCTGTGAAGCCCATTTGATTTCAGGAAAGCCAGGGTGTGCTTCAGGCATGACATTGTGGAAACCTGCTGGGGGTGTCAGCATGAGGCTCGGAAACCTGGGTTGCAGTGCAGGGGATGATGATGGAGTGAGCACAACGTCATCAAAGCCAGGTGGTGTAAGAAGCGCACTGTTCTGAAACCCAGCTGGCGGACACAGCAGTACATCTGTGGTGCCAGAGGGTGCTGCTGTGCTAGGCTGAGATGGTGAAGAAACAGAAAAGGGCTTACATTGGTTAGAGCATAGTATGATTTATGTAACAACATGGCATGGGTGCAGAACATGATCTGGGCACAGCATGGCATGGAGCAGGGCATGGTTTAGGCACAGCATGGCATTATTTGGGCACAGCATAGCACAGAGGAAGGCAGAAGTTGGGGTTGGCATGAAGCAAGGATTACTCTGGCAGAACAGAACTGGGGTTCAGTCAAAGAAGAACAGGGTTCTGATAAAAGTAAGGAGGAGGAACCCTCTGGGCTAACAGGGCATGGTTCAAACCCAACTTCGCATGATAGCACAATGGCATGGTTTAAAAAAAAAAGAGAGAGAGAATTAGCTCTGATTGAGACTTGGCATTGGGTAGGCTCTCTGTAGACATCCATCTGGACACACTGGACACCTCAGTACCTTACCCTTTCGGGCCTTTGTTCATATGTGGACCATCTTCTGCCTGTAACTCGTTATCGCCAGTCTTACTTTGGAGCAGTCTTACAATGATGTTTGGAGCGTCATGTGGGATTAAGAGTTCATCTCCTCCATGCACTCTGCAACTAAATCATTGGGTCAAAGCTCATCATCAAAACATACACCTCAAAAACCCATACTAATGTTCGTTCCCAAGGAAAGGAACTCGCTATACCATTGAGGACATTTCATAATAACTAGTCATTTATTATTATTTCATTTCATTTTAAACTAAAATAAAATGAAGACAATGCCAACACAACACAATTAGGAACAATCATTCAATTATGACAAACAAAGGATGGATTGGCGTGTCTCGGCATCGCCGCATGCTTTAAACATATTCTTTGTTTTTATTGAAGGTTTATCCCTGGCTTTTCAGTGATAACTGACAAACACAATAATTCATACTAATCATAGTAATGATTATTTTTAGATTCCACTCTAGATAGACAAGTAAAAATGCAGGATTTGTTGTCATCTTGGCATCTTCACAACTTTATACTGCAATCTGCTAGTGAAACAAATAAACACAAACAAATAAGCAATAAATAAAGCAAGAAAGATGGTTTCTGGTAACCTTAATGACTCTGGGATTGGACTTGTCTGTGGGTTAACATCATGGTGACTGATTGGATGGCGTATAGCAATTTAGGTTAGACTTTGTCTACAAATAGTTTTATATATTTATAGTTTCATCAGACCAGCCCAAAATTTGTTCACCCCCCGTCCCTAAACTATTTTCCCCCACACAATTTGGCAACGCTGCATGCACTGTGCATTCACAGAATATAAACAATATTAAAAATGGAACAAACAAAGCCTTCGTCACCATTCACCATGTTAATGATGTTCACATTCACATTTCTCATTTGCCGACTGATTTGTTCGGTTCATCATTCACATAAACATGAGCCTGTTCGATGGACGCCACTCTTTTAGCGCATTCCTGCATAGCACTGGCTGTTACAGGAATACGTCTGCACATAGCTGCAGCTGAGATCCATAGATACATTCCTGTTTATTTCTTATCTTATAATTTCTTGTTCCCAGCTTGGTTTCAGGACGTGCTTGGTATGGCGTAGTTGTTAGCACTGTGGCCTCACACCACCAGGTCAAGGGTTCGATTCCCACCTCAGGTCTGTGTGCATGTTCCTTGTGCTTTGTGGGTTTCCTCTAGGTACTGTGGTTTCTTCCTACAGTTCAAAGACATACTGTTCAGTATAAAGGAGGCTGATTGATGTTTCCCAATTGCTGGTAGTGTGTGAGTGAGTGTGTGCCCTATGACGGATTGGCACCAGGCCTCTGGTGACCCTGTACAGGATAAGCGGTATAGAGAATATACAGTATGGGATTAACATGCATATTTAGGCACACAGAAATTTGCGAATTTGTGTAAATCTGGCAAAAAAGTTTTAGTTTGACACTCATATGCCCAAATAATCGGTGACTCCAAGTATTTGTCAGATTATTTTGCAGAAAAGGGCAGAAAACTGTTTCCACCAAGTGTGTTTGGCTGCAAAGTGACACATCACAAACAGCAGTTTAAAATGATGCAGAGGCTGACTTTATGCACTACAAAAAGTCATATCTTAACAAGTGAAAATATTTTGAGTCTAGTCATGCATCGTCGCCTATACTGCTTTATCCTGTATACCACGCAGGCTAACCCATCGCAGGGCCAGTTAGCCTAATCTGCATGTCTTTGGACTGTGGGAGAAAACCAGAGTACCCAGAGGAAACCCACCAAGCACGGCAAGAACATGCAAACTCCATGCACACAGACCCGAGGCAGGAACCCAATCCCGACCATGGAGGTGCAAGGCGACAGTGCAAAACCACTATGCCACCGTGTCACCTTGAGTCTAGACATATTTATTTCAAATTTCTCAAAATAAGTGTTTATTGTGGGCTTAACTGCAATAGTGAATGTGAGAGTCCTTGTGCAGGGCTTTGGAGGAGGTCAGTGGAATGTGAGCTTGTGTGAGTGATTTGCACTTTCAGGAAGACCTTACCATACGGAGAAAACCTGGGTTTCTTAATAGGGTTTATTAAAGGTTATTACCACAAACGAACCCAAATTATAATTTAAACAAAACTCAAATGAGAAAACACAAACTCCCTCGTCTCTTTGAGACACGGTTATCCTTTACAACTGAAACGCAAATCTCCTTCGCCTGCCCGAGCCGAGGTCATCCGTTTAGTGGGTTTTCTCTTTTCTTCATCTTTTCCCTTTGATTTTTCTTTTCTTTTCAGTTTTCCCTTTACGTTATCATTTCACTTTAGCTTTTCTAATACCACCTTTTTCCTCTTTTCTATATCTTTTCACTTTTTGTTTGGGGCAAGCTTTCTCTCTCGTGTGCTCCTTTCTCTTTCTTGTCATGCAGACTTTTCTTCTCTTTGTCTTTGCCTTGGACTTGTCTTTGGCTTTGACTTTCTCTTGAACTTGGCACTATTACTGAAGCTAACCAGTGCTACTTAATGATCGCACGTCCCATGCTGGTTTCCGGGGAAAGTTTAAGAAGACGTGTGACCCGCATCTTTGGAAATTTTTGTTTTGTCTTTTGTAGACAAAAGGCTGTGGTAAAAGAGGTATAGGCATACAGTATGCATCACATCGCCATGTTGTTGTTTGTTTAGTTCTTTTTTTTTCTTTCTTTCTTTTTTTAATATACTATTTATAGTTCTTCGTGTGGTTTCTCCAATTGGAATTGTACAAATATATTCTGACATTTCATTTCTAGTTTTAACCCTCTGAGATTACTTGACTCACTGAAATGCACCTTCAGCACTGCATGGTGCCTCGTGTAGGTTGGACATAATGTAATAACTTGCCTTTTCAAATCTTTGCAATAGCCATATTTGCACTTCATTTTGGCTCTACTTATTAAATCTCCCCAGCGTCCCTGAGGGATGTCAAAACCTGGAAATTATGGGAATGGCATTGATGGCACTTTGGTTAATTTGATCTGATAAATTGTCAGCATGAACAGTGATAAAGCATGTACAGAAAGTCATAAGAAGTCCCATTTGCAGTTCCACATGGATTGTCGCAAAACTGAAAACGTGACTTCTTATGGATTTCTTTCAACAATGGCTTTCTTTTTGCAACACTTCCACAAAGGGCAGATTTGTAGGACAGCCTGAGCTGTGGATCTCTGCAACTTCTCCAGAGTTATCATGGTGCTTCTCTGATTAATGCTCTCCTTGCCTGGCCTGTCAGTTTAGGTGGATGGCCATGTCTTGGTACAGTAGGTTTGCAGTTGTCCACACTCTTTCCATTTTCAGTTGATGGATTGAACTGAAGTAATAGTTTTTATAATCTAACCCTGCTTTAATCTAACTTCTCCACAACTTTATCTCTCATCTGTCTGGTGTGTGGTTTGGACTTCATGATGCTGTTGTTCACTAATGTTCTCTAGCAAACCTCTGAGAGCGTCACAGAACAGCTGTATATATACAGAGATATTATATCACACACAGGAGACTCATTTAGTCCCAAATGGTTCCATTGGATTTTAGTTAGGGATATGAGCGTAAAAAGGGGCTGAATATGAATGCACATCTTACTTTTCAGATTTTTCTGTGTAAAAAAAATGAAAACCATTGATTATTTTATTTTTCCACTTTACAATTATGTGCCACTTTGTGCTGGTCTATCACATAAAATCCCAACACAATACATTTATGTTTCTGGTGGTAACATGATAAAATGTGGAGATGTTCAAGGGGTATGAATACTTTTGCAAGGCACTGTAATTAGCTTAGGTAGCTCATATACTATAAAGAAAACAGTTTACTTATTATAGTATATATTTATTTAATTCATAAGAGACCTGTCCTAGAAACAGTCGAGCTGTTGTTAATATAACGAAAACGGTTTGCTGGGACATCAGTGTAGAGTGGACTCGAATGCAAATGCATGCAGAATGACGACTTCACTATACTAGGTAAGTGAGCATATGTACGATGACATTGCGAGACCTAAAAGCGTAATTAGGAGTTTATTACAGTACATCTAATCTAGTCATAGCATGGCCGCATACTTTCCGGACATACAGTGTATAATGAGCATGGACCTCGGAAAAGAGAAAGAGAAGAGTCATGCTGTTGTGCCCGCCACAGCAGCAGCAGTTGAAGTACAGTAGTGGTAGTCTTCAGAACCAACTTTCATATCCATGTGGGTGACAGCCCAAGGGTCTGTACTGAGCTGGAGGCCAAACGTCACCGAGTGAGTCTGTGTGTTTTGAAGAGAAAAGTAATATACAATACGGCATACAGTATGTACCACGTACTATACAGCATACTTTAAAACATTCACTATATAGCACCATAGCCTTAAAGGCAGGTGTAATTATATGAGATGTGCTGAAAATCTTGAAAATTTTGCCTGATTCAGCAGCAGTGTTATGAAGCCGTATCAGACTTATGTGTCCTGAAGGGAACATGCTTTTATCAAATGCAAAAATCCCATATGAATGCTTCTAGCCGTAGAGAAATCTGACCTCGAGCCACCCTTGGGGATCTTCAGTCTGTTCTCACCGACTGAGGCGAGGGTGACAAAGAGAGTGTGTGCCAGAGAGAGAGGATTGACAAGGTCAGAGAGCATTCCCTCGACTCTCTTATCAGCTACTGAACAGAGACGGTGACATTGGCCAACCCGCAGCATAGACCTACATAACACTTCCATCCCCCATCTTACACGCTCTGTACAAGCCATGCTTTATTCTTTTATCATTGTGTGTGAATGCGTATGGACTATGCTAGCAGAGATTTAGGTCTGTATGTCAGATCAAATGATCTATGTTTAACTGGGTACCCGGTCACTTTTTACATACTGTACATGGTCCATTCATATATTGCAATATATTATTAAATATAAGCACTAGTTTCCTGTATATGGAAATGGATTATTTAATATATTACATTATTTTTTACAATATATTGCCCTATTTTTTATTTTCCCATAAGGGGTCCTAAAGATGGAGACATTTCATTGGAAAAAGTGCCAGTGGCTTACAAATGTTACAATAATTACAGTGAAAACTATTTGTTTTATTTAGAAATATAATATCTTCATTGAAGGTTTTGGAGGCCTTAAGGTGTTTCCAGTGGAGTTGCAAAAAATCGTTTGAATGTATTTAGTCTAGGTTTAGGACTTTCCTTTCACTTGAGATGATGGTAATACAAATAGCATCTTATGCAAAAGAAGAAAAGCACATCAGATTTATAATTAGAATATTTATAATCTTAAAAAAAATTTTCCTCCATGCTTTTCTGATCAGCACTGCTGTAAATAGTGATTATTTGAGTTTCACTGCTTCACAACAATGATCAGTGTTAAAAGCGCTTTAAAAAAAAAAGCATTTACAATTGAATTTGTATGTATGGAATTTAGCAGATTTACTTATCCAGAGCAACTTACCTTTTTCTCATTACATATCTGAGCAGGGTTATGCTCAAGGGCCCAACAGTGGTAACATGGTGGTGCTGGGATTTGAACCTCTGACCTTCTGAATCATAGATATCAACGCCCAGTATTAACTTCTTCTTAATACAGTTTTTGCTTTTACTAGTCACAAAGTTAAAGCCTTTTGTCTCTTTCTCTCTGTCTTACTTAGCTTTTCCTGAGTTGGTGCACTCCAATTTGAACCATTTTCCCTGAGCATTTTAATGATTAAAAGCGATTGACTAAGGAAGAGCTGTCCTAGCAAGTACAGCCTTGCCCCCTGGTACTGATGGATTTAGTTCTCCTTGACATAATAGTTTTTTTTTTTTTTTGGTAGATGTTTAATGTTTAAATTTTTTTTCATATTAAATTCATCCTTGGTTATTACAAATGTGTGGTGATATTCTATACAAGATTACTTGTGATAACTCTTTCTCTCTCTTAGTATCTCTTACTCTCTTACTTTGACACACACACAGACACACACACGCACGCACTGTCTGTCTCTCTTACCACACTCTGACGCTCTCTGCTGTCTCTCGGGAAGTGGATTTTCAGGGCAATTTCCTAAAGCCCAAAGACACATCCATCACACACGGATATTGAAGCTGAGTGCAGCAAGTAAGTTCCTCTCAGTGTTGGACCATTAGGCCGCTCTCAAACTACAGGGAGAGAGAAGGGCCAAAAAGAGTTTAATCAGCCATGGCATCTCAAAGCAATGTAACCAGCCGACAAACAAACATGGGACATGACCACTGTTAGTGATAGACGAAGGGGTGAGGAGCTTCAGCACCATGGACAGCAAACATGTCTGGGGGAACCGTGTGTCTGCTTGCTGAAAGAACTTTGTCTCACTCCTGATAGAGCTACCGTACGCTTCCTGATGGAATTCCCTCTAATAGTGTTTGTGTGTGAGTTTGTCTGTGTATTTATCCCTTGTAAATCTCCTCATTAGCTCCAGATGAGTGATAACATTTGTTCAGCTATGGTAGCCAGTCCTGCACCAGGTCACTCACTCATACTGTACACACACACACACATGCACAAACACACCTACAGTTGGCCAATACGCAATGTTTAAAATGAAAATGAAATATCTGAAAGAACTGAGCAGTGCGACACTCATTACTAAAGCAAGGAAACAGCCAGCTGTGTGTGGGTGGTTGATTGTGTGTATATGTGTGTTTGGTTGATTGTGTGTGTGTGTATGTGTGGGTTTTAGTGTATATGCGGTTGATCAGTATGCTGGTTGATTCTGGAAGAAGTCTGTTTCCTTGGAAACCCACTCTGAAACTAAGAAACACATTCAGTGGTGCAGAACCTGCATACACATGTGTGGGTGTTTATTATCTTCCTAGTTTTCTATTGTCTCTGCAGATGATCTTTCATGACTAAATTGTGTGTGTGTGTGTGTGTGTGTGTGTGTGTGTGTGTGTGTGTGTGTGTGTGTGTGTGTGTTTGTGTGTGTGTGTGTTTAAGACCAAAGGCAAGAGACTCAGGTGCCTAATTCTTGTCTGGCATCATACTCTGGGCGATGAACATGAACCTCCATCTATCTATTGCTGTCAGTGTCTTACTGTCTCTTCAGCTCTACTTTTCTGTCTCACTCTCTTCAGCTCTCCTGTCTTACTCTCTTCAGCTCTCCTGTCTCACTCACTTCAGCTCTGCTCTCCTGTCTCACTCTTTTCAGCTCTGCTCTCCTGTCTCACTCTCTTCAGATCTGCTCTCCTGTCTCACTCTCTTCAGTTCTGTTCTCCTGTCTCACTCTCTTCAGCTCTCCTGTGTCACTCCTTTCAGCTCTGTTCTCCTGTCTCACTCTCTTCAGCTCTGCTCTCCTTGTCTCACTGTTTTCAGCTCTGCTTTCTTGTCTCACTCTCTTCACCTCTGCTCTCCTGTCTCACTCACTTCAGCTCTGTTCTCCTGTCTCACTGTTTTCAACTCTGCTTTTCTGTCTCACTCTCTTCAGCTCTCCTGTCTCACTCTCTTCAGCTCTGCTCTCCTGTCTCACTCTCTTCAGTTCTCCTGTCTCACTCTCTTCAGCTCAGCTCTCCTGTCTCACTCTCTTCAGCTCAGCTCTCCTGTCTCACTCTCTTCAGCTCTGCTCTCCTTTCACTCTCTTCAGCTCTGCTTCAGTCTTACTGTCACCACCTTTAATTTGCTCTATTGCTTTTCTCTCTCTCTCGCCCTTCTTCCCTGTCTCACTCTTTTCAGTTTTGTTCTCATGTCTCACTTTCTCACAGCACCCCTGTCCTGTCTCTACTTTTCTACTTTACCATCTTACCACATCCTTCTGTTTTCCTGTCTTATTTTCTCCAACTCTGCTGTACTGTATCATGCTGTCTAGCTTTAGTCATCTCTCTCTGTCTGCTGTCTCACTCTACACCTCTGCTCTCCTATCTTATCTAATCTCCAACTTTACTTACATGTCTAATTTTCTCTAACTCTGCTCTTCTCAGCATTGCACCTTTGTCTCACTTTTTTGTCCTAAACCCTGTAACTCCGTTCTCATGTCTCACTCTCTTAACCTGTGCTCTCCTGTCTTACTTACTTATAGACTTGATCTCCGCTGCCCCGCCTCACCCTCCTAACGTATGCTCTCCTGTCTTACCTGCCTCATCTCAAAGTCATATTGTCTCCAGCTGTGCTCTCCTGTATAACTCTCTCAACCTATCTATCTTTGCTCTGATGTCTTCTCTCTCCAGCTCTGCTTTCCTGTCTCACTACCTCCAGACTCTTCTTTCAAGTCCTTGCTCTCCAGCTCTGCTTTGCTGTCCCACTCTCTTCAGCTTTGCTTTTAAACAACCACTGGATTTCTACAGCCCTTGTAGCTCAAACTCTTGTAATTGTTACAATAATCTACGTTTAAAAAGGTCGACCCAAAATGATGTTCAGCCCTTGCTGTGTCTCTGATCGATCTAGCCAGAGAGCACCTCAGGGGGCGGCCTGGAAAACCTCTGTGTGTATGTGCTGCATATAGTAAGTAGTCCGGTGTCTCCAGAGTGGAGGAATCTTTCACGGGTAATAAGGTCACAGAAGGCAGACTGAGGCATGAATGAATTTATGAATCTGATGTAAAATCTTACAGTTGACCCGAAGAGATTCACAGCAGGGGTAATTAATGCAATATGGTCCTTACATGGTCTTTAATTTACAGTCTGAGGATGCAGGCAGTTGGCTTTTCTACAAGTAGGCTGTTGATTGGAAGTTTAACTGGAGAATATTAATGATCTACCCAGGAGAGGGTGAAAATAAATAAATTAGAGTGGACAGAGCACTGGAGGTTTGAAATACAGTAGGCAGGGGTTTACCTCCTGAGGATTTTGTGATTATAGGTTGGATAAAATGTATATATTTAAAACATTATGGGTGAAATGTGTTTTGGGGATTTTAAAGTGTTTTTTTTGTTTTTTTTTTGGGAAATGTGGTTTTTCTTTCACGTGGAATATTCATGTATTTATACAGATAACATTCATCAAATTCAGCATGAAGGTGGAAGCTTACAGTAGGTTAGTGTTTTAAATACTGTCTCCAGGGGGTGTGTGTGTGTGTGTGTTATCTCATTACCTTGGCACCTGATGAGAGGTTTGATATATTAGACAGCCAGCAAACAGTCATTTCTCAAACTTGATGTGTTGGAAGCTGGAAAAATGGGCAAGTGTAAGGATTTAAGTGACTCTGACAAAAGCCAAATCGTGACAGCTATAGCTGAATGGATCAGAGCAACTCTTTTACCTTGCACCTCCAGGGTCTGGGTTCAATTCCTGGCTCGAAAAAAAAAAGCAACTAAAATCCGTGAAATATAGAGTAAAATGAGAACAACAAGAAACGTTGCTACCGTATGAAGACATAGTTAAATAAGTACCTGTGTGTGTGTGTGTGTGTGTGTGTGTGTGTGTGTGTGTGTGTGTGTGTGTGTGCATGATTCCTGTTTACTGTAGTATTTAAATACCACTTACCACTGTGTGTGTGTGTGTGTGTGTGTGTGTGTGTGTGTGTGTGTGTGTGTGTGTGTGTAATACCACTAGTAGGTACATAATGCCCCTAGTGGTTACCTAATGTAACAGCTCTCAGAAATGCCAGAGTATAAAGTACAAACATTTGCTGTAGTATGTAGTGGAGTAAAAGTCAAAAGCTTATTAATCATATAATAAGCCTACTCAGGTAACGTACAGATACGGTAAAGAACAGATACCAAAACTGCTCGCATGTTAATGTTCTGGCTAGGACAGAAAAGTGTCAGAATGCAGGTTGCAGTTTGCCGCATGTATCGGCTGCCTGTGCTGACTTTTCTCCATCACCCAGGGGCCAACAGCAGGCACACCTGGAACAGATCAGAACCATGGAGCAATGAAAGAAGGCCTAGTCTGATGACCTCTTGTGGTTCTTAATTTGTCATGTACCACCTACCGAGGCATTGTCGCACACCGAGTACAGCCTTTCATGCCAACACTATTAACTGATGACCTCATTGAGCCAGTTAATGCCCCCTGCCATGCTGCAAACAGTTTTCAGGAATGGTTTTTGGAACAAGACAAAGAGTTCTGGGTGCTGACTTGGTCTCCAGATTTCAGTTTGATCGAGCATCTGTGGGATATGCTGGACAAACAAACCTAATCCATGGAGGCCTCTCCACACAACACAAGTACTTAAAGGATCTGCTGCTAACACCTTGGTGCCAATACCACAGCACACCTTCTCAGCTCTTCTGGTGTTTATGCCTCGGTGGGTCAGAGCTGTATGGGGGAAATTGCTTTTTGATATTTTTAGACTAGTTAAATGCGAATTCCTTTGTTGATTTAGAAGCTTATTACAGAGGATTTTTTAAAATGTTAACTGGCGTGTACTTCTAATTACTTTCCGACTACTGTACATACTGAAACAAAGCACTTTTTTGCTTACTTGTCCTGTTTGTGCTAATAACCAGCACAGCAGCATGACCTTGAGTGTGATATTGCTTTTAACCAACAGTTCCACAAACACCATTTATTATCAGCAGATTCTGATTTGTTTATTTAACCAGTGTCACAGCGTGCACCAGTGATGGGCATACACCTCAATCTGAAGATCCTCGCTCACTCTGTAGGCTCTCCAATTAGGCGGCTTCCCCTTCTGCAGGGGTGGGAAGGGCAGGGCCCCTGGAAAAGGGCACGGCTGGTGGATAATCATCTTTAATGGATCTCGGACTTCCTCCTCGTTATAAAAACGAGATGGAAGCCGACCAGTTCGAGGTCGGAAGGTCTTCCAAGCAAAGTCGCGCTGCGGATACTAACCTGCGACGAGCCGCATTAAGGACTGCCGCTAGAGGACTCCGTGAGCTCTTGAGGCACTTTCACTCTTGCACAGAGCCGGCTTTCGTGATCCTGTCACTGAAAAGGGAAAGGCTGCTGTGCGCTTCATGTTAAGGCCCCCATTCTTAGCCCTTAAACTCTTTCCTTCCCCACTTTTCCAAATAAAATGACCCTCTTTCTGTAAGACCTCGTCTCGTGCCCATGTGTCTGTAGTGCCACCCGTGCGTTAAACCTGTTACGCCAGTTATTTTGCTCCATGAACACATATCCTTTCGTGAAAGATGGAACTAACTAACCACAACCGGTGGAGCTTGTGACCGATAGTTAGTGACCGCCAGTTTGTGTGATTAACAAAGCTAAAGAAAATAATTAATAAAAGCTATTCTGTGGACCCAAAAGCTGAGGAGAATATATCATGGAGGTGGTGAGTATTTTGTATTTCCATTTATTCCGCTTTAGAATATCAGCTCCTTCAAATTCCAGGTTTTGGGGTTGAATCTCTAATAGCGTTAAATGGAAAGCTTGTGCACTAGGGCATGCAATCACTTGCTTAAAAGACCAATTAGGGGTTACAGAGGGATTCAGCCTAGTTAGCTTTCTAGCCTGGGCTTAGGCGTTAATAAAACAGCACAGAGGCAATTCAGAAGCATTAAGGAGACAAAGTGTTGTTTAAAATGGCAACGTTATCAGATGTGCTTTCTTGCTAAAATGCTTGGTTTTGTATATACGTTTTGGCAGGCAGCTGCTCTCTCCTCAGGACTGCATTCCATACGACTCGCTTTCACCCATGCTGCGATTGACGGTTAATGTAGAACAACTAATATAGTTAAACATATAGTTAAAGATTCATGGACACCATTCCAGGAAAACCTCCTGTCCGATCAGATTGCTCGGTCTGAATTAACTGTTGTATAACAACACTAACAATGGTTTAAATTTTTAGGCCATCCGCAGACTGTGTTTTTAAAGACTTTTTTAAAGAGTTGAAGTTTTGAATTTAGAGACTTTTGGCAAAGAGCCAAGCTCCTGAGACATTGAGCTCAGTGAATCGATTTCTTCAGCGCTTTGATTTTGAGGCAAAAAAAAAAAAATAAATAAAATAAAATTGTTACGTCCTAACAGGCTTCATAGGGTAAAGTTTGCTGTTTCTTTGGGATTTAACAGCTTGTCAATACTTAAACATTTGCTCTCCTTTGTTATTTTGTTCAGTTCTCCTTGGAAGTGGTACCCTCTTCAGCCCTGCAATCCACCCTTTTACTTTTCCCTTAGACATTTCTGTTTTCTCGTCTTTGACCCTTCCTCAGCATCACATGTTAAAATAAGCATTCAAGGGGTAAAGCCTCTTTTTTATTTTTATTTTATAAAACCGTTCAGATTTCCGTTCCTCTTTTTTGAAATCCACAGTTACACAGACATATTGTATTAAATGCACAACTGATGGAGAGTACTATCCATGCATCCATCATTCCATCTATCGATCCCTTGTCTGGACTGCTTATCTTGTGTTGGGTTGCACCTGCCCCGAAGCGTATACCAGGAAACTAAAGGCAGACAGCAGAGTGCAGCCTGGATAGCGTGCCATCAGTCATTGGGCACAAGTGCACACACACACACACACACACACACACACACACACACACACACACACACACACACACACACACACTACTTCTTGAAAATGGCAGGTAGCCTACAAGGCATGTCTTTGCACTTTGGGAGGAAGCCAAAGTTCTCAAAGAAACTCACCAAGCACACGGTGCACAGGCTAATTCCACACACACGGATCAGAGGCGAGACTCTACACCCCAACCACAAAGGTTCAAGGCAAGGGTGTGAAGAGAACTAATAAAACTTCATTCTGAGATGAATAAGAGGAGGAAAACACTTTTAGAAAACTCATTGTAAGAAAGCAATACAGATTAATTCAGATCAAACCACATTGTATTAAAAAGATTAAAGGCAATAATAATAATAATATACATTTCTTCAGTAATACATTCACACGCAGGCTGATTTAATAAGAGGATGCGACAACAGCTTATATTTATCAAATCAGATCATAATGCAACAATGTTACATACGAGAACTCCATTCATATTCATTATTTTAATCTTTAAGCTATCTGGTCGAATCAAATTTATATCAGCTGTGTGCAGATCAAATCAAAGTTTTGCTATAATCAATATATTACTATCAACAGTACAGTACACTCGAACCTGTGTAGAGAAACCGCACACTTAAATATTGTACATGGGATTTAATGTTAATATGCATTTAGAAGCATGTTTTTTTTTAAATCAGCTAATTAAGCATTCAGTCAAGTAAAAAAGATGAGTTGATATACAAGCGGGAAGATGAAGTGCTGGCCCGGAGTCTCAGGTTATTCAAGGATGAAGATGAATATGCCAGCTGCATTTGATTTATTTTGGTAGGTCAGATTTTTAGTGCTTGATAAATTTCTTCAAAATTGTGAACTCTGAAATGTTCCGACTATGAAATGACAAGAATTTTATTTCTACAAGATGAATATATACAGTACTGTGCAATAGTCTTGAGCCAACCCGCGCTTCTTCACATTTGGCTTCCAAAGAGTCAGACTTTCCTGTATTTTTGAGGAACAGTTCTCCAGGCTTCCCGAAGGACTTTTTTTTTTTTTATCTGTAATTTTTGGCTCTCATTTTCAGTCCAGTCCCTGTTCCTGATCTATTTCAGAGGAACGTTTTTTTGCTTCATAAGTCACACAGTGACCTATGAATTGTTCAATCAGAAAAACAAAAACAAAAATATCTAACTCATGGCATAAACCTGTGAGACACTGGTGCTGATGATGAGAGATGACATCAGGCCGGTGATTAGTATCCAGGTTATGCTGAATGCTGGAACAGATGAGAGGGGAAATGAGGCTGCTGCTGAGATTACATAAACAACCGGTTTTTAAATTGCATCTTTACCAGGGATGACACTCACTATGGAGCAACTGATAATAGTTAATTTTATCATGTTAACTGGGTGCAAATTTCATTTGGATTGTAATTTTGTATCACAATTCTATAAATAATACACTATTTGAAATTATAAATAATGAATATATTCCATTTCTAAATAATTGTTTGTTCCCCCCAGCCAAAGTAAGAATAGTTTAGAGCTCACCGCCTGTAGGATTATAGAGGAACCGCAACATATTACTTCCTTAAACGCAAACCTACTGTAGATAAATTCTTGAGTCAGTGTGGTTATACATGAATTGCCAGACAAAAGGATCGCGATACGTATCTAAATCGATTTTTTCCCCATCTCCACTCTTTAGGCACTTGGCTGCCCTTTGCCATAAAACATTTGTACCCATTTCAATTTGATTCACACAATTGTATTGACTTTAACAGCTCAAGACCTTTGCACAGAACTGTAGAATTTTTTTTATTTTATTAAATCTTATTTGCCGTAGATTCAGTTTATGTAACTATCTGCCAGTAGGATTAGAAAATATTTCAAAAGATCCAAGCTTAAAACAGAAAAAGATTACACTTTGTATTCTCAGCAACCTGGGACAAAGTGGTTCACTACCATGATACCTTCAGGGTGTGTGTTTTGTGCGAAGTAGGGCAGGAGCTTCTTTCCGTGCAGCGAAAGCGGATTCATCGTTTGATATCAGAAGTCATGAATCGTACGCGGATTAAATCATAGGTCATTTATTTTTGCACTTATTTCTTGCATATTTGAAGTGTCGAGGCCAATTAGAGGAAACAAGTTGAACAGGGAAACATTTGAAGAATCGAGACTGATGAAAGAGCATGCCTTCAGACCATTTCACTTACAGATGTTCAGCCTCTTCCAGCTCTAATGGCGGCTATGTAGTATCTGCTCTCATTAAAGCACTGAAGGCTGGGCATGTGGAGACTTAGATTTTTGTCCTAGATTTTGTCTTCCCTTTAGAGGAACATAAGATTGGTTTGAGGAGAACATAGAGATCCAATAACACTGTATCAGCGGTATATCTGTAGAGGAAACAGAAGAACATTTTGGTAGCGCTTACTAGTGCCAGGGTTAAGTGTTGGCTAAATCTGTTTCTGTTGCCAACCGTGATGTTGGGTGATGTGTTGGGCCACAAAAGGGCATTCGCTCTGTCATCAGGACACCATGAGTCTGATTCCAGGCGATGACACAGCCATCTCTGGCAGGGAGTCAGGGGAAAAAAACTGGCTTTCATGTACAGTGAAACCCACCACTCTGTCAATCACAGCAACATTAGTCAATCAGTGGTGTCCCTGAGCTCATGCATGTGGTAGAGGGTCGGGTTTTACGCTGCTCTGTAGTGTATTGGTAAGATAAGCAGATTTCTGGCCACATGTAGACTCGCTGCTAATAATAAGAGGAAAATATGTGTTGTCACGGTGTTTATGCTTTTTAGTTTTTTTCTGGTACTGTATATATGCATGTACTGTATGGAAGGCAGCATCGTTAATGTGATGTACTGTATATGCGTATTTCCTTGTTTTGTCCTCTTTATTAGGCATGCAGATGTATCATTTGGATAATTTGTAAAAGCCGCATTCTTAATTATTGTGCAAAACAGCTGAAGAAGGTAATGAGCCCCTCTGGCCTGAACATAACCTGAGCATTACTGATGACCCTAATTAAAATTATTTGAGTCTCACTGGGCCTCGTTTATGATGTTTATGCATCTACCATACTGTATATACAGTATATACAGTATATATACTGTATAATTTTATTACTTTTTTTTTTAACGTAGATAACAAGTGCAAAGATTTGTGCGACTTTGACAAGGAACAAGTTGTGTTGTCTAGACAACTGGGTCAGAGCTCCCTCTTAAACTGCAGTATGTTCTCTGTCTGCATTGGTTAGAACCTACCAAAAGTGGTTCAAGGGAAAAAAAAAAAAGAAAGGTGTCAGAACACACAGTGCATCACAGTTTTTTTTTGTATGTGGCTGCATGCTGATCCATGTCTACTGTACAGTAGGCATGTGAGCCCACCAGAACTGGACCATGGAACAATGGAACAATGTAGGCTGGTCTGATTAATCACATTTTCTTTTACATCTTGTGGATGGCCATGTGTGTGGTTGTCACTTATCTGGGGAAGAGGTGGTGCCAGGATGCACTATGAGAAGAATACAAGCCAAGGAAGGCAATGTGATGCTTTGGGAAGTTTTCTGCTGGGTCCCACCATACATGTGGTGGAAACATTGGTGCAAACCAAGTAAACGAAACAGACCTTCATCGAAACGATATTCCCTGGTGGCCTCTTTCAGCAGGATAATGTGCCCTGACACATTGGTTCAAGAATGGTTTGAGGAACACAACAACGAGTTAGAGGTGTTGAATTGGCTGCCAAATTCTTCAGATCGCAATGGAAGGCTCATCTGGCATCTTACAGGGCTTAAAGAATCTGCTACTGACAGCTTGATGCCAGAAACCACAATTTACTTTCAGAGGTCCAGTGGTGTCTAGGCCACGACAGGTTAGGGCTGCAAAAGCGGGACTTACTCAACATCATCTGGGCGGGCATATATATATTATGTTTAGTTATATATGATGTTATATTTAATTGTACCTTTCTTTGCACTAAACATATCCTGTGTCGTCCTCACCTGATCTCCAGCGGTGTTAGTAAGCAATGGGACATATCAAGTTGGCCCAAATTATTGTAAGGATCTGTCCAGTTCCTGCTGCAGACTCATTAATTGTGCAACTCTGATTGGACATTCTGTCAATACTTAAGCACGTCCTGGTCCCATAGTACCAATAACGTTCAGCGTTAGTTTTCCATTGACACATTTAATAAGAAGCTAGTCAAATAAATAGATTTGCATTGTGTTACAAATGTTGGTATTTAATTGGATGGAGCTCATTAAAGTTTCTCACATTTCTCACAAGGAAATTATAGTAAACCATCTACTTCTTTCCATCGAAATTCTTTTTTATGAGGTGAACAGGTCAAAGTAAGTAAGTACCATACTCAGGTACACTGCTACCACCCCATCCCACATACACACACACAATCACACACACACACACACACAGAAAGAGAATTGCTTTATGGATTTCACTTAAGTCCCCTAAAGTTTCTGTAACAGCCCTCTATCTATTCATCCTCCCCAGCCCTCCTTCTTTCTTCTAGATATTGAACTACTGGGCAGGTTCTCATAAAAATGTGCAGCCTTTAAAATGTCAGACATTCGTCTACCTGTTCTTATTTATTTCTTTTCCAGCGCACACCCAGGCGCACACACACATATACAAACACAGCACAGGCGCAGTGAGATCTTCACATACTTCACATCAAATACACGCACTTGCTTTTCATGATGTTCTACTTTCAAATGTTCATTTAAGCCAGGGACAGAGTGTGTGTCTTCCATTTGAACCTGTTCTTAAGGTTGCTACAAGAACACAGAGTCTGTTTAATGATATAACGGCCAATTTAGCCGCAGGGAAGTAATGAGGCTTTATACACAGTCAAACACACATCGATTTAATTCCCCGGTGCAGTGAAGGCTCTACTTACACACACACACACACACATACACACGCACACACACACGCACACACACACACATTAATAACTGCTTGCAGAGATAAGAGCAGAGAGGAGATGGACAGTGGAGGAGGAAAGCGGAGATCGGTATTAACATGCAGCAAGGTTAAAGGACGATAGTGCAGACGGAGACACAGCTTCTTAATGGTGGCGAGATGAAAACGTTTAGCGTATAATGAGGATTGAGCTGAATCATGGACTTTTAGGGCATTTTTTAACGTTTTAGGGCTGTAAAGAATTTAACGTTGAAGTGTAAATAAGCTGATGATACAACAAAGTTCATTACATTGCAAATCTCAATGATAAGATTATTTAATTAGTGTGTACTGAAATGAGATCAAATGAAAGTGCTGCAAAACCCAAATTCTGTCTGCTCTCTGTTTGTTCCGGGTACTCCGATTTCCTCCCACAGTCCAAAGACATGCAGACGGGCTTATTGCCCGTAGTGTGTGTATGTGAGTGTGAGTGTGTGTACTGTATATGTGAGCTCTGCTATGGATTGAAACTCCCTGTCCAGGGTATACCCCGCTTCGTGCCTCCTGGGTATAGTAGAATAGCCTGTGAGTGAGTGAGTGTATTTGGCGGTGATGTAACTTAGTGGTTGGCACTGTTGCCTCCGACCTCCTTGAAGCTTGCCTCCAGTCATGTGCGCAAAGAGTTTGGATGTTCTTCCTATGTTTTGATGGGTTTCCTTGGGGATACTCTCGGTTCTCAATCTAGATTGATTGGCATTTCCAACATGCCCATAGTGTGTGAATGGGTTGTTGTGTGTGTACTGTATGCTTTTTCTTTGTGAAAAAGGGTTAGCATCCCATCCAGGGTGTCCCCTGCCTTGTGCCCCCTACAGACACTTATTCAGAGAATAAGTGTTTTTTAATTATTATTTTATTCATTGTTACAATAGTGTCCGCATATTGAGCAGCTTTTATGGGGCTCCTGATGGTACAGGCCGGTTAGGGTTCTTTATTATTACCATTTTAGTTAGTACTGTTTTGATCACTATAATACACATACAGTACAACAGCGCACAAGTATAATGCTCTATTTTCCCAACTCATGAAATGTGTCAGCTCGGTCAGCTTTGGTTTGGTTTTACCGGAAGCCTCTACTGCACATATCTGTCTGGGCAGATGCTTGCAGCTCACAAGAGGAAAAGCTACTCACAGGTGAAATAAGAGTACATTTGAATGGAAAATAGTAATTGTCTGCCACTAGGAGTCTCTGGGTTGCTGACCAGAGGGTTGGTGGTTTAAGCTGGAGGGTTAGTGCTGTGTTGCAGTACCTAGTCAATGGAGATGTGGGGCATTGTCAGTGATGGTGCCATGTGGGCAATAACGGGTGGGTTGCAACATGAAGAGTATGTGGTATAATATAAAACCTGTGCCAATAACTTGTTGACTGAATGATCCGACGTGGCGACTTCAAGAAAGGCGTAGAGCCCATGGGGAAAGGGCCGCCATCGTGTACACTAGTATCATGTACACACACAAATATTTGCAGTCAGAGAGATCGTAGTTAACTACGCCTAGCTGCAGAGTGTTATTTGGACATCTCCTGTTGGGCAATTTCAAGTGTTCTCAAGTGAAGGTGCCGATTAATTTTATGCAACACATTGATGCCAAAGCACTGATTCTAATGCACTGTTTCTATTGTAGCAGCTCATTCATAAGGGCTTATTATATACACACTAGAAATGCTAACATTAGTTAAGGCTAATGTTAAAATAGTTTTTTGTTAAAAAACAACAACAACAACAACAAAAAACAAACAAACAAACAAACAAGCAAAAATAATAATATAGTATATGATCAGTAAAAAGCTCTAATTCAATATTTTTTGTTTAGTGAATTATTTTCTAGATAAATACAAAACAAAAACATTTAATTGTTGTTTTAGGACACAAAGATCAACTGTATAGTTCTTGCAAGAACATTATTGTATACTGTCTAATACTCAGACATGCTATCTGTTTTTCATACTACTCTGACTCTCAGTGCCATTACAGGGTCGCGCGCAAGGCAGGGGCGCAGGATCACCTGACGTAGTTCAGCGCAGGTTGAGTCCTTGTGGTTGTGGTGTGGCCAGCCAGGCGGCGAGGCGCGTGGCACGGAGTAAGAGGCACTTTTGACATAGAGGCTGCATGGCATGATTGAAGGTACGTCGCAGGCTGCTTCCTTGTAGGCTAAGAATTTCCAGAGTTCTCAGAGTCTGTGGATACAGGAGAAAAATGTAAATGCGCTTACTGAAAGAATCTACTCACCGGATAATCAGGATCCAGGCCTGGTGAGTTAGGACGCCCTGCTCTTCCCCTGCACACAGTGGAGCTGTCCAAGGTGCTGCAGGTTCTGTGTGTCCGCTTTGTAGTGTTCGAACGTGGAGCTGTCCAATGTACTGTAAAGAGGCACTGGCTTTCAACCTGCCGTCACAAGTCACAAGTCACGTGAGGTTAAAAACTTTATCATCTATAAGAGCAATACAAAAACATCAGAGCACACTGGACCCTCCATCACTGTTTTCCTAAACAACGCTCTTTGTCACCCAGTCTGTCTGTCAAACCTCAAACTCTCAAAATCTGTCTGTAGGCTCAGCCTCATGATGAAAATGTAATATGTGTAGATTTATGTAAGCTGAAAGCTTCACAGACACTTTAAACAATATGCTTGCTTGTGGATTCACTGCTGGGAAGATAATCGTAAATGATGCTCTTGTGGCTAAGGGATTTTTAAGGGAGTTATTCAGCGTAAGCACCAAGATATCAGCAGTGGTAATTTACCACATGCTTCTGGAAAGTGCTGGAGTTGCAGACTGATACAACATTTTAGCACCTTAATAACAATCTGTGTTATCAGGCTAATAATGCTAAAATTACTATCAGCTATTTACAGTTGTAAACTGCTAACAGAGAAAGAGAGAGAGAGAGAGAGAGAGAGAGAGAGAGAGAGTTGGTGTGTAGTGTGTACAGGCATGCTGCGTATTTCTTGAATCAGAGGACAGGATTATAGAGTCTATTTTTCTTATCTAGAGCACTAACACACACACACACACACACACACACACACACACACACACACACACACACACACACACACACACACACACACACAAACACACGCACACACACACACTTACATTAAATAGGATCACTATCTCCCATATTAATCAATTATTTTATTGTCCTTGTTAGTTTTTGTGTGTGTGTGTGTGTGTGTGTGTGTGTGTGTGTGTGTGTGTGTGTGTGTGTGTGTGTGTGTGTGTGTGTGTGTGTGTGTGTGTGTGTGTGTGTGTGTGTGTGTGTGTGTGTGGCCACCTACATTATTTTGTAAGAGATAATGATTCAAGTATAAGATTCACATGCTCACCCAGCAGTTTTTGCATTATCTTCTGCTCAGTGCTGACTCGGAAAACATTACAAATCATTCTCTCAATATTGGTGTGACTGGTTTTTCTACTGATGAAAATCCTTCGCATGCCGAGGCAAAATGGCGAAAATCCTTAAGGCTGTATGCCGAGGTACCACTGTATACACTGTGGGCTCAACAAGGATTTCTAAGTCTGAAGTGGGGGACCTTGAACACCTTTTATGATGACTAAGTGTGTGTCCAGTCTTCTTAGCTGACACCGGTGTCAGTAGTGTTGCCGAATTTGTTTTGTGTCTGGGATTTATGCACTGCATACCAGGACCTCATACCAGCTTTCGCTCAAGGAGACTTTCTCCATCTTTCAGATAATCTTTTATGTTCCTACTTCTGCATTGTTAGCAAGAAAGCCAGACTAAGGAGCAGCACTGAGGCCCTGGCAGAGTGAAACACTCACACTCACCCTGAAAGAAACAATGGTTGTGAAGTTGTGCCAAATGTGTCTCTTGTCAATAGGAATGAATCACATATACCTCAGACTATATTTTATATATCTTCACATACAGTAATATGTGGGTGTGCATTTTTTAAATATAATTTTATAGACATGCTTTGTGGTTTTTGAGCATTAAACCTGAAAGAGAAAGCAGGAGACCAAGAGAGAGAGAGAGAGAGAGAGAGAGAGAGAGAGAAATGCTGGAGTTGCATCTTAGTTTCACAATCCAAATGCATTTTTTTCCTGCTGAGTCATTAACTCTGATTTCAGAAGGTTGAAAGCAATTCTCTCTCTCTCTCTCTCTCTCTCTCTCTCGCTCTCCCTTTGTGTGTGTGTGTGTGTGTGTGTGTGTGTGTGTGTGTGTGTGTGTGTGTGTGTGTGTGTGTGTGTGTTACACTCTGACCAAAACCATGTTGGAACTGCCTAAGCGGCATAATTATAATAATATGATACACTTATTAATTCACACATATAAATTTTCCTGAAATGCTTAAAAAAAGAAAGCGAGGACTCTGTGAAGTACATTTAACTGTGAAGGACAGGGATCTATAAACAACAGGGATGTATGGAGGTCAGGTACTGTATGTGTGAAGAAAAGAGATCTGTAAAAAAAAAGGCTCAGTAAAAACAGAAGAATGTAAACTTACTAGGTCCGGGTTTGATTCACGGCCAGGTTCGATTCCCATCTCTGTGTGTGCATGGAGTTTGCATGTTCTCCCCGTGCTTGGTGGTTTTTCTCCAGGTACTCCGGTTTCCTCTTCCTCCTACAGTCCAAAGACATGTAGGTTAGGGTTAGGGATTTATACACGTTTTTTCACATATTTTATACTATTTTCCCTAATTTTTTTTTTATTCGTGTAAAGCTGATTTTACGACAATGCCCATTGTTAAAAGCACTATATAAATGAAATTGAATAGAATTGAATAAAGTTTGCAAGTGCTTATCCAGTCAGTCAAGCAAATGTAATGCAAAGTGATCTATATGAACAAAGGAATAGTCTAGGCTGTCATAGTAACATTTAATTTACAATGTAAATCCCTGTATTCAGTCAAGTACAAGAAATTATTTCATCTTAAAAGCTGCCAGTAGCTTCTCAGCAGTTATGTTGAGTGATCATGTTAACTGTTAAAATGAAGAGGCAGTGAAACTTTTCGAACAGCTAAAAAGGTGACGTGAAAAATAGTGTACGTGTTACTGGTCCTGCGATAATCATACTCTTGCACACATGCATGCATGATACAGTATGTAAGCTATCTGGATGCACTGCTGAACAAGGTGTCTTTTATATGGTCATCTTGCATTTCCAGGGTTGGGGGTTCGATCCTTCTGGGTACTCCATCAGTCCAACATAATTTATTGTAGGCTGATTGGCTTCTGGCTTTGTGCCCTGAACACCCTGGGATCGGCTCCAGACCTCCCTTATCCCAACTATACACAGGAGAAATATGGAAAATGGATACATTGACATTAAAACTGAATTTCTGTGACCATTCCATAGTCGATTATACAGCACTTCACTTTAAAAACAGTTCCACACCCTTGATTTACTTTATGTGGATCATAAATGTGGTATGATGTATAGAAGAATGTGCTGTTGTGTTCCTGCATTTTTCTTTTTCACTACAATTACATTAAAGCTCCTTTCGAAGTAACTTTTTTTTCAACTGCCAGCACAGTCTTTACCTGTAACTTCATGAGACGAGGTCAGAATGTAGAATAGGTTTTAAAAAAATCTCTCTCATCCAGTATTTTCTTTGTAAAAAGAATCACAAAAGCCCTGAACGGTACTAAATGGCATCATTTTTCTCACTCGGCCAATCAGTTTGCAGAGTGCAAAGTAGCAACTTTTGAGAATAGAGGGCCACTGGGAATATAAACAGCTATAAAGTTTGTTAAATGAGATACATTTCAATGTATGTGACAGCTATGGGTGAGATCTGTTACATTTTTTTCATATTAGTGAAAAAAATGCACTTCTGGCAGTTGTTTTTTCCATACAAAAAGGTCTAGTGGGAATACAGCCTAAGGCTTAGGCATACCCGTTTTGTCACCTAAATTGCAAGAGAAGTTAGACATGCATTTAACATTTTCTCTTAGAGCAGGTCTTTTTAAAGTTGTATCCAAGAGACCACTTGTACGGAAAAAAATGAACGTGCAGTATTTTCTGAACATACACCAATAAGTCATTTGAATATAACCAATAACATTGAAACCACCTAGGTGTTTTGGTTCCCTCTGTAGCATTGGGGAAGGTCTGGCCACTCTCGGCGAGGCTTCACGGGGCTTCTGGGGGTGTGTTGGCAACTGAACATTATGTGCTGCGGTTGCTGAACAGGGCATCTGTGAATCAGACTTGTTTGTCCGGCACATCCCAGGGGTGTTTGATCGGATAGGAATCTAGGGAGTTTAGAGGCAAGTAAAAATGAAATGTCATAAGTACAGATTGTAAAGATGAAATCTCACATGAGATCTGGGCCTGTATCTCAGAGCAGAAGCATCTCAGAATCACTCCTTGGAATCGCTCTGAAAGCGTGAAAGGAAATTTATTCCTAAATTTTTATTTAGGAATAAAAATACTCCTACCTCAAAGTAGGACATAAACGTTATTCCTACTCTTACTTTCAGCGAGGAGTAGGACTGCTCCTGGGAAAGTGTTTGACGTTACAGTTTACAACACTGAGAGCCACAAAGCAGGCTAGGTCTGTGGCTCAAGTACGTTACCAGTCAAGCAGATTCCTTATATCTACAACTCGATTATAAAATAAGAATCTTATATATTAATCCAGACTTGAGGACTTGAGTGTGCACAGACTTGAGAATCAAACACATCCCTGGACCTTTTGAACTCAGTGGTTTCTAGTTTAGTGTAGATAAAGTGATGACTGGTTGGAATTTATTGTGACACTTCCATTACAACCTGGACATCAGATGAGACGGAAAGCGTTATTTACTGTATATATACATTCACCGAACTGGAGCACTGTAAGCAGTTCACCTTTGTGGTGCTTTTAAACTGCATCCTGTGAATTCTTACTGGGACACATTTTTAGTGATGTTTCAGGGGTCTGTGAGTGTTTCAGGTCTTTTAACATACTGTAAGGTGACCCAGCTGGAAGTGATCAGCACCTACTCTGTGTCCTACAGTCTTGCCCTCTTAACTCAGAGCCATCCTGTGTCTCTCTCTCTGTGACATCAGTAATAGATTTTATGGCCCTCCTTTCTTCCAACCCGACTGTGACTAGCTTAGTCAGGACTTTACAAAGCGACTGAACTTCAGAATCTTCGCAGATGACCTCTGTTGGTTTACTGAGAATATGCATGATTAATGTCAGCTTGTTCATTGGCATTTTTTGCATAATTAAATACCATCCATACAATATGTACTGTTTCACTGTTTTAAAGTGTTCAGAAGAAAAATTTCAAGGTAAAAGTCCTGATATTATACAGTACACCCCTGTCATAAACAAGGCCATATTCGATCTTGCGTGCAGAATCAAGTATATGGTCCAAACGTGTCATGTCTCTTGTCATGTCTCTTGTCTTAGAAAATATTGTTCATATAGAGCAGAAATTCTCACAACCATACGTATAATGTGCAGTGAAAACATGTCCATAACAACAGAAAAAAAAAAATTAGGAACTAGATAATATCACTATTGTCCCACAGTGTCACAGTTCTCAGTCTGCAGTATCACGAAGGACAAGCAAAAACAGGTGTTTGTATGCTTGCTCTTGTGTGTGTGTGTGTTGGTAAATAGATTTTCTTTGTGCAGTCCTATCAATTTACAAGAGACATATGAAAAAACAAGCGGTGTGCAAGCCTGCACCTGAGATTAACCACAAAATCAATCCGAGAGAGAGAGAGAGAATAAAGATATAAAGTAAATGAAGATTGCTTTAGTTGGTCTTTTCCACTAGTGGTGCTGCTCTGTATTTTGACACACACACGCTCTAGGCAAGATCAGATTGAATGAACTAATATCAGGGAAATTGGTTTAGGGTTTGTTCTATTTGTTTGTCTGTGGACATCCAGCTCAGCAGGACTGAGTAACAACAACAAGACAGGTGAGGATGGAAAGAGACAGACGAAAAAAAAAGAAGAAAAAAAAAAAAGAGCAATGCGGCAACAGAAAGCCAGGAAGATTGGTGGCTATGTCTGAACAAATTAGAATGCAGTTAAGTAAGAGTTTTCTTCATTAGGGTAATTATCACAGACAAAGCCTGTAGCTTATGAAAAAGCACAGGCAGACAGAGACATCATAAGTATTTTCATAATCATTCATAGTAATAAATGTTAGATTCAACAACCAGGATGAGCTACAGATGAAAGTAGAATCTGTAGGTAAACATTAATGAGAGGAAACCATGGTAGAAACACCTAACCCTAACCAAGGTCATGCCTTAATTCCAGTTGTTCTGTGCTTAATAGTGTCTCTAACGGTTGTGTTTGCTCCACAGAACCAGAGAACAGGCCCAGGAGACATGGGGAACCAGGATCCAAAACACACCAGCCTAAATGGAGGACTGATGATGGTGAGTTAACCTGGATCTATTACACACATAGTGTGTTAGTGTCGCAAAGCAGTTTCTATCAGCATGTCTCTGCCTATTAGCCGTTAAATGAAGGCATGTGGAAATGTATGCACAAAGTGAAATGTAATAAGTACAAATTGTACAGATGAAATCTCACACGCGATCTGGGCCTGGATTTACTAAGCATCTCAGAATCACTCCTAGGAATCGCTCTGAAAGATAATTTAGGACTAAAAATACTCCTACCTCAGAGTAGGACATAAAAGTTATTTCTACTCTCACTTTCAGCGATGAGTAGGACTGCTTCTAGGAAAGTGTTTGACGTCACAGACTGAGAGTCGCAAAGCAGGATATAAATCATTGTGAGTTGTGTGAAAGCTTTATGCACATAGACAAAACTCGGATGTGTGACTTGGCTGCAAGTTATTTTGATCAGATTTCTCCAGTCAAAATTATTTCAAACCCCTATAATAGAGCTGGTAGCACTGTCATAATCTAAGCTGGTGAGAAAATGATTCTATTTTGTTTGTGGCGTAAAATGTAAAGCAAAAATTAAAGGAAAGATACAGAGTGGACAGCAATTTGTGAATCCATCAATGCCACCTGTCAGTTTGCCCATGTACCCCTGAGGAGTGTGATAACGGTGAATGCTGTAATTTCAGCTTGTAATGTAATCACAATGTATACACACTTCAACATGAAAAATATATGCCTCTCTTCTGACGGTCACATGATAGCATCGAAGATTGTGTGACTGCTGACATTTTTTTGAGTAATGCAGCTCTGTTTTTATAAAGAACTGAATCCAAAAACAAGAACTGGCTCTCAAAATCAAGAATTGAGGAGCTGACTCCATGGATCCAGATGCTGAGTAATTTACTGCAGAACTCAAGAACTGACTCAAAATCTTCTGACCCCATAACTCAAGAACTGACTCCGTAACTCGGAACCCCACTCCAACACAGCTCAATGTCTCAATATCTTGCTCAAAAATACAGGGATGACGTTATACTGTACCTTACATATTGACTCATTGCAGACCTCAAGAATGGACTCCAGTGCCTAGGTATTGAAGAACTGAGTTCATGAATTTCTGATTCATGAAAAAACTCAATTCAAGAATTGACTCCAAATCACATGATTCCATAACCCAAGAACTGACTTTGTAATTCAGAAACATACTTCAGAACTAAAGACCTGATTTCAAAGCCTGAGCATGAATTTCAGAACTGACTCATGAACTCGTACACAAGAGCAGACTCAAGGACTGACTTGAGAAATGAAGAACTGACTCCATAACCTCAGAAACATAGAACTGACTCAAAAAAAACTCCTCACTCCATAACTTACGAGCTGACTCTGTAACTCAACATCACACTCCAAAACTCAAGAACTGACTTCACACCATAAGAATTAACCCCGAAACAACGCTATTAACTTTATAACTCTAGAATAATTTCCGTGTCAATGCATTAGTTTACATAATTACCAATCCTTCCTCCGGGTACTCCGGTTTCCTCCCACAGTCCAAAGACATGTATTTGGCGTTGCCAAATTGGCCGTAGTGTGTGAATGAGTGTGTGAGTGTGTGTGTATGTGTGTGTGCCCTGCGATGGATTGGCACCCTGTCCAGGGTGTACCCTGCCTTGTGCCCTAAGTCTCCTGGGATAGGCTCCATGCCCCCCGTGACCCTGAATACAAGATTAAGCGGTATAGATGATGAGTGAGTGAACTACCAATCCTTAGTAACAGACTCAAACTTCTGGCCTCTTGTGATTTATCTGAGTGAATGCATTACTGGTACATTAAGTGGTGGTTTTGATGGCTGTCTGTTCTGTTTCTTTCTTGCAAATTTGATCTGTTGCCATGGCGACTACAGCCCCACTCACCAGTAATTGGGACACTGTGGTAGGTGGGAAAAATGCTGACATTTCACCCCTGGGGTTCAGGAACCCTAATTGCACCTAAGCTTTATTTGAATAGGTATAATTAGGGCACTTGAACTCCTTATATAACAGAGAGAGAGAGAGAGAGTGAGAGCCAAAGGTGGGGGGTAATATATAAATGAATCAGAGTAAAATGCGTAGAGAACCCCCAGCGATCAGTGCCCTTAAAATAAGACTAAACTTACCTTACAGTATTGAAAAAAAAAAATTCTTATAAATCCACTAATCCAAAAAAGGATGGGTTTCCTTTTGCGTCTCGAATTGAGTTTGCTGCCTCTGGTTTGTTGATCATGGATCGATGTCTATGTCTAGCTTTCTGATTATTTGTGTGTCTCTGTTGTTAAAAGAAAGTAGCCTTAATTTAAAGAACTGTCTTATCCGTATGCATACGGTACACTGTGAAGTTTTCAGCCAGAATAATGCTGATTTAGAAATACGTCTATAAACCAAGTGAGCAGCAGCGGTGAAGCTCATTGCATACTGAGACAATGTTAGCTGGAAGAGATATGCAAATGTTTAGTGATTGCAGTCAGAAGCACAAAAACATCATGTATGAAAGAGAACAACAGACTCATTACCGCAACAGGGTCTTCATGTGAATGAGTGCATTTATGTTTTCATTGGCTTTTATGGGGAAAAAAAAACAAGGTGGGAGAAAAAGCACCGGAAACCCAGCAAGCTGCTGTTCAGCCAGATGTGTGTGTGGGCCATTTATAAGCCAGGTGTGTAGATCATACCGCCATCCAGGACTGTATGCTCTGATTTAATTAACCCGCAGAGAGGCAACCTAGAGAGAAACAGCACCATACCTTATGTAACCTCTGACCCCAGCACCTGCCACGGCGCTACTGTTTTATCACTATGCAGGTGGAATCTCATGTTGTATTTCTTTATGTAAGAAAGCAAGATATGATTAACATGTACAGGATGAACCGTCTGTGTGTGTGTTTTGTGTGTCTTACTGACTGACAGGTTATTAACTCAGGCTCACTGAAATGAAATATACCACCTGGCATATGTTACTAACAAGTATCCCTGATGCAAGGTTATGTTAGGGTTCAGGTCACTCCTACTGTTTTTTTTTTCTATTTATATTCTAATTATAATCATTTGTATTCTTGTTAAGGATTAGTCAAAGAGAGTTACTTTGTTAACTCTTGATGGATAGTTCTGGTGGAAAGGTTAATCATGGGTATGTATCAGGGGCGTTCACGTCAAACCGGGACTTGTAAGCCGCACATCTACGAGTGACGATCCCAGCTGATGCGGCTTGGAGCCCTCTGCAGACATTCCTGTGAGCATTCCGCGAGTGGAACGCCTGATCCTTAAAAATCGATTGGATAACTGGTCGCCAAATTGCAGAATAGATGCATCTGTCATTCATCAACACCACTTGTACATTACAGGAACTCGGCTGGGAGTTATTTCCGAACTCACCCCAAGCCATTTTCATATGTTTGGGCCATTAAAGGAGTTCCTGAGAGGCCAGCGTTTCAGACATGAAGCAGGCAGTCCGATCATGGCCCAGTCACACTGAGAAACCATCCTATCTTGCTGGTATCCAAGCACCAGTGAAACACTGGGATACGCACATTAGTGTAGCAGGCGATTACACAGAGAAATAAAGGGAGTGTTTAATTCTCATAACTGTTTTCTGCTATTCTGCACAATCAAATATCCGGGGTTAATTTTGACTTGAACTCCACTCGTGTTAATGTGCTCACTCTAATACTTTATCCCATATGGTGACTTCTACTGTACATCTACTTCCATGTAAACGGATTGAGTTGTTGTGGTCAAGCTTATTGAAGAAGTGTTCAGTGAGAGCTCTTCATAACAGAAAGCGCAAAAGTTTAAGTCTTTGTAATGGAGGACATTGCATTTTCTATTTTTTCAGTACCGTACTAAGCATTTTGGAGAGATGCTACTGAGAGACTGTTTATACCCAATATAATTAAAGTTTGCATGGACCTTTTTTCTATACCATGTTTTACATGTTCACATGCTTTTTTTGTGTGTGTGAAAACATGCTCTGACATGGATCTGTTGTTTTGCTCTCCAGCTTTTCAAATATATAATATTACACACATTAAGGCTTAATACATTGTATTTTTTTTCCTTTTGACTTTAACAAAAGTATATTCTCATAAAACAAAAATTGGTGTGTCCTTGTATTGTGCATTAACCTTGTACATTAAGCAGAACCATGTACTACAGCAGAACCACTTTAATCATTCACCATTTTTCCCCCCTTAAAGCATCATATTTGTGTGTCATCTCTATAAGCACTGCAGTACAAATGGTTTATGGTGGTGTGAAAGCAATACCTTGGATTTTGATATTTTCCCAAGCTAGTGATAGAATATTGTATTATAAAATAAGATTTACATTAGATGATTTTCCCCAGCTCTAGGAAATCCTATCCAAATAGCAGTATTCAGTGGAACGTGGATTGCAAGTAACCTGGTTTGCGAGTGTAAGACGAGAAGAGGGAGAGGGGAGGGGCTCAATCCTCCTTTCCTCTTATTTTAGCTTCACACACAAACACATATACACAGCACCTGCGCACATAAACGGAAACACTTATCTGACAGGATTTATTTTTACTTTTTTTAAGGTAAAATGCAGGTTAATTTGTTTTATTTTTACTTTATATTTTGTATAATTTTTTTTAGGTTTTTTTTGGGGGGGGGGTGCTGGAACAAATAATTTGAGCTTCCATTATTACTTATGGAAAATTTGCTTTGATTTATGAGTGTTTTGATATATGAGCCCACTTCCAGGATGAATTTTGCTCACAATCCAAGGTTCCACTGTAGTCCCAAATTATGCCCAGTGTACTGTACGTGCAATGGGCTCAGGATCCCCTGCGACTCTGATTAGGACAAAGCATTTACTCTAGAGGTTAATCTTCTTAGTTTTAGATTTTAACTAAACTGCTTTAACGAAAAAACTTACGCATCTCGTTTTCTCTGTGATGTTTTAGATTCATTGGTTGCATACGATTTCCGAATTTCTTTCCTTGCAGATAATTTGAATTCATAAACGATAATATATATATTTTAAGGCAGTTGTGACTAAGCTCTCTGTAATACTATAAAATCTACAAACATTGATCCATTCGATATCTAATGTTTCCTTTTTATTTCCTGGTAAAAACAGGCTCTTGAGAATCTGCTCACAAGTGGATAAAAACTGTTTTGTTTTAACAATCGACAGCTTCCCAGATATCTGGACAACTTGCTTAGATTGCCAATTAGTCCTGCCTCAATAGCCAAAAAAAAGTTCATTAGTCTCTCTGGAGCATGGACTGTAACACAGGGCAGACAGTGTGATTGAGTAGTCCATTTGCCAGGCCATTTTAATTATATTTAATTCCACTTAAAGGCGAATAAATAACCCGCCAAAAGTGAAAAGGTCAAGCACAGTCTTCTAACCGAGTGTACGAGTCAGTCAAGCAAACTATTACACTTATTACACTAAGCTGTCGAACATATAATGATGACAGTAATTACAAATAATAACAGATTAAAGCGCGAGTTTAATGTTGAGTCAGGAGATTTCCAGCCCTCTAGGAGCGGAATTAACCAATGGGGCAGAAAAGCTGTTAAGAATAACATTGACACTACGTCCTGCTCCAACTCTAAAGTTAATGAAACACACCAAGCTTTATTTCTTATTATTGTTTAAGGGGAAAGCTTTGTAAAATAGTGTTAACAGCCATTAGAAACCACTTGGCTGCTAAAAGCGCACGTGAGTTTTGGAGAAACATCTGAATTCAAAGATGCAGAAAATTGTTACTGTATAAGCGGAACTTTCTATAAGTGTGATCCTTGTAGTCAGTGCTACAGTCCTATCTGCTGAAAACCAACTAACCAACCAACCAACCAACCAACCAACCAACCAACCAACCAACCAACCAACCAACCAACCAACCAACCAACCAACCAACCAACCAAACAAACAAACAAACAAACAAACAAAAATAAAACTGTTCTTTTGACATTTTTTTAAAAATACTTACCTTCATTTCTTCCCAATTCTGTTCGTGTTAACGTCTACCTACTTACACCACCAATCTTTACTCCACACACCTCTACTTCATCTCCATTCATCTCCATTCATCTTTACTGATCTTTGTTCATCTCTACTCATCTTCATTCATCTCAACTCATTTCCATATTCATCTAGATCCAGCTCTACTCCTTTTCATTCATCTCTACTCATCACCGTTTAACTCTACTCAGATCCATTTATCTCCAACCATCTCCATTTACCTTTGCTTATCCCCATTAATTTATACTCATCTCCATTCATCTCTTCTCATCTTCATTTATGTCTACTCATCTCTAAGTCCTGTTATACTGAACTTCCAGCCTCCTAACACACAGTAAGACTGCATATCAATCCCTGCTATCCGTATCTGATCATTTTGATTCGTACATATCCACATTTCATACAAACTTAATAATTCTTATGATTGTGTAAAGCTGCTTTGCGACAATGACAATTGATAAAGGCGCTGTACAAATTAAATTGAATTGAGTTGAATCTCTGCTTCATCATTCCTCATCCCCACTTAACTTTTCTTATATTAATTCATCTCTACTAATCTCAGTTCATCCCTGCCCATCACCATTCAATTATACTCATTTCAGTCTACTCGTACAATAATGTGCAAAAGTCTTAGGCGCAACAAAATGAACAGTATATACTGTAGAGCAGGTATTCCCTCAAAAGAATCTATAAATGCCTGAAACCAGTAATTACTGAAACAAAGTCAGTGTTTGGCATGACAATGCTTTGAGGATCCTTTAGTCTCAGGAAGAGTTTGTGCAGTTTTATAAGGGAATTAGCTACTAAGTTTTAATGAACATCCTGCAGAACCACCCACAGTTCTTCTGCGGACTTTGACTGTTGCACCTGCTTCTTTTCTGCTTTTTTTTTGCAACACAGACTCCTTTTTTTGGTCTGGAAAGTTGTTACTTATATAATGTGCTACTTCTCTGGCATATGAATATTTTTCTGTAACATTCAATTTTGTGTTGGGATGTTCATGTTTGGAAGTCAGAAATGTTCTCACTTATTTCTCTTCAACTCTACTCATAGTCGCTTATCTTTGCTCATTTTAAATCATCTCTGCTCATCTCAATTCATCTCTGCTCATCATGCTTATCTTGATTCATAATTATACTCACTTGCAGCACGGTGGTGTAGTGATTAGCACTGTCGCCTTGCACCTCCAGGGTCCGATTCCTGGCCAGGCTCGATTTCAATCCAAAGACATTCAGGCTAGACTAATTGGCGTTCCCAAATTATCATGTGTGTGTGTGTGTGTGTGTGTGTGTGTGTGTGTGTGTGAGAGCCCTGCAATGGATTGGCACCCTGTCCTTGGTGTATCCTGCCTCGTGCCGTCAGTCTCCTGGGATAGGCTCCAGGCCCTCCTCGACCCTCAATACAGGATAAAGCGGTATAGACGATGAGTGAGTGAGTGAGTAAGGTGTTGGGATAATGCTATGCTTACAACTTTGTGATAACAGTTGTTTTGTGATAACAAAAGGATTATATAGACAAGGTTTCATAAGTTCAATGTGGAAAAACTTGACTGGCCCACACAGAGCCCTGACCTCAATCCCACTGAGCACCTTTGAAATGAAATGGAATGGAGATTGTGAGCCAGGTCTTCTCATCCTCCTGACCTCTTAAATATTTCACAGAATTAATGGGCATGAATTCCCACGGAAACACACCAAAATCTTTTAGACAGGTGCAAAAGGAGGACCAACTCCATATTGAAGTATATGTATTTGGATACAATGTCATTGCAGGATTAACCCAATACTTTTGTCCATATTGTGTATCTTTACTCATCTTGACTCATCATTGCTATCCATATCTACTCTACTTTTATTCACTTATCTTCTCTTATTTCTATTTATCTAAATTTATCTTTGTCCGTCTCTACTTATCTCTGCTCAATTCCATTCACCTCTACTCTATCTCCACCTGCTGTATCTTCATTTGTCCTCATCTCCATTCATCTCCAGTCATCTCTATTCATCTGTCCTCATCTCTCCAAGTCTTTGTTTACCCCTAGCCATATTCATCTTCATCTTTCTTCATCTCAGTTTCTCATCTTCATTCGTTTGCATTCACCTTCACTCATCTCCGTTTATCTCTACCCATCTCCGTTCGTCCCGATCCATTTCCATTTATCCATATCATCTCCATTTGTTTCCATTTCCTCATCTCTAGAAATCTCCAACCATTTATAATCATGTGCACTCATCTTCATTCAGCTCGACTCATTTTCATGCAGCTCTACTCATCTGCGCTTCACTCATTTCAATTCATCTCTATTCATCTTTAGTTGTCTACAGGTCATTGTGTTTTTTTTTTTTTTTTTTTTTGGTTTTCTTTATCAGTTAAATACTTGAGCAGAAGCTGTTTGTTTGTGCCCGGGTGCTGCAGTCACTGTCCTAATTAGAGATGACTGATTAGTAGAAGGCAAAAAGATGTGATGAAACTTAAGACAAAAAGCTGTTTTGCAGCAGTTATTCCCAGTGTGGCCCATCACGCTGACAAGAATCCCCGCTTCTCTCTAGCTGAGCCGTTCGAACAAGCTGGGAATTGGGTAAGAGCTTTACTTTTTTTGCATGAAGAAGTGTTGCAAACCTACTTTACCGTGCGAGAGGGCGGTGAGGGCATATTGCACCACTTTACCCTGAAAGGCACAACCGAGTTTCCACTCCTGCTCCGAGAACCAACTCATTACGGTACATAGCTCTTGTACAGTAAGATCACCTCTATTTACACACCTATTACATACAGCTATGTGGGATGAGCTGGAGTGAAGCCCTCTCCTCTCCTTCTTGTTGGGGTTAAAATAAAAGCAACAGTGTTGATAGATAATGTAATAGATGAGTCTTAGTCAGCGCTGATAATCAGGAGTGACTAATCTAGAGACTTGAGGGCATCCCAGACTCTTCCACTAGACTACAGCGACTACAAGCATTAAGCTCTCAGAGATAAAGCTACCTGTCAGAGCTGATTATAGATACACAGATGCTTTCTTTCTCTCAATCTTTCTTTGCCGCTTCCATCCTCTCTAGTCAGTCATCCTTATCTTTGTCTTTAATTCTATTAAAATGTCTCTTGATTTTTGACTTTATAGTTAACGTACTGTATATAGGGGATGTCACAAATAAGATTTTCTATGAATAGTGAAAGCGATTTTCATGGGGCATCTGATTGCTGGAATCATGTGGGACAAAACAAAGCATCAGGCAAGCTGGCATCTCTCTGTAAAAAGAAAAAAAAAAACGCCTTGTGTGATGGTCTCATCGCAAATGTACTTGTGTAAAAGAGCAGATGTTATGTAATTATAGATTAGATCAAGTACCGATGCTAAAAGGGATCACTCATGCACATTTATCTCCCAGCGCTGAGTCAGATGGGTAGGTGTGTGTGTCGGTGTGCGTTGGCGTGTGGTGCGAGGAGACCGACCACAGAGCAGAGACATCCCCTTCCTCCGTCCCTACAGGCCTGATCCTCTTCAACTCCGGAGACATACTGTATCGCTATACTTACCTCTCTGTCTCTTAACGCCTTTTAAGCACAGTGTTTTACCGTTAATTATCCTGAACAAAGAAAGAAAGAAAAAATCCGCCCACACTTTTTTTAAAATCCAGTTTTATTAGACTGACCTCTAATTTGAATCTGTGACTGTTTGGGATTTCATCCTCCCCGAGTGTGGTTTCTGCAACTTTTGTTTCCTCTAATGGAGATTTCCTCCTGCGGGAGTTCACTCGATTCAAAGAGCTGAAGTAGTAAAGTGGGACATTGTATAATATAATACAATATAAGGTCAATTTACTTTTCCTGCTTTAGTCATCAGGATTTGATTTTCTAGCTCCTTCGGTGAATTTATACCCGATGTGCCTCGATCTTCTTTAAAAAATGTTTTACTTTGCCGTTATGCCGTAGGTGTGCCGTTATAAAACATTAAACTGATAAAGGTCTCTGATGTGGAAAAGTTGACGTGTCTCCATATCAGGCTAAGCATAAGGACCGAGCTTTGTCTCCGCTCGTCCACAGCAGCTGATTTCTCTCCAACCGAGGCGTCTAATGATTGCAGCAATTAAACAGTTTGTGTTAATTGTTGCTGACTTGGTGTAATGATCTTGAAGTTGTCATGGTAACTGTGCAATTCAGAATCAGGAGTATATATATTTGTTCATTTATTTTTTATTTTTTATACAGTAGCATTACACTGATCAGTCATACAATTTCAACACAAAACATTAAGCCCAGTATTGTGTTATAAGTCTCATAAGTTCCCCGTTGTGCCATCAGGGCAGCTCTGGGGGCCTTCAGCGGGTGTGCTGGGGTAACTGGTACCAGGACATATGGAGTGGTTCCTTTGACTGCTGTGGGTTGCAGGGTAGGGACTCCACGGATGAACATGTGATCAGATTTGGATCCGGGGAATTTGGAGGCTGGGTCAGTGGCCTTGGGCTCTTTGATCACCTGTGGCTTTCTATTGTGGCGGTGATTTTTCTGTGGGATTGGGTCAGGCAGGCTGGCCTATGCTCCCTTTACATTTACATTCAGGCATTTGGCAGAGCGACTTACATTTTTATAAAGGTTAAGGGCCTTACTTAAGGGCCCAAAAGGAAAAAACTTAGTGGTTGCGGAATTTGAACCAGGGACCTTCCGAACCGTAGTCTGATGCCTTAAGCACCTTTGGGCCCCTTTGGGCACCTGTGATCCTGTAATCAGTTTACTGCAGGTATATATTTCATAACCATTGTTAATGCGGTAATGTTATTGCTGATCACAGAGGAAACCCTCTCTCACTTTCAGTTTTTCTTGTAATTTTAGTTTACGCTCCATAACTATAGAATCCAGGCTCTAAATTCAAACCAGAAACCTGAAAGTGAGTCAACACAATCTTCTTAGGCACTTTGGTTGGAATGACGTCTTCCACCTGTATTGTATTCGTGTTATGAGGCCTTGTTTCCTGTTAATGGTGAACATGTCCCTTAAACATCCATTATATCCTTTAACCGAAACATTTTTTTTTTCAATCCTCACCATGGGCACGGCCAATTTATTTGCTTTATTCCGTAATGAAATGGGAAACAGTAATTATGCTGCACAGAAAGAGGACAGCGCTGTTAACGCTGGAAGTCCTACAGAGTGATGACACTGCTCTCTCTCTCACTCTTGCTCAGTCTCTCTCACTCTCTCCCTTCCACCACCATCACCCAGCATGTCTCTCTAAATGAAGGAGTATTTCTCGTTCACTTTAATTTTTCCTCACTCTGTATCGCTTCAGGTAGAATGGAAATGTAAGACTGGCTTTTTCATTATTATTACATCAAAGCATGTTGACATTAACACCAATTATTCCTAAAGCACTTTGTGTATTTGTGTATGTGTGTGTGTGTGTGTGTGGGTGTGGGTGGGTGGAAAAGAAGGCGAAAGTGAGAGAAAGAGAAAGTTAAGTGCCTGGGGTTTCAAAGGAAAACAAATAGAATTTCATGAGGTTCATGGTCGGAAAAAAAAAGAAGGTCCATGAAGAAAATGAGGTTTGATGTTTATATTAAGAAAACACTTGAGGTTTTACATCATTTTGAGTGTGTCTATGCGTGCGAGATTATTCTATATAACCAAAGAGAGCTGGAAAGGTTATACGTGTTGTACATGTATGTTGTGATGTGGAACATGTGTAAGTGGGAACACAACACAACACACACGTCTATAACACACTGGGAAGTAAAGGTCATGGCTGTGGTGACTCTGTGGGCTGAGTGCGGTGAAAATTTCAGTTTTTTGGTGTTGTTTCCATAAGAGGCTGTTTGCAATTTGCAGTCTCTCCCAAATCTAAGAAGTACTTTTTGTAAGCTTAAATTGTCACAACTTTTTGACTAGTGGCATTTTTACCAGAGAGTTCGCAGGGTTAGTGGACTCCCACCACGGCAGTTTCAGCCCACATGCATTTGCTGTCAGTTTGATTGAAGAGTTGTTCAATTTGGTCGCTTCACTGGTGGTGGTGGTACAAAAGAGGTAATTGACTATTTTTGGGGCCCTAACAGTTTTCCACTTGGAGCACTGGCTGGTTCTGCTCTCGGCGAGAGGGTCCTAAAGTGGCCACTCAAACCTGTGCTTTACCTCCCTGTATTTGTGTTCTTCACCCCTACGCTGAAAAGAGCCTGGGGTCTGTGACTGAGCTGAAGACCAACGCTGTGGGTTTCTCTATTGGAGAGAGAGAGAGAGAGAGAGAGAGAGAGAGAGAGTGTCTCTCACTTAGCCACTTTCAGACTGTATTTTGTTAATGATCATGCACACAAATAGAACCGTGACTTCGGTTAGTGAAGTAATAAAGTAAAGGAACACATAAACGTTGATGATTTACTGAACTTAAATATTGTGACCACTTATCTGGTACAGCGTCACGGGGGACTGGAGCCTATCCCTTGAGGGTGCCAATCCAATACAGGACACACAAACTATTTTGTAATTTGGGAAACCCAATTAGACTAATCTGCATGTCTTTTGTCTGTCGGCGGAGAACACGCACACGCTATGCGCGCAGACCCGAGGCGGGAATCGAATCCTTGACCCTGGAGGTGCAAGGCCACAGTGCTAACCACTATGCCACTGTGCCACCTTGGCTTCAGCCTCCAGTCTGAATTTTGTCAGTTAACAACCACAAACATGTTCATGTTTTTCATCATCAAATACAGTTAAATGTTTCCTTATTTAGCATTTAAAAAAAATGATCATTGTCACATAGCAGCTTTACAGAATTAAAAAGAATGTTATGGGAATGAGTATGAAATGTGTGAGACAATATTCATAAATCAAAATGATCAGATTGTCCCTGATGAGCAAGCCGAGGGTGACGTTGGCAATGAGGAGCTCCCTGTAATAGGAAACCTTAAGAGGAACCAGACTCATGGATGATGATGGATAGCAGGGATCGATCTGCAGTCATACCGAGTATTAGGCGGCTGGAAGTTCGATATAACAAGGGATGTTTATAGTTAATATTACATATATAGTAAGAAGTTAATATAAAGTCCACTTGGAGGCTCAGATACAAAACTGTATACAGGATATGAACTCCAGTCATGAACTATAGAGTGAAGTGCGATGTCCACATGTCCACGAGGAACAGCTGTCCGCATTTAGCCGAGTTCAAGACCGTCTCCGTGGTACAAAGTGGAACGGTCCACAGTCACCACGCGCATCCCAAGCAGACCCTCCATGTGTCGAGATCTCCAACCAGAAGCGGAGGACCAGGATGCGTCAGGAGCGTTCAGGTTGCAGAGGGTGTCTGGGTCACTGAGAGCTCAGAGAGAGAGAGAGAGAGAGAGATAACGGATAGGTACTGTATGGTAACAGTCACGTAATGTATAAGGTGAACGTATATTCAATCCAGAGTGCAAGCAGGGACTCTGGTATGACTAACTTTGACTACATAGCTACAGTACAGTATAAGTCAGAGGCAGAAGGAAACATAGACATAAGGGCTCCCTGGGATTCATTACGCGTGAAAACTCAACAATGGTGATGAACATTGTTTAGTACTGAACTTATTATTGGCTTATTTGGTTTATTATGAAACCATGCATACATAATTCATATAAGGTTTAGATACTTTGCCAATGTTGCCAATGATGCCCTGTTCAGTTAAATGTACATACAGTATGTATTAAACAATATAAGTTTTAATGTTAAGTAACCTTAATGTCAAGTGCTACCCAGTTAGAGAGTCATAGATTCCTGCACCTGGTTCCAACACTCCAGACCTGCAATACTGTATGTCCAGTCTGTGTCTGATGAGCTCTCAGTATGCTCGGGTTGCTCTTTGCTGTACTTTGTTTAGCAATTAATGTGGTTGAAACTTTCTTTTTTGATATCTCCCTTTGCTAAGTGTTGTTTTAATTATAACATTTCAGCGCTGACAACCACATCGAGTAATCTCATTACTGGACTTCTTGTGTGAAAGCTTGAGCCCAGACAAGCTGGAGCTCACACACATGTTCATTATAGCAAGTGGACGCTACTTTACATGATTATGCAGAATGGCTGCAGTACTTACTGTACATTCTATGACTTTTACAACTTGCAGTCTGTTGTTTTGTGAACAACTTCCTTTGATTCTCTATATAATCCCCTGCTGCTCTAATGCACGTATCCCACTAGTACTTGGACACCATCAAGGTACTGTAGAAAGTTTGTCAGTACACCAGGGAAATTATCAGACCGGCTCCTTCATGTCTGAAACGCTGGCTTCCTAGGAACTCCTTCAATGACCCAGACATGTGGAAGTGGCTTGGAGCGAGGTCGGGACTGTATGGAGGATGTGGCACTAAATCCCAGCCGAGCTCCTGTACTGTGCAAGTGGTGTTGGTGAATGATTGTGTGTACAGTTCCCACGGACAAGTGCATCTCTTTTGCATGTTAGAAACAAGTTATCAGATGTTCCGCTCACTTAATGTTTTACAGGAATGACTGAAGTGGACTCCAAGCAACCTTGTCCGGGATCGTCCTTGTCCGGACTCATACTCATGGTCTTCTGTAAATCGTTTTTTTTTTTTTTTTTATGTTTTCATTCACAAGAAATTTGATCCCACGTCCTGGTTTGACTTAAACACCCCTCATATTTCTATATATCAATAAGATTTCTTAGCGCTGGTCAACTTGCTCACACTATGTGAAAATTCCAGAATTGGAAATGTTGGAGAATCTGTGAGAAAAGGCAACTGAGAAAATCACACCAACGGGGCGGAACAGGGATTTGTCGTCGAGCCTGGAGGCTTGTTGCAGATCCCCGAAATGAGTCCGTGACAGGAACATCAAGAGCTTAATTCGTGTTGTGTAGATTCAGCATCAGTTGTTGCTTTGGTGACAGGAGCTGCTTGAGGTTATGGGATCGCCATGGCTCATGGTGTGCGCATATGGACATTGTCTGGTCTTCAGCCTGGAGGACGCACATTTTCCACAGGTGACTGCGTAGTAATAGATTAACCTTCACCTGCTGCTTACCTTGTCACTTTAAACTCACACACACACACACACACACACACACACACACACACACACACACACACACACACACACACACACACACATACTCACATTCTGAAGGACATGGTGAAATAGTTTTACACCATGCAGCTTGCTTATCACAGCTTGACTCTGATCTGATAATCTTTGTTTGGATGTTATACCTGTGGTTCGGTCCCAGCGCTCGCCTCTTCCATCTTTGCCCACACATACAACCCAATCTGCTGTTGCCATAACTAGTGATCATGGGGTACATATTCAATTGACTTCACATCATTGTTACTTGTATAGTGCTTTACATGGTCACAGAGCAGCCGCATATGTTGACAGCGTTCCTTGCCAGATGTTTAAGATGCAGAACAGCTGGATTAATGGCAACATCTTTTGGATTCGAGTGAGTCAGAGAGAAGGTGAACGCAGATGTAAGTAATATCATCACCTGCTGTTCTGTTTGTAATTAACAAACTTCAGATCATCTGCCAATACAGGGCTCCTGCAATCTGTCATCAATCTTATAGCGAGAGAGAAAGCGAGAGAGAGAGAGAGAGATGAGTAATTGACAATGACAGATGGAGCAATGTGAAAAGGATTTGAATGAAACTATTAACTCATCTAGCATACACACACACACACACACACACACACACACACACACACACACACACACACACACACACACACACACACACACACACACACACACACACAGATACATTAATTCCTTTTTTTTTTCAGCATACACATTAGTCATACTGCTGACCTCTGCGCTACTTAACTCAAATGCTGACACACACACAGATGCAATCATACCACTGTCACACAAGCTCTTAACTCAAGCACTTACAATACAATCGTACATACAAAATGAATATGCAAGAAATGATTTCCATCTCTACTTGCAGTAGTACCTCTTTATTTATTAGCATCCTGCCCACCCATCCCTTCTTCCCACTCACATGCAGAGTTCGATCATGCCTCCCCAAGCCTACTCAGCTAGTTTTGAGTCATGTGATCATGATCTGATTAGTCAAATATACAGTTAACTATAACCATATAGACAGCAAGGCGGAGAAGTGAAGCTAACTAAGACTTTTGTTAACTTGTCAAAGAAATGGTCAAATAAGGGACTTTTAATGGGCTAGGATGACTTATGTTCAATGTATGCCAGTACAATACGTTTCATATGAAGTGTAGAGGTGTGTGCCGGACAGTTTTTCAAATTCCCACTTCCACACACTCCTCTGAGAATCCTGACCCATCCCTCGTGCTCCCACGTCTTTCTGGTCCTTCGATATTGAATAAACTAGTGAATTCTATCATGGCCAGTGCTGAGCAAAATATTGCATGAGCATTACTATCAAATCCTACTAGGCTGGCTGGGAGCCAAGCAGGAGGATGCGAGCTGACAAGAGTTGAATAAGACTTGTTTTTGGATGCTGCTGAGAGTGCAGTCGAACATGCTGCTTCAACTCCCAGGTCATTATCAGCCTGGAAAAACTTCCTACGCACCGCTGTAGACATTGCATTCTCCATGCAGGAAAGGCCAGTCATTGAGCTGTACTGGGAGTTTTGTTTGAGATTTCATGCTGTACGGTACATAGACGCAACGCTTTCCGGTCACCTATCAATTCATCCGCAGGGGTGCACTTTAATATTCGCTTCAATTGAGAGTAATATGACAAATTATGCATTGTTTTGCACATTATGCGCACTGATTTCTGTTATTGTAAGGGTTCTTTCTCCACATGCATGAATTTGATCTGAGTCACTACAATCTTGTAAAATGTACTCAGGAAGTTCATCACAGGAGTTCAGTACGGATTGTTGACTGTGCAGGAAAAGATTGTAGGCAATGAAATTTTTTTTTACCATGCTTGAAAATTTCACAATTGATAAGAGAATTGTCGATTATAGTCAATCATCAGTTGATTTCCTGTGCATTTCATATATAAAAATAATATATATATATATGCCATGTTTTTTTCTGCACACCAGGGCAACCATTTTGTAGCACGTTCCTTCTGGATGTGAGTGTGCATCGGGTTAAAAAAAAATACAAATACAAGTAAACCACCAGCGAAGGAAACCATTAACATGAAGAGTATGTTATGCAAAATCTCTCATAAGGTGTGCGCGTATAAAATGACAGATTGTTTGCTTTGACAGATGTGTGGTGTTTATAGCATGAATTTATTCAGTAATAGATGCTTGCGAGAGTTATCCTAATTGATCCACGTAGGTGTAATGTACTCTGGGTAGAGTCATTGTGAATGCTGGTGGGATTGATTTTCAGGAAACACAATGAGTACAAGAAGCATTATACTGATTGGTTAAACCAGTTCTTAATTGGTCACCGATTGGTTTAATTAATCTGATGATCGATTATGGAATAATTACTGACTCCCATCACTAGTAATCACTGACTAGTATGACATAAGCATTTGAAGTTTGAGTGTAGTCGTTTGGTACTTCATAGGTAAATAGTGTTTAAAGGTTTGTACACTGTCTGTGACGTTTGACAGGGTTTGTAGTGGAGGCCAATTGGAATTTTATTTGGGCACGCCAGGGAGTTTGGAACTATAATTTAAAAGGAGGGGGGCTGGATTTTGTCCAGCCTAATTCAACTGCACCTTCTAACCAAAAACAGCCTTTCTTTTGATGCACAGTGCCGTTTTTTAAATAATTTTTTAAAATAGGTCCAGTCGCACGATTTCTAATTTCTGGTTTAACAAGGAGGGGTACTGTATTCCATGAATGGGGATATCCTGGCACAAGCTCACTCGTACTCACTCCCCATTGGATAGACATCAACCCTTTAATTCTGGAACATCAGCTTTTCATTCATTCAATTGAGCGAGCTTGAGTACAGGCAGCAATTATGAAACATTTTTGGAGACACCAAAGAATTTGGTAAAATGTACCATGTAACAGAAAACATTCAGCCTTCACTTGAGTCGACAAATTAGTGAGCGAAAAGTCTCGCAATCATCTTCTCTAGGGAGTGAAGAAAGTGCTTGGCAGCGTTTGACTCTACAGTGAACCCTGTACAAACTATTTTTTAGAGCTTAGGTTGAAGAAACAAAATCGGAATAAAAACAGTCTGGTGTCTTCAAACACATTTTGATCAGTAGGAGAAATGTTGCATAAAAGCAATGGAACACTCGTGTTTGTGAGGTTGTTAAATGAATGTCTCACAATACATACTTAATAATATTAGGGCATATTCATATTTCTTTTGTAAGAATAGAATTCTATGAATATGAAAATCTGGCAAATACAAGTTTGGTATGTGGCAGGTGTTTGTATTTGGCACATTCTCGTGGGCAAGTGTAGTTTTAAAAAGCATTAGGGCAGGGAATGTAATTTGTAGGCTGTGTGGTTGCGAATTGAATTGCTGTTTGATACAGTACTCATTCAACAGCGTAAAAATAGCAGCGGCACAAATCAATGTTTGCCGTAAATAAATAAAATACAACTGCACTTAAAAAAAAAAAAATTATTCCCATTATTATTACTGCTTGTCTAGTAAAAATTAGCAGGCAGGCAACCTTCCTCCTCTGTCCCTGGATGTGCTGAGACATATATAGCAAATTTTCAGTTTTAGTCTCTGCAGGGGGGATATTAGAAGTCACACATCAGTGGAACTGGAAGAATGGTGGTAATTCTACAGGGGGAGTTAGTGTGCGACACTCCACCTCCTTCCTAATGACATATTAACACTTCCAGTGGGGAAGGTTTGCTGATTATACACATTAAATCACACAAACAGAAAACCAGATATAGCTCTAGATCCCAGTAGACACTACACTCGCTGAGCGCCCTGGAAGGCACAGAGACGACGCTGTCCACTTTCTTAGACCTCCAAAGTTCAGATGTTTCCATTACCGCTATGTACTGTATGAGTGCTTAATGTAGCTTGTGAGGTAGTTAATATGAAAGTACGCAAAATGAGAAGGAGATTATTTAAAAATTAAATATGGGATCTTACTCTATAAATACCGGAAAAAACACTGGAGGCGAAATAAGAACTAGTTATATCTGCATATGTAATACTGTATATATCATGTAAAGAACTTATTATCTCTTCAATCCAGATAATCAGATATTCTATTACGTCCTGAATTACTGCTATTTGATTATTTCATATACTCTGCCCATCTCTATTTTTCTTCTTATGTCTATCTCTTTTCATTTTAATCATAATGCCATAAAACTTGTGTTCAGCTGCGACCCCACTTGCCCCCCAGCCCTTGCTGTTTCCATAGTGACAATCTGGAGGAAGTCTTTTAGAGAATGCAATCTTCTTCATATTTCTGTGAAATGAATCCACTGATTATTCATTACATCATTGTAGAAGGAATGCAAAATGGAAGGAGGTAGAAAGGATGGGGGGGGAGCATTGGCAGAGAGGAATTCAAGTGGAAGATCCTTTGTGCTTTTCATGCAACTACTAGTTTGGGGAACAATTTAATATGGTACATTATAAATAAAGTTTGCTAATTTTATGTGAGCATTAATTATTTACATTTGCCATTGAAACCAACTTTTATATAATGAAAAAAAAATTATGTGCATTCCTTCTAATAAGTCCACTTTTTACTAATTGCATTTTAATCTTCTATCAATGTCATTGATAATATTTCTTCAGTCCGACTCAAATCATTCCAATGATGATCAGGCCATCGGTGCCATTGCTGCCTGGGCGCACCACACAAATTTTGAGCATATTAAGACATCCTGGGGAAGGGCTGGGGGGGTTAAGCATCATAATATGATTACACTCAATGTAATATCGCTCAATATGATGTCACTCAAAAAGTTATTAACCACTTTTGGAACCGTTTGAGATATCAAAAATCCCTTCGCAATTTTGCATCCTCAATGTCTTGGGGTCATATTGGCCCAGTTTGGTGGCAATCATATAAATCCTCTAAGTGGAGTATATCAAAATCCATTGTGTGCGTTTTGCGAACGACCCACAAGTCTTAAGTGACTCCCTGTTGAGTGGAGAGCGAAAGTTGTTCAGCTCAATAAGATGTAAATGTGTACTGGGTTTCATATGTACAGTATACATATAAGAGTTTATGAGCTACAGTACTGTATGTAGCAAAATCTTGTGTGAAATTCCTGGGCCCAGTCCCTCTGGCATCCTAATGGCAGCAGATTCCAACCTGTGGGGTAATTTTTCTGACTTTCTGAGCATGTTACGACCTCCAAAAAGCCTGGATGCTGGTAAAAAAAAATCCTCAGAAGAACAAGGCTGATGTCATAGTGCTTAGGCTCTAAAAACAATATTTTATAGAATATTTGCAATTAGATTGAAGAAATATTATGCATGTAAACATAGCAGTTTTTTTCCCAACAGGTTTTTTTCTCAACTTTGATGTTTGAATTGTTTTCCTACAGAAGTAACTTGTATGATAAAATTAGCTAGTGAGTGTAGCTCCACTTAAAGGTTTTAAGTAAATAGATTTAAATACAGTAATGTTGTAAGGAGAGCTCTGAAATTTTGTGTACAACATGTGTTAATGCAACCATTACCTAACCACTTCCGCACTTGAAATAAAAAACAAATGTTAAAATAATTAGATTAACAAATTAAAATGGATATGAAATAGTCAACAGACTCTTGCAAAAATATCGAGTTGTATCTCAGTGGATAAAACATTGGATTTCTTATCAGAAGTTTGTTACTTTAAATCACAGAACTGCCAAGCTGACACTGCTGGGCACTTAAACTTCAACTGCTCAGTTATATAAATGAGATCAATGTAAGTTGCTCTGGATAATGACGTCTTCCAAATGCTGTAAATGTAATTTCAAATGAAGTCAGATTTTTTTTTCCACCTCCAATATGAAATTACAACTTTCATACTGAAAGAAAAAAACCTATTTAAGAACCTGTTTTCATAAGTTTGCGCATCTCTTATAACTAACACTACGTCTGTGTTCAGAATGCACCAATATCGACTCGTGTAATTATCATTGCGCTGGCATCAATGAAATCATTCTTCTTAAACCCAAAAAAATCTGGTGTTTCTGAAGGTTTTTCTTAACATGCTCGCTCTTGGTTTCATTTCTCTGCTAAAGCCACGGTCAGCCAGTGCTCAAGTTTTTATCAAGGTGGATGGGATTATGAATAGCTTCAAATATTTAGCTCTTAGTGCAAAACATTCAGGTGTCTGCCAGTAAGCTAAAGATGAAAAAGACTTTCACCTTGCAGCAGGACAACGACCAGGAGCACACGTCCAAATCAACAGAAAAATGACTCTTTGAACCAAAAGAAGCTCAAAGTTTCTGAATAGCCAAGGAGCCAGACCTGAATCGAACTAAATATCTGTGGAGTGACCTGAAGCTAGCTGTGGACAGATGATGCTTTCACAATTTGACAGATTTAGAATTTTTTTTTTTTCTAGGATAGTTTATGTTGGTTTTTACATATTGGTTTTAAAATTAATTTATGTTGGGGGTTTTTACATCACAAAAACCTGAACTTTCTAACTGGAATTGGAATTCTAAGGGCAGTGGTGGCTCAGAGGTCTTAGGCACTGAGTTACTGAACGGAAGATCAGCGGTTCAATTCCCAGCTCAGCCAAGTTGCCATTGTTGGGCCCTTGAACAAGGCCCTTAACCCTAACTGCTCCAGGGGCACTGTACCATGGCTGACCCTGTGCTCTGACTCCAGTTATGCTGTGATATGCGACGAAGGAATTTCACTGTGCTGTAATGTATATGTGACAAAAATAAAGGCTTTACTTTAGAGTTTTTCATCATCTCATCGCTTTATCCAGTAGACCTGGTGCCTCTCCCAGGAGACTTAGGGCATGAGGTGGGGTACACCCTGGACAGGGTGCCAATCCATCGCTGGGCACACACATACACTCACATGCTCATTCACACACTACAGGCAGTTTGGGAACGCCAGTTAGCCTAATCTGCATGTCTATGGACTGTGGAAGAAAACCGGAGAACCCGCAGGATACCCACTAAGCATAGGAAAAACATACTATATAAACTCCACGTACAAAGACCTGAGGCGGGAACTGAACCCGGAACCAGGAGGTGAAATGCGTCTGTGCCGCATCTGATTGTATGTATTTTTTTTATAATGATTTAATTATTGATGATAAATTTACTAATGTGCTACTACATTTAGGTATTTTTGTCCTCCATTTTAAAGAGATGTAGTAAACAAAGGGTACGCTGTATTTTTAGCGTCTTAAAAATTATAGATGTAGCTGTCTCTGCAGGCAGCATTCCAGGCAATACTTAGATTCAGTGCTTCCAATACAGCCTTAGTAGGGCACTTTTTTCTTTTCTTTTTTTAAGGTTTCATCATATTTCTTTATTGAATGCTGATGTCTTTGACTGTGCTCTTGCTTTGACATTTTTAGACGTTATTTCTTTTTCTTTCTTTTGATAAAATTGTGTATGTGTGTGGGCTGTGCTACTATGTGTGCATGAAGATTCTCTATGTGAAACTCCAGTTTGAAAAACTAGATTAGATGATAATGACTCGCAGCAGTTGCTGATTAAAGTATGGGCTGTGAGGGTGCCTGACCAGCCCAAGCTACAACCTGCAGAGCCGTTCTTACTGACTCACGCTGCAGGGTGATGAGTAACCATCATTACTAACACTTGGGGTAGTCAGTAACCATCATCACTGACACTCTCCGGGATGATCAGTAACTGTTAGATTTCAGAGTCATCAGATTTTAAGAGTAACCATCATTACTAACATAAAATCCACCATAACAAAGTGTGTGAGAGAGAGAGATGAATAACTTCAGTGTCATACATTTTTAACCTACAGTACAGACCAAAAGTTTGGACACACCTTCTCATTCAAAGAGTTTGAATTTGTATTATGGCAAGAAAAAAAAGCAGCTAAGTAAAGAAAAACGAGTGGCCATCATTACTCTAAAAAATTAAGGTCAGTCAGTCTGCAAAATTGGGAAAACTTTGAAAGTGTCCCCAAGTGCAGACACAAAAACCATCAAGCGCTACAAAGAAACTGTTCTCACATGCGGACCGGCCCAGGAAAGGAAGACCAAGAGTCGCCTCTGCTGCGGAGGATAAGTTCATCTGAGTCACCAGCCTCAGAAATCGCAGGTTAACAGCAGCTCAGATCAGAGAGCAGGTCAATGCCACACAGAGTTCTAGCAGCAGACACATCTCTAGAACAACTGTTAAGAGGAGACTGTGTGAATCAGGCCTTCATGGTAGGATATCTGCTAGGAAACCACTGCTAAGGACAGGCAACAAGCAGAAGAGACGCGTTTGGGCTAAAGAACACAATAAAGAACACAATAAAGAAAACTATTTGAATGAGAAGGTGTGTCTAAACTTTTGGTCTGTACTGTATGCACATTGCTTGTGAACCTTCAATTGATTAACTTAAAAATCTAATTAAATGAACCTTAAAACCTATGTGTGTGCCCTGTGATGGACCCCATCCAGGGTGTACCCCGCCTCGTGCCCTAAGTCTCTTGGGATATGCTCCAGGCCACCCGCAACCCTGTATACAAGATAAAGCGATGTAGATGAGTGAATAATGGCTGTTAGTGATTCCCGATCACTAACAGATGAAAGTAATATTTTGTTTTTTAACATTTTGCTATCATATTCTCCAGTGATCAAGCAACATGTGGTTAAACCAACCAATTAATTCCAATGTAACAGTGCTAGCACTTAAATAGTATGTTTTGCCTGGGCAGTAAAATGGACCGATAATGAGGTTCCATTAAATTATTTACAAAAGCACAATGCATAAATGTATTAAGTTATATTATTAAAGGACTACTTGGTACTCAGAAATATCAAAAGTCCTACACGCAAGACTTTGCAGACACTGGGATAAACAAAAGTTTGCTAATGCCTAAGTTAATCAGGACAAGTGAAAATCATCAAGAAATGAACCAACGACTAACAGGGGACAGATCCTAGACCGACGCAGGAACCGAAAGCAAAACAATGACCACATGGCGATGTTGCCAAGGGAGCAATGACATGAAGCAGGGACACGGAGATTGTGACAGAATGTAAGATCAGCGAATGGCAAAGCAGAATTACTGCCCAGCTGGCATGGCAGCACTCCAGAACAACAGCAGGTTTGGCATCAAACTCGTACAGAAAGTGTGGGAGAGAGCGAGAGAAAGAGAGAGAGAGCATGCATGAAGGTTATAGAGGTGACATGAAAGAGATGGAGATTAAGACAGAGAAAAGGGTAAAGACTGTATGTACTGGTTGCCAGAGCAGCTCTACAGCTTGATGTTTGCCCCATTTGACCAGTGCTACATGCCCTGATGGCACTGAATTAGCTATATGTGTGGTTGCGATGATAAGAGAAACACTCCAGGCAGCCTGGTAGGCCAGCAAGGCCACACATCTTTTGCAGGCCATGTTTTGAGCCATATACAGGGACATAGGTTGACCCTCAACAGAGTTGCAGGGATTTCTCCAAATAAAAAGAGAGAGACAGAGAGCACATGACGAAAAAATATATATCGCTGCTTGGTAATGCTCAGATTAATCAGTCATGTGCAAAAAATGGACACCCACCCGGTGAGTAACTGCCAACCTGCAGCGCTGTCAGAATACAGTGAGCTTTGGAGGAACTGTATTAACCATCAGAAACTACCAACTTGAAAATGGAAACAGGAAAAGATGTTGCCCTGGAGCAACAGGTTGTACCAAATGTGTCAGTAAGAATACAGAAATATTCTTAATTCAGGTGAATAACCAAAGATGAGGTTTGCTGTAAATTTCTTGAAAGACTCTTCCAGTGTTGGATGTGTACTTGGAATCTGGATCCATGAAAATCCTCCAGTATACCATAATAGACCATCTGTCAGCAACTTGTTTGAGGAAACAGCATGCTTTCAAAAATTAATTGACTACAGCTTGTATTTTGGAGAAACTTAATAAAGGTGGCAAGTCAGTCACACAGTCAGTGTGCGCTCACAGCTGTTAAAGTACGGGTAGAGTTGTCGGTGTGCCATCAGGAAATGGATCTGTTTATTTTGCCATTGTGAAGCTGCTGCACGACTGTACAGTACACAGAGTAACTTCCTGCACCTAATGAATGCCATCTTCAAAGGTCATATACTATATAATACCCCTTTTAAAGCAGGTTTACATAAGCACTCTATTAAAGTGCTCCAAAACGCATCTGGTAATTTTATAGCTGAAATTCAACTCAGATCATGCATTCTGGCATGCTTGAATTTTCTTTCTCTCTCACATGTTTTTTTTATTTTTTATTTTTTATTTTTAAATCCGCCGTTTCAGTGTCTACAGCTTTAGATGAACAACCCTTTAAGGAAGTGCATTGTCCTGGCCAATCAGAATGCACTAATGGGAAACACCCATTTTTGAGATTGTATCAAGGACTGTGCACTCAGGAGGAACAAAATAAGGGGAATATTATGTATAAAAGCATTTATTCTCAATGGCGTCCTCAATATTTCATGATATAAAGGTTAAAACAACTAAGAGCTAAAGATTCCTGCATTAGCCTTAAGGGATTGGCCACTGCTAAGTGCTAACAGATAACCTAACCTTTCTTAAGAGTTAAAGAAGGCTAGGTTAGCCATTAGCAGACTTGCTATCCGCTTGTCTATTCTCATTTCCAGTAGCTCTGGAGTGGAAGAAATGTGAGTAGTAATGAATGAGCACTGAGCAGGTGGGGTGGGGGGGTGGGGGGCGATCTATTGATATATGAGGTTGAGGGGCTAGAGACTTGGAGGAGACACAGACATCATCCTTTGGGAAAATGAAAAAAAAAAGACATGTAGACACAGAGAGCTCTATCCTCACCCTTCAGGGGAGGAGCAATGGGAATTTGGAAAGGTTGAGTACACTGAAATGTATTTAATAAAATGGAGAAAGGGGACAAGTAAGACGGTATTTGATGGGTTTCTTACGGGCGACACGACTAGAAAGTGAACGGAAGATGAGGGCGATCAAGACCAGAAGGTGTCGCTAATGCAACATAGTGGATGCCAACTGCCAGCAAACACCAAGAAGACATGATATATGAGGATATGAGGTCACATTTGGGGGGGGGGGGTACTGATTTGCTTTGTTAAGCTGTTAATCATACAAATAGGACAAACAGAATTTTTTTCCCTCATTTTTTTTGTGTATTCATACATATTTGAAGGTCTACAAAGTGAATTTTGCATAATAGGTCACTTTAAATGTACCAGAGTTCAAAAGCCAATGTAGAATTCATGTATGATTGGACATAGCTGCTATCTTGGAAGGACAGCCATGTACTTAAAAAAAAAAAAAGTCCATGAAGAGACCTGGTCAAAATTAATCAAGAGAAAAATGACATGCCCACCTGTCATGGCACGAGTTGAACTTTCATTCATGTAATATGGAACTTGCAGCTCCATATAACATTTCTCCAATGGCCCTTGAGGCATCAGGCTCTCCACTGACCATGAGAGACAGGGCTAGACTGTTTCCGTGTGATACCATTCTTGAGTTTAAAGCAATAAAATCCTGAAATCATGTTATGATATCATGATGATATCATGTTTTTGTTGTAAGTTATATCAACAGTACTGTACGTCTGCAGGTTTTGTGAGTCTATAATCTAATTCAAGCACACACATGGGTGTGACTCGTGTATCCTGAGAATCCTCAAGTTTTCCTTCTGGCAAATAGAAAGTGAAAGCTATAACATAGGATAGACATGGGATAGACAGTAATTGTCACTGTTTAGGAACAGGCAGCGAAGAAGGAGTTTGACTGAGATCCAAGGGTGATAGAGAAATTGCTTAATGGATATCTTTTGAGACATTTCTTGAAGGACTGAGTTGCATGGGCTTGGCGTCAGACATGTGGAGATGGTGCTTACGCAGGAAATTCTTCACTACTGGGATTTTATTCTTTGGGCATACTGTCTAGTTTAATTGACATCTCAATAAGTATATTAAATGAGGGAATTGCCAGTTTTATCTTTTTACTGAATACTTCATTGGACGATGTGCAGCTTTATTCCAAACTCTGAAAGTGGTGTTTGAGTGAAGAATGCTCATAGGACCTAAATACCTCACAAACTGCTGGTGCTCATTTCTTGGCTCATAATTCATCTAATGAACCCTTTTGAGGTTTTGCACCCCTAGTGGAAACCATGCTGAACTACATTCAGCATGGCTCATTAATGGGGTCATGCATTCAAGGATTTGAGGTCAGCAGAGAAGAAATATGTAATTTAAACAATCTAGACACATGCACTGGCATTATTTATGTCTAAATAATAACCAAACAAGTATGTTGGAATTTTCATTGTAATTCGGTCTAATAATAGCTTTAACTATAAGGTGGTTTACATCATACTCTGTGGCAGGTTTTTTCAACTCCAGTCCTGGAGGGCTAGTGTTCAATGGTTTGGTGATTCTTCTGTTCAAACACAGCTAATTCGATCTGAAATCTCTTAATTACCAGGTTCAGTGGGTGTATTTAGGTGTTAATGACTGGAGTTGGAAACTCCATGAGGAATGTCCATTGTCTCAGTAATCCTAATATATTTAGATCAGCCATAACATTAAAATCACCTACATTCCCCTTGTGTCACCTGGATGGCTCTGGCCCCTCGGGGTTTGGTTCCATGGGAACTCTGTGGGTGTCCTGTGGAGGTGTGTGGAACTGGGATATTAGTGGTGAATCCTTTGGGTTTTGCGGGTTATGGAGTTTGGCCCCAATGGATCAGACTTGTTCATCTGGCGTGTTACATGGATGCTCGATTGGATTGGGATCTGGGGAGTTTGGAGGCACGATCAACAACCTTGAACTCTTCTCCTACTAAACCCCATACGCAGCGGGCTATGATGCGCTGGGTGCATGTCATCAGTTTTACTCGTGTATAAATGTTAATAAGTGTTATTCAATTTATCTGGCAGTGGTGATTATGTTACAGCTGATTGGTGTATTTAAACAGTACAGTTGACATCCATGTTAGATGTATATCAGGATGGTTTCCACTAGGGGCATTAAACTCAAAACTGAGATTTTCATACAAGTATATTTATTGAAAGCAAAACATCTACAATCCACCATCAAGGTCAAAATCCAGGGAGAGAGTCAAACCCAGTGTAGTCATGTGATCAGTAAATCATGCTCTCTGCATCTCCTGCAACAAATGAAAGTAGAGGAAAAGTCAGCGGAAAAAGCACAAGCCAGCATTTCTCAAAAATGACGCACCTCCTTTTTCTTTTGCACTGCAGCACTAAGCATCCCCCACTCCCCTCCTTTTCTCTCTATGTCTCTCTGTCTGTCTGTCTGTCTGTCTGTCTTTTACAGTTTTTCCTTCCTCTTTGTAAAAGAACTGCAGGAATAACAGTATGCTTTCAGAGCAAGCTGATGGAGTGTATATGTGGTAAAGCAATTGTTTAAAAAAAAAACAAAAAAAAAACCATGAGCTGTAGAGATTTTCCACTAGCATGCCTGTGTACTCTGTCTCTCTGGGTTTTACTGAATGCTAGTTAATTTATCATTAGTCTAAATTGCAAAGTTTTACACACAGTACAGAAGCAGAGATTTCTCTTTTCCTCAGGGCCATTTTCAGGATTCTGTTCGTACATATACAGTAGATATCAATTTATTATTTACTCATCTACCCATTCATGTTCCTCTTGATCCAAGCTGAAAAGAAACTCTAATATCGCGTTAGAGATTGCATTGTTTAGTTGTTAGCGCCTTTATTCCTGCAGGGCGAAGTTTACAGTTTGCAGTCTCAGTTGCAGCGTAATTCAGGTTCCTCTGCAGGCGACCACCTTCTAACAAATGGATTATTGAAGAATATTAGATTGCCTTTGTAATAAGAATAATGCTCCCACACCTCTGAAGTGTCACCTGCCCATGACCTAGTGGAGACTTGGGTCAGGTTGATATTTCTCCATAGTACCAGTCTGCTCTTTCAAGCAATGGGAATATAATAATAACAATAATAATAATAATAATAATAATAATAATAATAATAATAATAATGAAAAATAATGAAAAATAATAGGATGTAGTGGAAACAGTCCTACAGTGAATCCTTGCCTCATTTCCAGTTAAGCTCCAGATCTTCTGTGACCCTGAGCAGAATAACTCTGCCATTTCATTAGAATGAATGTAAAAATAAGTGGAAACCAAAATTGTTTAATATTCAAATTGAACCATTTGGACAAGTCATTACTAAGAATTGGTGCCCTGGGGTGCCCTGATGCCCCATTTAGTCTTGAACTGTGCCCAGTATTCTTGAGACTGGCTTGACATCCACGGTCACCCCGACAAAGATAAATTGATTACTAAGCCAGCAGGAACACTAACGCTGGATGACCATTGTAAATTACCTGTAATAGCATTGCGATGACATCCACTGTCAGGACAATGTTGATTCTGAAAGTTAGAATGATGTTGAGATCATGTTGAATAAATAACCCAAATGCGTCATTGCAAATACAACCTCAAAACAACAAATATTAAGCTTTATTTGGCACCTTTATGCAGATTAACATTTACATTTAGTCATTTGGCAGATGCTATTATACAAAAGTGCTTAACATCCATTCACAAAAGTCCGCCCATATCCACGGTGGCTTAAGTTTTTAACATTGTTTCGAATTCTGATCAGCGATTAGGACGGACACAACAGCCTCCCTCACATGGTGTGTGAATCTCATGTCTCTTAGCGCTGTAATGTCACCTCTGTTTCATTTTCTTTCGGAAATATTACCATGTGCATCTGATGTACATCTTAGGATCTTAGGTCCAAACCTACTCTTCTAATGTGGTGTTTGTGGCACTCTTTGTTTTGTACAGTATGTGCATTTATTAACACCAACAGTATGTTCCGTAGTTTCACAGGTGGGTAGAGTAGCCAAGAAATATACTCAAATAAGAGTAGCTGTACTTCAAAATAGTATTACTCAAGTAGACGTAAAAAGTAGTCATCCAGAATATTACTTGAGTAAGAGTGAAAAAGTATCCGGTGAAAAGATACTCAAGTAACTGTTGCATTGTAAAAAAAAATTTTTTTTTTTTTTTTTTTTTTAGAAATCATGTAAGCAGTCAGACAAAATGATGAAATAATGTACAAATGCTGACATTTCCAAATAATAAAATAAATGTAATAAAATAAATGAATAAAACTAAATGTAATACAAATTAAGGAACAAGAATTAATGTAAATTTAACTTTTTTCACAATATAAAGCTTTTAAAACAAATCCCTACTGTAGGTAACATATGTATGTTTGAACAGTGTAAGCTATTTCCAGTGTAAGATATGCTGTATGTTCAGTTGCCCTGCAAATGACTCGGCAGATTTGAAACGGAAATTAGAACATGTGTGCAAGATGTCTCACTTAACCATAAACTGTGTCCAGCAGAACAAAATATAAACAAAAAATGAAGAAAATTATATTTTTTTGCCTCTAGCTTATTTCTTAATTATTATATATGCTAACATTGCAAACAATGATAACAGCTAAGCTAACCGCAACATGTTTGTTTCTCTGTATAAAAATGCTGTGTTGCTATTGTTACTGCGGGCTGATTGGTCAAACGGAGTCATGTGATTATGGTTGCTATGTCTGATTGGTGGAACACAGTCAGGTGGTAGATCCACCTGCTTCATTTCTCTGGCAGAAACAAAAAATATCTAAAGTGTCGAATAAATGGTAAAAAAAAAAATAAGGAGTCGAGTGTAGCCGAATGTAGTGGAGTAAGAGTAGCGTTTCTTCTTCACAAATCTACGCAAGTAAAAGTAAAAAGTATGGTGCAGTAAAACTACTCATAGAAGTAATTTTTTTTTTCAAAAAAAGTTACTTAAGTAAATGTAACGGAGTAAACTCGTTACTACCCACCTCTGTTAATTTGATTTTCAAAAACAACCTATTACCAAAGTTGTCCCAACATCTGTAATGTTAACGTCACCACAACGTTCTGACAACCAAACATCTCCGCTGGGAGTTACTGAACGAAGGAATTAATGAATGAATCAATCAGTTAATGAATCGATTAACCAATTAATGAACATTCCGTGTATAAAACCCAACGAATCCTTCCTTGTTCAGCACGCATGCTTATTGTTCCATATTTAATGTGATCGAGCTGAGTAGACTCACATAAACCCTAACACAAGGTGATTTAACCGTGAAGGAGTGTGTTTATTTACAGTTGACAAGAAATGTGAAAGAGATGTGAATGCCTGCGGTGTCATCTCCTTGGTGCAACAGTGATATCTAGGTGTAAAGTTGGTGGCACGCTTTCCAGTGAGTCAAGAGGAAAAAACTCAAATTAGACACCATTATGCATTCACAGTAGTGTTCCTGTTCCTGCTGCTGCTTTATAATCAGTCCCATAAGAAGACAATTATTGATTGCCAGAAGTGTTTAAGCTTTCAGCATGGGTGCTTGTGATATGTTTATATATGGAAATCTAACCACGATATAATTGGTGTCGCTTGCCGTGGCACAGTTACCTTGTTGTTGTTGTTCTGAGGTAGCGATGTTCTCCAGCAAGACCAATTATCACAACGAATAGAGGAATAGTCAAAGGTGAGGTTCTAATCTGCCTGTGTTTCTTTGACAGGTTTGGACATCACTAAAGATCCTTGCATGAAGGTACACTGTCCTCCTCACAAAGTGTGTGTGAGTCATGACCTCCAAACGGCCATCTGCACCAATCATAAACCTCCACAGCATAGGTAAGCCTCTCTCTCACTCTCTCTCTCTCTCTCTCTAATGATCTCCGGCTAGAGTAAACTCCAGCAGAGCTAGAGAGCTGAACTGATATTCGCTGTGTTACACCCTCCACTCTATCACCAACAGCTGACTCTCGTAATTTCCCATTAATAGCGAATCACCATCTGACTGCCATCTGCACTTTAAAACGACTTCATAAACACGATGAAAAAACTCCTGCAAAGCTAAACGACCCGGCTCTGCCTAATAAAGCTGAAAAATTAGTTTTCATTTTCAAAACAATCTCACATCGCCAGCAGTCATGTGGTCAGCGTCCTGTTAGAGGTCTTTATTAAACCTGACCTCGTCGAAGTGTTTGGCCCTGCCCTTTTCCACTTTAACCCACGCCTTATTACGATTCAACCCACATTAATTATGCAGCGGACCTCTGAAAGAGCGCAGAAGTTCATTAGCTATAATTACTCACTCTCTCTTGATGAGCAAACACACAGTAGCCGGTGAACTGCCAAATCCTGGATAACATCAAACTAAAGCTTGTGAGAAGAATACCACATCTATTTACACACTTCGACATCATGTTCACTACAGAGCTAGCGCTAATGTGTCATTATTGCCTAGCTAATTATGTGAGACTATCATTTTTTTTCCCGTTTACACAATGACAAACATTAGGCAGATGGTTTGCATGTAAATAATAAATGAATGCATAAAAAGTTGGTATCAAATTAGGTTCAAATTAATGTGTGACACATTAATAAATAATAAGGGATTAGAAATGATTTTGAATGATGTGTAAGCTGTTGAAAAGATCGGTGTAATTATGGGTAAGCACTGATCCATGATGTTAGCGCTTGAATTTTATAATGCTGCTGCTTGATTTAAAAAAAGAAAAAGAAAAAGAAAAAAGTGATTTGTGTTATGGCGGCTACATCAAATTCTATTAAACAAAATCCTCAGGAAACGATGAAGCCCAAAAGCGAGCGTGTCCGTAGTTCCTTTCTGTGATCATCTACGTTTTGTTCCACCTGCTAAAAACGTATGTGTGGACCATTCGCTACACTAAAGCCCACCCTTCATCTGGGACAGGAGATCCAGCAATCACTCACTCTCTCATTGATCGTCTGTACCGCTTAGTACTGCCAATACTTTGCAGGGTACATATACATATGCACACTTATACATTACGAGCAATTTGGAAACACCAATTAGCTTAATCGTCAAAGTCGATGCACACAGACCCGAGGTGGGAATCGAACCCTGGATGTGCAAGGCGACAGTGCGAACCACTAAGCCACATGTCTGAAATCATTTGAATAAATCTGAGAATAATTTTTTGTTTTTATATCATAGTCTACTGTTTTGTAAAATCATGCAGATTTTTTCTACATTTTCTGATGCTGGCCAAAAGTAGCATGCTGTAATTCTTTTCATGAAGTGATACAGAAAGAAAAATAACAGGGGTTAGAAAATGTTTTAATATTTTCCAAATATATAACTGATCAGTTCTAAAAATTTGATATAGACAGATAAAGTATAACCCATATTAAAAGCCACCACTAAAAGCTAAGTGACAATACATTAAAATACGTAAAAATACAACAAAAATGCATATCTACTGTATGAATAGTTTGTTGACTCACTTTCTTCTTATTTTGTTCCAATAGTACATGTTATATTAACATTAAAACCACTGACAGGTGAACTGGATGACAATACTTAGTTCATTACATTGTCTCCTGTCATGGGATGGGACATATTAGGCAGCAAATGAACAGTTACTCCTTAAGGTTGATGTAATGGAAGCAGGAAGATTGTGCAAGAGTAAGGATCTGAAGAACTTCGACAAGGCACAAACTGTGAGGGCTAGTCAACTGACTCAGGGCACTCCAAAACAGAAGGCTTTGTGGGGTTTTTCTGCTATTCAGTGCTTAGTACCTACTAAAGTGGTCCAAAGAACCGCATCATGGGAACCCAAGGTCCATTGCACATGGAAAGCGAAGGCTAGTCCATCTGCTCCAATCCAACAGAAGGAAAGGTGAAAGACTGAAAGGTGTCATGACACACAGTGAATTGCAGTCTGCTATGGATAGGGCTGGGTTACCTCCCAAAAATACTATACCTACACCTATCATTCAGGCAAACGCCCTTATCCAGAGCGACTTAAGTTTTTTATCTCATTATATGTATATCTGGTTGAGGGGCCTTGCTCAACAGACAACTTGATGGTTGTGGGATTTGAACGTGCGACCTTCCGAACGGTAGTCCAATTCCTTAACCACTGATCTGCTCAACAAGACTCTCCCATTCCTGTATGGAGCAAAATGCAGTCCATCCAGTCTGATCTCTCACAAATTGGCAAAAAATATCAATGCTAGCCATGACAGGAACACACAAGAACACCAAGTGCACCACAGCTCGCCATGCACAGCACCCAGAAAATAAATATCTCTAAGCAGCAGACCAGCCCCCAAAACTCCCCAGATCATAGTTTGATCAAGCTCCCATTGGATGCAATGGACAAGCAAGACCGATCCATAGTGGCTCATCCCCAAAACCCACAGCACCAAAACGATCCACTGGTAATGGCCTGGTGTCAGACAACACAATAAACACAACAAAGCTGGGAAATGAGGAACCCGAGACCTACAATGGCTTTAATGTTATGGCTGATCAGTTTATAACGGCCACATGAGCATCAGAACTGGACCAGGGGCAATGGAAGAAGGTGGCCTGGTCTGATAAGCCACTTGTTCTTTCTCATCATATAGACAGACCAGATGTGGATTTTGCTTACGTGAGGAAGAGATGCAGAGGCATTGTGCTTCTGTGGGCAGTGTTCTGCTGAGGAACTTTGGGAGTTGTCATTCAGTCATTCATGTGAATGATACTTTGACACATACTGTACAGTACCACCTACCTAAACACTGTTGCTGACTAAGTACAGTACACCCGTTTATGCCAGCAGTATTCCCTAATGGCACTGGACGTTTTTAGAGGGATAATTCATCCTGCATCAACTCCAAAATTGTAATTGAATAGTCTGAGGAACAATTAACAATTTTTTAAGTGACCTGCATTTTGAATTTTTTATTTTGAAAATAAAATATGCGCCCTGCGATGGATTGGCACCCTGTCCAGGGTGTATCCTGCCTCATGCCGTAAGTCTCCTGGGATAGGCTCCAGGCCCCCTGCGACCCTGTATACAGGATTAAGCGGTATAGACCATGAGTGAGTGTAAGAGTGATTTGGCTCATTCTCCTTCTTGCTGCTCATCCCTACTGACTTTTATCATAGGTTTTGATGATATACAATACATTTTAAAATAAGGTAAACTGTTTAAATTATCTTGTTGTACCAGTACACCTGAATTCATCTTATATGAAAAAGCAATAGTCAGGAATTCTGTCAAGAATTATGTGTAGATAGATTATTCGTTCAACACATAACCCATTTCCCACAGGGTTTCTGTCTATCTTTAGAGAGCCCAGGGCAATACAGTGACCAACATTTCTACTGTGAGCTGATGTTTTATTGTATTTAATCGACTGTCGGGAGAAATGCTAAATATTAGCAAAAAAAATGTATAGTTAGTACAGTAAAAAAAAAAAAAAAAAACACGAATCAATGCAGAAGCTCGGAGAATGACGATGACTATATTTAAGCTTTTAAAAGATGACAAGATGAAAGAGTAAAATGAGATGTGAGCACAGAGTTTGTATTCTCCTGTTTGGTAGTGTAGAGAGAGAGAGATTGGGACTGATGTGAAAAGGAGATCTCACCAGAGGGATCGAGGGCTATTTAATCCACTCACAGCGTGATACAGATACTCAGCCCCGAGAGAAAACACGCAGATACACCGACGGCGCTGTGGCCTTTTCTAACCCCACATTAGTTCACGGTTTAATCAGTGTGACTCACATGCAACACACCTCACTGACATTTCTAATCTGTTATTGTAATGTCACCTGTCTCTTACTCTCTCTCTTTAAAAAAAAAAAAAAAGTCTTTGATGTTCAGCAAATAAGTAGCTATATCCAGTACCCTGTTCTCATTGATATTCCCAGGTTACACAAACTGTCCAGCTACAGAAGAAAAAAAAGGAAATATCTTTTTCTGTTTCAGCATTAAGCCAAGGAAAGGCAGTCATCTCCATAAGCACTGGATGGGAGGAGTGAATCATGGGAAATGTAGACCTTGTCCTGTTGTCCATCCTAATCCAGTGTGTGGCTCAGATGGTCATACCTACTCCTCAAAGGTGAGTCCTCCTCCTCCTCATCATCATCATCAGAACCACCGCCATCTGTCATCATTGTTTAAGATACTTCCTTACATTTCTGCATTTACATGCACACAAAACATAAGCCAGGAATTCGTCAAGCAGTGTTAGTCTGTGAACTGTCATTTCTATGCATAGACTGTATCTGAATCAATTATTACATGGCACGTTCAAGTCGAACCCGGACTTGTGATGAAATTTCTCATGAATGGCGGCATAAAACCGCTTGACATTTATAGAAGACTTCAAGTACGGTACAATGATGAGACTCTTAGCCACAGTAAAACATCTGTACGGTGCAAACGTATTATAGAAACCCGTGAATGGCGATCCCGGCCGAGGTGGCTCAGAGCCCACTGTGGTTGTTCCCACGAACGTTCAGCACCTGGTACTTGAAAGTCGTCAGACTTTTTGCCAGCTTCCAGAAGAGATGCATCTGTCTGTGGGAACAGTAGACACAATTGTTCACAAACACCACTTGCACATTACAGGGAACCCGGCTGGCAGGTATTGCCACATCCCTCATACAGCGCTGACCTCACCCCAACCCATTTCCACATGTTTGTTCCTTTAAAGAAGTTCCTGGCGGGGGGAGGCCAGCAGGTTAGACTTGAAGCAGGCAGTCCCATCAAGGCGTGGCATACTGAGAAACCTTTCTACCTTGATGGTATTGAAACACTGGGATAAGTACATTAGTGTATCAGGGGTTTATATAAAGGGAAATAAAGGGAAGTCGCGGTTTGACCTGAACGCCTCTTGTACTTTGCTAGAAGCCGCTTTTGTGATACAGTCCTTGGGTCAATGACAAGAAACAAGGCAAGTCGATTCAGTTTGCACAGAGATTACAGGGAAAGACTTTCGGCTCAGTGTGCGCAGTCTGCAGTCGGAATATTGCCGAGGTTCAAGAATGTATGTTTGCATTTAGCCTTGTCCCGACAGTTATTAACACCGCTCAGATCGGATGAATGACTGAAGATGCAATCACCACTAATACATTTTAAACACTGGATTATGTAAACCAGTGTGAAGAAAATCTCATTTTGTTCCAGTGTCACCTTGTGAGCATTTTGTAGCTCGTGGCCAGAAAAGTGTACTCAGCAGTTCGCCTCAGCCTCAGACACTCTGTGACCCATGGGAGCGCATCTGAGACTGAGAAATGAAAAATGTCAGCTGCCTCTGTCTTCGATCAGAGGTTGTTGATTGATCAGTTGCTCAGATGTGTGTCCTGGGGTTCAACTCAAATTCCAACTCCCAGAGAAAGCTTCAAATGTGTTCATCATCAAACTGAGGTGTTTTTATGAAATTTGCTCCAGGGATTACACAAAGTCAAGAATATAAGCCAGAGCAGAGAATTGCGATTCAAGGTTGGTGAGGTCGGAGATTGTTGGGAACTCTAGTTAGACTGATCTGCATGTTTTCGGACGGTGGGAGGAAACTGGAGTACCCAGAGGAAACCCCCCCAAGCACGGGGAGATCATGCATACATCATATGTATTTTTACAAATTATTACTGTGAACTATATGTACTCGTGTTTTATGTATATTTACATTTCCAACATAAAAAGTTATGGCTATATAATGAGATAATGTATCTTATAATGAAAGTGGGCATCATCTTTTAGATCAAGAGTGCTAACCATGTGAAATTTATGGGTCTTACAATAAGTTTGTAGGAACAGTTTGGTCAAGTCTCCCATCACCGAGCAGTCAAAAACTGTAACTAATTCCAAAAATCACCCTGATGCTTATACGCAAACGCTCAGAAGCTCATACTGTACGTTCCTGTTTACGAAAATGCCATGAATATGTGGTCGACAGTTACAGACAGGAAAATAATTACAAGAATACAGTAGGATCCTTTATTATTCGGGTTTCTCTGAGGGTTTCTTCCTCATGTCATCTCAGTTCTTCCTTGCCACTGTCACCTCTGGCATGCTCATTATGCCATGATACTTAAACAAAGAGACTGATGCAAGTGCAGAAATGTGAAACTTTAATTAAGTCTGGATTATAAGCAATAACAAGCAAAAAAATATAGGAAAGACACTTAACTTACTTTACAAACTTAACAAACTTTTTGTCATGTAAAAGACAGTGCCAAGCTAGTAAGGAGAGTAATTATTTACTCCCTCCCTCACTCACTCACTCACTCACTCACTCACTAATTTTTCTGTACTGCTTAACCTGTATAGGGTCGTGGGAAGCCCTGAACCTACCCAGGAGACTTGGGATGCCCCAGATGGAGTTCCAATCTGTACCAAACTGGCTCAAGGCACACAAGCACACACTCACTTATTTCGGGCAATTTGGAAACACAGATTTAACCGTGGCAGAAAACTAGAGAACCCAGAGAAAACCCACCATGCACGGGGGAACATGCAAATTCCATGCACACAGACCAGAGGTGGAAATTGAACCCTCGTCCCTGAAGGTTCGAGGCCTCAGTGCTAACCACAATGTCATATCCGAAGAAAGTGAGACAAAAGAAGAAGAGAATAAACAATAAAAGGAGCTTAAATGCCACCTGTGGTCTGGTGATGAAGAGTCCAAGGTGCTCGTAGCATAGCACCACTAAAGGGTGTCTAAACAGGGTCTGGTTCTCTGGTTAAAACAACAACCAGGGCAAGACAGGAAATGGGCAATGGCTACCATGTTGGGGCCAGAGCAGGGTGGTGCGTGAAGGTACTACGAAGGAAGGAGGTGGAGACCCCTGAGCTCTATAGAACCTGATCCATGTACAGTACACTGGACTCATCGAGGTGAAAATGCCCCAGACTGATTTTGCAAGTATCTTCCTAGTAACATAAAAGGAGCTGTTGAACATAGAGCTTAAGTCAGTTTATTTAAATGCATTAGCTTCTGGTCAGTTTCTCCCAAACTGGCAATCATTTCCTCTTCTTTCAGGATTGTTGCAGAAATTCCATGCCATTACAGCTTTGAAACTTTCTTACACTGTTTTTCAAACCAGCTTGGTCACAGCTTTTTTTAAATGAGCTTAGTCGCAAGTCCCTGCATGTGAACTGAAACCGGCGTTAACAGCCTGTGTTTTGTCTGAAATACGCCTAGCTCCCCACTCCTGTTGGGATTCAACTTTGCAACTGTACTTTGTGAGGATTTTCAAAAACCTTATTTTTCTTTCAGCTCCTCTTATGGTTTCGTCTCCAGCTCTTTTCAGGCGTCCTGTAGAGTCGTTTTGTTGTCTACTAAAGTTCCCTTATAGCTGACTAAGTGAGTAGCAACATTTAAAGCCGTATGCAAGAAATAAGTGCTATTGCATCAGTTCATGTCTTGAGGCCTCAGCTACCAACTGGCTGGTGATTGTGTAAATGGCATTGAGAGAGAATCCAGTAAAGGTGTTTGCATAACCACAGTTAGAACCAGGAGGCAGACCGATAATCATTTGCTCGGCTACATGCATCAGAAGTGACCGATGTGTTTTACTGTTGTTGTTGCTGTTGTTTGTCTTTCGGCTGCTCCCAGCGAGCGGTCGCCACAGCGGATCGCACATACAAGCCTGGCACAGGTTCAACGTTTTACTATGGAGTGAAATTTGTGCTAAGCAGCATTTTAACCTTTGGTGTTCTTCATCTAAGAGAAGAAAGCACATACTGTATATGGATCTGGAATCTGGAACTGGAATCCCAGTTTTATATAGTAAACAAAGAAGGTACTGTATTCTCCAAAAAGCCCAAATACATTACTTGTAATTTGTACGACCACAAGTAAGTAATTGAGAGCGCAACTTTCCTGAACACTTTGTCTAAAGATTCCAAAAATTTCAGGTCAAACATAACACATTTGACCTCTTTTCTTTATTGCTATCTCGTTGTTTATGCAATTACTTGCTCATCGGTTCATCAGATCAAAAACTACAGTAGCTACAAGATACAGATCTTCCAAAAGCCAAAAAGCTTCCAAAGAGCCAGATTTTCTTGTATTTTTAATGTAGTCCAGAGGACCGTTTCTCCAGCCTTTCTGAAGGATTTTCTTTGGCTCTCATGTCTAGTCCAGTCCCTGTACCTCACCAATTTCAGAGAATGCTTTTTTTCTTTGTTTGTTAAGCCACCATCTGACTTAGGGCATGAACAAGTGAGAACCAGGTGCAGATGATGATCAGGGCAGTGATTAGTATACTGGTGATGCTGAATGCAGACAAGAGGGGAAATGAGGTTGCTGCTGCACTCGTTACACTCACTCACTCACTCATCGTCTATACCGCTTAATCCTGTATACAGGGTCGCAGGGGGCCTGGACCCTATCCCAGGAGACTTAAGGCAGGAGGCGAAGGGCACACATACAGTACACACACACATATTCACACACTACAGACAATTTGGGAACGCCAATCTGTCTAACCTACATGTCTTTGGACTGTGGGAGGAAACCGGAGTACCTGGAGGAAACCCACCAAGCACGGGGAGAACATGCAAACTCCATGCACCCAGAGACGGCAATCGAGTCTGGCCGGGAATCGAACCCGGACCCTGGAGGTGCAAGGCGACAGTGCGTTTGTATGTGTGTGTTTGCATGTGTGGCCTGCATCGGCTTGGCACCCTGTCCACGGCATACCCCACCTCGTGCCCTAAATCTCCTGTGATAGACTCCAGGCCCCCCGCGACTTAAGACTTTTGCAGTGTACTGTCAGTCAAAATAAAACATAACTAGAGGAAAGAGGTACTTTAAACCCTTGACCTTGAGGATACAGTGCTAACCACCCCTCCTCCCCCCCAACCCCCAGTCCCGAACCACAAAACATGCCAGTGCTATTAGCAAATTGCTGGAAGATGAAGTGTTTAGCATATTGATAGGACCTTGGGTAAGGGTCTCCTGCCCACAGAGTAGACTGAGGAGTTATCTAGAGAGTCAGTTTACATTAGACGACTAACCTTCTCAAAGGGAACCGAACAAACATCTATAGAAATAGGATTCCTGCCGGTTCATGTTCACTATCTAATAAAAAGGATGAGGGTACAGCAGTTTCCTTCCAAGACAGAATATATAAAGAAGAAGAATGTTTAATCACAATCAGAAGTTGTCTTCTGCTTCTACATTCTACTTCTACAACACTCGGGCCTTATGTTTAATAATTTAGGCCCAACCCCAAGATCCAAATGCAGACTTTAATAATACTGTAGCTCTATACTCTCTGTATACTCTCTCTTTCTCTCTCTCTCTCTCTCTCTCTCTCTCTCTCTCTCTCTGATTCGGTGTATAAATTGCTCAGTCAGTGCTGATTGATAATCATTGGATGAACTGTGTCCACTATTGTTATTGGATTCCCAAGTCTTAGCGCTTTCCCAGCCCCAGTCTAATCCATCTTTTCATTCGTTCCTTGCATCTCCAATTACTCCTCCCTTCATCGCTCAGTCCTCTCTGGTATAGTCTGTGTGATGCCCTGCAGGAAATGAGCAGGTGGGAATAGAGGGGCAGCAAGTTGCTTTAGGATTGCTTGATAAATTGAGAAAAGGAGAAAGGGAGTGTTCCGTTTTTGGACACTGATTAATTTTCTATTTAATGTTAGATCTGTTGGTAGAATGTATATAGGTATTGATATTACAGACTTTTTTTTGTTTGTTTTTTTGTTTTTTTGTTCTCGCAGTTGTTACTGTTTTTTTTTATTTAAATACAGCCAAAAAAAGCTCCTTTGAAGTAAAATTTAAGCTTACCATCTTGTTAGAGGTTTTCTAAACTAAAACTTATTTCTATAATTACTCTTTTTTTTTTCTTTTTCCTCTTTTTTTATTTCAGCACCACGTGTGATTGCCTGGCATGATCAGACATTGCAGTGCTTTGATTAAATTAAAATTATTCCAGATATCACCTCTTTGAACAAACCGTATTTTTTCCCCCCTCACAGAAACCTCTCATATAAATTCTCTGGCTGAGGACTTTGACAGTGCCTGAACCTTGTGGATATTTCTATGTATCTTTATTAATCTGTGTACAGTAGGTGCTGCATTTAAATGCTGCGTTTATATAGTCATATATACACAAGTATGTGTGTGTGTTAGCTTTTTTTAATTAGTTGAGCAGCTTCTTAAATTAGCCGAGAGATGTAACAGTATAGTGACGAGCTTAAATCGAACTCCGTGAAATTGAATACGCCGGAGATTGAGAGGAAAGGAATGTATGTTGAACATGCCTCTGTGTGTGTGTGTGTGTGTGTGTGTGTGTGTGTGTGTGTGTGTGTGTGTGTGTGTGTGTGTGTGTGTGTGTGTGTGTGTGTGTATGTGTGTGTGTGTGTAAGCATTATAAACTGTCCGTGTCAGAAATAGGATAGTGCATTTCAGTGCAATTTTGGAAGCCTGTCGGAGTAACCCCAAGATGTGTGTGTAAAGTGCATGTACTGTACTGTACTGTCAGGCCCATAAATTTTGGGACAAAGTGTTTTTTTTTTTTCGTTTGTTTGTTTATTTTTTTGCATATGGCTTCTGTATACCACCTCATTGTATTTAAAATGAAATTCGCAAGATGTGAGTGCAGTTATGACTTTTAGCTTTAATTCAAGAGGTTTGACAAAAGTGTGGCGTTAACCTTCAAAAATTACAGCCATTCTCATACCCACACACTATTTTGAGGCTCATGAATAATTTTTAAAAATGTACAAAATTACAAACATAAGGATTGATTTTAGTATTTGGATAAAACCCCTTTGCAGTCAACGACTGCTTGAAGTCTGGAACCCATGGAAATGACCAAATGCTGTGGTTTCTCACCCGACATCCTTTGCCAGGTCTTTACTGCAGCTGTTGCTGGTCTGTAAGTCTTGTAAGTCTTTCTGCCTTCAGTTTCGTCTTTAGTAAGTAAAAGACATCCGCACAGACACCATGCTTTATTGGGTTAGGACGAGGTGGCTGACTTGGCCACTGAAAAGTATTCCATTTCTTTGCTTCTGGTAGCTTTTACTGTATGTTTTGGGTTATTATCCATCTGCAACATGGGTGAATCTGCGCAGAAAGTGCAGTCCTATACACTTTAGAATTCAGCCTGTTACTTTCATCATTAGCAGTCAGGTCATCAATAAACATCAGTCACCTGGTTCAACAGATGATCCGGGATGATTTGAATCATGAGTGGTACCATGGACAGCACTCTGCGGCCATCCACTTTAGTTGTCTGTCACGATTATCATTAGAATAACCCTGTTATTCTAAATACATTAAGCAAGAATGTAGGCGGCACGGTGGTGTAGTGGTTAGCACTGACGCCTTGCACCTCCAGGGTCCGGGTTTGATTCCCGGCCAGACTCGATTCCCATCTCTGTGTGCATGTACAGTAGTAGCGCATATGCTCCCCGTGCTTTTTGGGTTTCTTCTCACAGTCGAAAGACATGCAGAGTAGACTAATTGGTGTTCCCAAATTGCCTGTACTGTGTGAATGAGTGTGTATATGTGTGTATGTGTGTGTATGCCCTGCGATGGATTGGCCCCCTGTTCAGGGTGTACCCCGCCTCAAGCCCTAAGTCTCCTGGGATAGGCTCCAGGCCCCCCGTGACCCTGAATACAGGATTAAGCGGTATAGACAAAGAAATACTGTTTGAAACCATCTGACCAATCAGATTTCAGACCAGAGCAACAATATATAAGTTGAAATACCAGACTGGATAGCAGATTCATTCATTCATTCATTCATTCATTCATTCAGATTGTTTTGGGGCTTATAAATAGTAAATAGAAATCTCTTGTAGTGTGTGTGTGTGTGTGTGTGTGTGTGTGTGTGTGTGTGTGTGTGTGTGTGTGTGTGTGTGTGTGTGTTTGAACATCTCAGCTCTTCATCGCTTTACAAAACTCATTCATGGAAATCAGCTTCATTCGACTTCAATCTACTGCCACACACATACACCTATACATACACACCAGCACGCACACACATCAGTGACACCAATATCTGTGTATGATCGAATCAGGTGCACTGATAAATGTTTAAAAAGATGGGATTGTTTGAGGCTTTTGAAGCAGAATGAACTCACACTGAACACAAACCTCCATCTAGATGCGCTTGACTCGCTGGGGTTTCGTTCTTGTTCAGTTCCTGCTTTATAATTTCATTCCGCACTGACTGGCTAATTCAATGGATTTTCTTCACGTTTCCCTTCTTCTCTACCGCATGCACAGAATGGTAATTATCCCGTAGTTTACATGACTGCCGCAGCTTCTGCATAATGCAGTATGTGTTATTAAACGATGCACTCTGGATATATCGGATGTTTGTAATAAACACCAGTGGGTTCTGGACAACGTACAAACATCACACGTTAAGTGGCAACTACTGTACGTTGGCAATAATGCGTTTCCGTTTGGTTGCAGTGTAAGCTGGAGTTCCAGGCATGTGTTTCGGGAAAGAGCATCTTAGCGAAGTGTGAAGGACCGTGTCCCTGCCTGCCTGGACAGGAAGTCTTCAAACCACACACCGAAAAGAACGGTAAGTCACATCCTGTTTTTTATTTTTACATTTTTTACCTGTAATTTGGTTTTGCCAGTCAGTGATTCTCTGAGCTAAACATACTGTGTGTGTGTGTGTGTGTGTGTGTGTGTGTGTGTGTGTGTGTGTGTGTGTGTGTGTGTGTGTGTGAGAGAGAGAGATTGAGCCTTGAGGTGATAGTTGTCCACAGTAAATGCTGCATTAAAAGTTTCTTACCCTGAACCGCACTACATGCGGATGAGGTCATAGACAGAGGAGAGAGGGAGGGAGAGAGAGAGAGAGAGAGGCCTTGGGGTGTGTAAAAGATAGAAGGAGAGAGAGAGAGAGAGAGAGAGAGAGAGAGAGAGCATCCATTTCTCTCTTTCTCTTTCACGCTTAGTAGTTCTCACTCTTTCAGCTTCTTCCTGTGTTTTTTTTTCTCCTGCTAAAGTAAAATATAGAATATTTGGGTCACAAAAAACTTGCTTTGCTATTATGTTTTATTTATTAGTTATACATTTGTTAGTAATAATAATAATAATAATAATAATAATAATAATAATATGGGAATTAAAAACCATAAAAAATGGAGGATTGATTATGATGAGGCAGGTCAATCCTATTTTTGACCCAATAAAATTTAGTTTTTCTGCAGAGAGTAATTTTGCTTTTTTGTCCAGAATTTTACATTATTCTTTATTATTATTATATTTTAAGAGATAAGAGAAAATCGTATCTTATGAATCGTATGAATTTTGTAACTTGTACTAATGATTAACATTCCAAAATTATATCTGGTCATGCATTTACAATACCTGCATAATCTCGCACATATACTGTACTGTACTTATACATCTCTGTCTAATGCTTGCTGAGGAAATTAGCCACCCAGAGGAGATTTGATGCACAGGGAATACTGCATGATTAATTGCATAGAAATCTAAATTGCAATGTAAATCTGTGCAATATAATAATAATAATAATAATAATAATAATAATAATAATAATAATTGCAAAAATATCCAATTTATTACAGATAATGCATGCACAGACAGTAATCCATGTGCATTGCTTGTTTTAAACTACTGGTGTGTGTGTGTGTGTGTGTTGTTTTGCTGACCAGAATAGGCTAATTTGCTGCTTTTTGAATATTAATATAAATAATGAATATGAAGCACCTGTAGGCATCATGCTGAAAAACAAAACAAACAAAAAACATAGCGAAGGTCATGTTGTGGAAGAAAGATTTTGGGGGAAATAAATAAATAAATAAAAACATCGAGCCAGGAAATATACTGTAATTTGTCTTCATGCAACTCCTTCTGGTGTCATTTGATCTATATAAATAAATCTAATTTATTAACAGGACAATTAATAGTTAAATGTCGTAGTTTAAATTTCAATAGCAATACAAGTCAAAATAATTACAACGTGATTTTTTTTTTATTGCGCAACCGTATGCACAAGCCCCTGGCACATGCAGGAAAACTGTACGCGAGGGTCCCGCGGTGCCCGTCGTGTCTGTAGAGAAACAGTCACGAGCTCGTGCAGTCCGACAATAGAACCCTGGATGAGTGAACGAAGTTCGCAACATGTGCCGAGAACTCCTGGTAAATAATACAGTGCATTTTTGAGCAGCGAGATCATTTTTCAAAGGAGACCAAAACAGCCCAGGATGCTCTCAACAACATCAACAACAACAACAACAACAACAACAACAACAACTGCATGTGTAGAATACGGATATTATCAGAAAAAAAAAAAAACAGAAAAAAAATCTAAAACTATTCTAGGATTCAAAACCCAGATAGCATTTGACTCCGATCCGGATCCGACTCGTATCCGTTTAGCTTCCGGCAGATCCGCTTAACGTCTGCTCCAGATCTGGATCAAAGTCTTCTGGTATCTGGGAAGGAGTTTACTTTAAAAACACAACAGTGTTCCTGATGGTTCGAGCTAAATCTGATTACATGAATATACATGATGCAAGAAAATACCAGTTTTAGGATACTTAGCTCCGACTTTACTTTTCACCCACACACACACACACACACACACACACACACACACACACACACACACGCATCAACACGATTTCAGTTTCAGTGATGTTGCATAATTAGTGACCCTGCAAATTACGAAGATGTCGCTCCATATTTTTCAGTTCCTTATCATCCTCCTCTTTCAGCCATTCTTGAGTGAAAATGTGTGATTTTTAAACCCATCGGTGCTGTAAGCCAGCACTTCTTCTGGTGATAATTTATTTAATCTCTACACTCTCACCATGTGATAAGCAAATTCAGCTCAGTTCTCTTCCCTCGCTTCCCCTGATTAATCGACATAACCTAGTTTTTGGGGGCCAGTGTTTAGCCAAGCGACACGCGTCTCACTCCATTTACCATCTGACTAAATATTCTAATTTATCTTCAGCTAGGAAAGCGGAAATGTTTAGGACGTTTGTTAAGAGAGATCGAGAATGATGTTGAAACGTTGATGTTTAGTTTGTGTGTGTGTGTTGTATGAAGTGTGTGTGCATGTGTTTGTGTAGTTCAAACCTGCAGAATGAAGTGTGAAAATAGGTTCTTCTATGTATAGAAGAAAACATTGAATGTTACGTTGGAAGGTACAATGCTGGGTCAAGTTTTAGTTGTTTTAGTGGTGTGACAGAAGTTTGCACGTTCTGCTTGGCGGGTTTTCTACGGTTTCCTCCCACAGTCCAAAAGACATGCAGATTCAGATAATCGGCATTTCCAAATTGCCTGTAGTGTGTGTGTGTGTGTATGTGTGTGTGTGTGTGTGACAGTGTGAGTATGTGTGCATGTGCCCTGCGATGAACTGGCACCCTATACAGAGTGTTTTCCCACCTAATGCCCTAAGTCCCCTGGGATAGGCTCCAGGCTTCTGCACAGGATAAGCATGATAGAGAATGAGAGAGAGAGAGAGAGAGAGAGAGAGAGAGAGAGAGATTAATGCCATTTTTTTACATTTGCTGCTAAAATAAATATATTTTTTTACTTTCTTTCTCTATTCTGCCATCAGCCATATATTATTCACAACAACTTTTGCTTGCGTAAATTTGTTTTTTTTTTATTCTTTAATTTATTTATAATTTAAACTTAATTGACCCAAAAAGATAAGATGATGTGTTTAATATTCCTCAGCGACGGGTGCAGCAACTACGCATCATGCCATATCTATCTATCTATCTATCTATCTATCTATCTATCTATCTATCTATCTATCTATCTATCTATATGTCTATCTATCTGTCTGTCTGTCTGTCTGTCTGTATGTCTATCTATCTGTCTGTCTGTCTGTCTGTCTGTATGTCTATCTATCTGTCTGTCTGTCTATCTGTCTGTATATCTATCCATCTGTCTGCCTGTCTGTCTGTCTGTCTGTCTGTCTATCTATCTGTCTGTCTATCTGTCTGACTGTGTGTCTGTCTATCTAACTGTCTGCCTGTCTATCTATCTGTCTGTCTGTCTATCTATCTGTGTGTCTATCTATCTAACTGTCTGCCTATCTATCTATCTATCTATCTATCTATCTATCTATCTATCTATCTATCTATCTATCTATCTATCTATCTGTTTGCCTATCTGTCTGTCTGTCTGTCTGTTCAGTTATGTGCCAGATTACTTATGTCACAGCATCTAATTTTTCTAATTTATTGCTTTTGCCCTCATGGCTATACACATCACTCAACAGAGCAATGGTCTACTGTGTATAGACAGAGTATGCGGAGGACATAGAAACGACAAATTCCTCAAGAAATAGAAAAAACAGCAAGTTTAAACCCAGTTTGTCTCATCTGAATTTCATGACACTTTTGCAATACTTAGATATCTGCCTGAAGTTTAACCTGCACCATAAGTGAAATCAAAAAGTGAAAAGCGGTATTATGAACAGTTAAACAGCCGAATTTAATCATCTACTTTAAAATAAGCTACTAATAAGCTCAATGTAAACAAACACCTGCACCAAAAGATTTTAATTAGAAAAGCTAAACTGATTATTTTTCCTGGGATTCATTTATTTTGCAAAGTTGAAATTAAAGCTCTGCACGCTACTTTTTCGATTCCTCATCTGTAATTCACTCTCGGAGAGTTCTGTCGTACAGAAGCACAGGCAGACATGTACACGGGCTTCAACCTGAAACATCACTGATTCCATTAAAGCCGATCAGCTTATTTTTAGCTCTAATCTTTAACTGCTGTATTTCTACAAACTCTTTACCCATCAACCTGTGCACTTACTGTACATTAGTGAACTCTAAACACAAAGTCTCAATTTGGACAAACAAGTACCTGGAATAAATCTAAATGAATGGGACAAAGGGGTGCATGCTGGTACTCTCTTTATCTAAAGTCCTTTTCTCTTGTCTTCTGTTTCCTGATTTCTTCTCTCTTTCTTGTCTCAGTTCCACCCTTATCTTCATGAGTTTTTTTCACCCCGGCTCTTTCTGCCTCTTCTGTCTCAGCATTGTCTATTTTTATCTTCACGCGTTTCCTGGCTTCTGTTCCCTCATCCTCGTGTCTTTCTCCGCTCAGCTTCAGCTTTTACTTCACATCGTTTTACCTGTCTTGCAGTTACCTTGTTTCTCTTATCTGTCTGGTATCCACTATGTGCCCAGACCATTACTCTAATTTTTTGTGAGCTGCCCGGTAAATTCTTTTGGTTATTGTGCTGCATTGACTAGAAGTTTTCTGATTCAGCACAGGATAGCAAATCAACATACAGTAGCTTTACAGAGCTTTAACACACTCAGCCGCCACTGGTCTATAAACAGCCTTCCCGTCGGGCAGTCGAAACCCAGTCTCATGTGTGACTGGCGGAGATACTGTCCACTTACGTATCTAACGAGGAGTATAGAGTTTTGGATCAAAAAGACAACATAGGCCATGTATTATAGTTCTCCCTGTGCAGAAAACAGGTTATGTAACTAATTAGTTCTAGCCTATCTGGCTGAGTTAAATGAAAAACTAGTGAAAACCGGCTATGAGACAATGATGGCCTGGGCTATCTCCAACAGAAAACTGTTGGACCGTGGTGAAGAAGGCAGTAGCAGTTAAAAAACTGTCTTCTGTACATAATACCCAGGAAGCTTTCAAGCAGGTATGGACTGAGTAAGTGACAACAGAGTACTGCAGACTTTTGGCCACTTCTGTATTTTCAGGCTTAGTGGTTTAGCACTGTCGTACCTTCAGTGTTTGATTCCCACCTCGGCTCTGTGTGCATGGAGTGTGCATGTTCTCCCTGTGCTTGGTGGGTTTTCTCCGGGTAATCCCACAGTCCAAGGACATGCAGATTAGGCTGATTGGCGTTCCCAAATTGGCCATAGTGTGTGAATGAGTGTGTGCATGTTGACTGGGGATTCTGCCACGGTCGTAAAATGGGAATAAATACAATGATCACCATTGAGCTTCACAGTTCCTAGTTGGACTACAGAGGTTCCTAGATGATGGATGGAATCAACACACTTGTCACACTGATTATTTAGATCAGTGCTTTGTGGAAGGAAATACTGTACACATCACTCATCACAGTTAGCTGTTTTTTATTTTTTATTTTGTATATTGGACATAGAGGATAAAAATGACTTCATCTTCTGTAGTCCTAATGAAGTTGAATGCTGCTTATCCTTTCATGTATAGACCACCTACACACATTGCTGTTTTACAATTTTCTTCGCTGTCATTTCAGCTTCTCATATTAAAATCGAAGTGTTCCGTGTGGTTTTGTTCGGAAGGTGAGACGACTGAGGTCTGTGACTGTGTAAATATAGCAAAATGTTCTTCGCTTGCTGGTGGTTTGGACAGCACAGCCCCGAGACCAGCCTCTGACATCTGCGAGATGAAAGCTTGAAGAATGCCGGCTCTATTCTGAGGAATTCCTTTAGCTGGTGGAATTCTGACTCAGTCTTACGCTCCGACTGCTCCTTAGTTCCGCCGTTCGTGAAAGCGAGACAGTCTATGACAGAAAGTGCAGTAAGAAACAAGCAGAGGAACCTACAGTATCTGATTGTTCGTGTTGAGCTTTGGGGGGTTCATTACTCAGCATGGATCTGGACTGGCACTGCGCATCAGTCTGTGGCTGTGTAGCGTGTGAAGATGTGCACATTTAGAACTGCTTCTAACCATGCAAATGAAGAAAGCGCTACCAAAAATAATAGAATCACTACAGCTAGACTAGAGGATATTCACAAATATGACACGAAATAATTTGTATAATGGTTTTGTGAACAAACCTCAAACAAGTGCAGTGGCTTGAATCCCTGACCTTCTGATACGGTACTGAACATGACATAAAACACCTGCCATGAACATGAAAGAGTAACATATCAAAGATTTTTCACATATACTTTAAACAAATTAACATAAATAATCCATCCTATTAAAAAAAAAACAATAAAATAATTATTTATGGAAATTGTAGAAATGAGTGTGGCTGGATTGTTCATATGCACATGTGAAAATAACACAATGCACAACCAGAATTGTAACTTGTTATACGAATTTGACTTGCAGTGTGACACCGTGCCCTGTCTTGGTGTTCTGAAGCTCATCTGGTAGGACAGGATTATGGTGCTCTGGATTATAGGATTAGAGATGATAATACCCTGGCTTCAAGGTGGCATTGCAGCAACACCAGTCACAGAAAGGCGAACGGCTTTCCTTTCAGGTGCAGGGACTAGCGGTGTCACATTGCTGGTGTATTTGATCTCACAACCTACCGATTAAATAACTTAAACCAATATGGAAAGGATGAAGTGTAAGGAGCTGTCTATGGTCCTAGAGGTTTTTCTACTGTACCTTTGAGGTCCATGAGCTTATAAGATACATACCGCTCACCTAGGTCACATTTTACTCAAGTAAAAGTAGAAGTCCTCTCCATACCTGTCTACTTGAGTAACAGTAGAGAAAAACTCACCTTCACTAAACCTTTTCTCTCTTTCTCTCCAACTCTCTCACCTCTCTCTCTCTCTCTCTGCTTCCAGATTGTGAATGTACTATTTTCATCGCTATCTGTACCACTTCTGATGTCAAACAAATACATGTATAAACAGTGTCACAAAGGAAGCACAATTATGCATAATGGCCAGCAGGTGGAGTAATTATCGCTTCAACTAATACACCCCACGGTGGATACAGCATGCAACGCAATCCCATGCAGAAATGTAGCGAAGTAAAAGTACAGATATTTCTTGTATGATGTAGTTGAGTAAAAGTAAAAAGTATCGTCTAACAAAACTACTCACGTGAAATATTTACTTAGGTACAGTAACAAAGTAGATACCTTCACCTCTGCCTCCCACACCCAGCTTATACCCATACAGTGGTCTCTGAATAGACCTACCCATACTTGACACTTTACCTTCAAATCCACAACAGATCGCACGTCTGCATGAGTGTGTGTGTGTCTGTATGTGTGTGTAGAAAGAGATAGAGCTTCTTCGAAGTAGCAGTGTTGATGCAAGTGCACCAGGAGCAGATGATTGAGAAGTAAATTGCCATCTGACTCCCCCTCTAATAAGCCCTTTCATTCTGCTTTACTCTGTCATTATTTCCATCCTGCCATTATTTCAGATGCTCCGGTGTCGCGTGGCAAAAGGATCTCTGTCTCATTTCCAGGCACAGACACTGAATCACGGACACCTTACTTAGAAAGAACGATTATTTTAATATTTCTGTTTTTTTTTTCTATTCTCTATATAGTAATTCAAAGGTGATTGCTGTGCACCGTGTACAATGTACAAAGATTACACTCTCCCTGATTCCAGTCTGCAAAATATTTTACCAGATTACCCACGATTCACTGTTTTCCTCTGCATGATGTATGTTTTTTAAGTTCCAGCATCCTTAACAGCTTCGTAACAGTTCGTTCAGTCTCAGAGCTCATACATTGGCTTAAAATCTCGGCTCGTTGCGACAACTTATTTTAACATGCCATAATGGTATTATAAGAAAAATGGTTTACGAGGTAAGCAGGCATGCACAGAACAGAGTGTTTAGTGCGGAGTTTTGTGATTAGGGAAAGTGATTAAGCGTTTGGAGTCCTTTCAGCGAAATGAAAATGAGGAAGCCGGTAATGAGTATTAATAAATGATTCATCTTCATTTTTGTTTTTAACATACTCTCTCTCTCTCTCTTGCTCTTCCTATAAAGCTCCTCAACAAACACAATACCTAAGTGCCCTCATTTTTTCCTTCATTCATCTGAACAGATTTATACTAGTCTGATCACAGTGAATCCAGGATCTACCCCGGGAAGTCTCACTCACAGGTCACACGCTCCTCCTCACACGGGCTACTACAGTGCAGACAGTCCACCATCATGATTGAGTCACAGTACCATCTAATGGATATACGTGGCATATCTATTCACCTACGTAAAAAAGGTGTGACTAGATGACGTGTGATGAGAAAAAATAGAACATGCACGATATTTCGAGGCTGGCGATATTTCCATAAATTGCCCGAAAGAAATCTATCACTGCCTGGTTTATTTCTTCCGCTCATATACACTAAAATTAAAACACAAATAACTAGAGCAATAAATGATGCATCACGTCTATTCGCTCTTCTCAGTTGATGTACACATCGAGAGCTGCATGCACGCTGACAGCTGTGTTCTCAAATGAACTGTGAAGTGTGTCGATCATTTAGTAAGATTTTTATGCAGTTCAAGGGTATTACACAGACAAACACACGTACACTCATGCCCATACAGAGAGGGAAAGACAGAGCGAGAGGGAGAATGTCAAAAAATTTGCCAGTGTTTGTTGACAACCCTTCAACAAGATCAATGCATGTCCTGCGGCAAGAAGGATTTTTGTGTGTGCGTCTGTGTTGCGTCACAGCCTAATCAGGGTTCAGGAGAGTTACATTCGGTATAATGATGTCCACCAGAGAAAACACTTTTCGAGGGGAAGCGAGGTAACGTGCGCTGCTGATCTTTGAACTGGAGTTTCTTCTTTTTTTACTGAAATTGGATTCTTTCAGTACTATTAAGGACAGCACCACACAAAAAAAAAAAAAAAAAAAAAAAAACCGCAGCTCAGCTGATCGGCCTATCAGCTTGGAGACGTGTCCTCCTTCTGTGCAGCTTTTGTATTATTTATCATGGAGACATTGGGAATTGCTGTCTTAAAAAAAAAAAGTGACTAAATAACTTTTAGCTATTCTCTGACACACACATGCAGCACTGGCTACTTCATTAGGTAAGCCTGATCCACTGCTTGCTAATGCAGATATCTAATCTGCCAATCACATGGCAGCAACTCAATGCATTTGGGCATGTAGACATGGGCAAAACGATCTGCCGAAGTTCAATCTGAGCATCAGGATAAAGAAGAATTTTGATTTAAGTGACTTGAACGTGGCATGATTGTTGGTGCCAGACCAGTCTAAGTATTTCCGAAACTGCTAATCTACTGGGTTGGTCTACAGCACGTCAAACCTGGGTTGGTCTACAGTTCTACAGAGAAGAATATCATACCGAGTGCCATGTCTGTCAATCACACTAAGAATTGGGGACTGAAGTTCCAATTCACATGGGTTTTAAGAAAATTGGACAATGGAAGATTGTAAAAATGGTGCCTAGTCTGATGAGTCTTGATTATCTTGGCTGGTTAGCTTACTGTACACTAGCTGGTGTGCCAGTGCAACACCACCATGGCTCCAACAAACTCCGTACATACACATTACATCAGTACGACTTTGCTATTACAGTATATATGATGCACACAGGTACACTTGGCCTACCTTGCAATCACTTTACTGTATGTACACCTTATTTATGCCTGCACATACTCAGGATTCAATGAGTCTGAAAGTCGCTTTGAATCACTTTCCAAGCCTACCCGTTCTTCTGAGTCTCGTTAAAGATTCGCTCAAAAAGAAAGCATCGTTCATGAACGACCCATCACTATCGCATCGTGAATGTGGAGCCAACAAATGTGATGCTATCATGTCTAAAATTTTTCAGGAATGGTTCCAGCACCTTGTTGAATCTGTGCCACGAGGTATTAATGTAGTTCTGAAGGAATAAAAGGAGGTCCGACCTGCACACACACTCACGTTCCTTGGCAGGTGATGAAGCATACAGCATGTTTATTTTCCTTCCCAGTACTTTCTTTCCCCCCTTTCTGCATTCCTCTTTGAGTCTTTCACCAGAGAAGGTTCTGGAATCTTTTCCGCCCACTGCCTCCTCCAGTGATGAACAGCACATGCTTTCTGCTCCTCGTTTTAAGAAATGTAGCCCAAAATCAAGGAGCAAAAAATGAACAAGTAATGTTTAGCACTCTAATTCCCTTATTTTAAACACAAATACCAGACACACACACACACACACACACACACACACACACACACACACACACACACACACACACACACACACCCACAAATCACCGCTCATTCCTTATCCCTACATTGTCCTTAAACACATCACTCGTCCAACATAATGAGTTTAATTTAGTCAGTGTGTTTTCTCTGCCTCCTTTCTATTAGCCGGTCTTCTAACAAACATGGACGTGGCTGTGATGTACAGAATTACTCTCATTAGACAGAGACATGAAAAGCACGCTTAGAGAAAATGCCCTAATTTTCTCTTTGCGTCGTCTTTGTGCTTGGAGATTTGCAGACGCGCCGTACCCCGGCTGAGCCGTCTTTAACCTAGGAGCTAAGAATCGACTCTCCATCCCCTAAAAGCTCATTACAACCAAGCCAGAGCTTTCAGGATTTCTGTCCAGGAACAGAAAATTGCCATGCGCGCCATTGCCGAGCATTAGCCCGAGAGAGCGCGAGAGAGAGCACACTGTGTTTCGTTTCATGTGCATTAGGGAAGTCTGAGATGACAGACACCACATCCTACATAAAACACTGAGCAATATTAACAGGACTTTGCTTGATTAGCACTTTATTGGTTATCTTTCGAAAGAACAGATGGTCCATTAATAGCAGCCGAATGTACTTTGTAAATGAAATTGCATACGGGAAAACATTAGCAGACCGAAAAGGACAGCAAATAAATCACACGGCAGGATTTGTGTTTACATTTTATCCATTTGCCTTTTTTGACCGGACGAAAAATTTCACATAAAATACGAGGGGCATAATTTCTGAAGCAGCTATATGGAAATGTCTCAGTCAAACGCATAATTCATTCAGCCATTTATTAGTTATTCATGTATCTGTTAACACTGGTGATAGCAAGTATTGATGGGAAAGAATTTCCCGCGTATTCCTGCTTTTATTCCATATAAGCCACATGTTATAGACATAGTCATGTGACTTCTCAATCAAAGCCCAGGGTTCTGTGCTGATGATGGCAAGGAAATAAGGTTTAATCCTCTTCTCTGACCCTTCAGCAAGGCTCTTAAAGCTCTTCTGAGAGAGGTTCAAAGTGTTGTACCACACTAGGCCTACAGCTGTCCATCAAACATGTACTGTATGTGGGAAGGAAACAGAAAGGCAGGTAATACGTGGAGCAGTCTAAGACGAAGCCTGCTGGATATTAGAGTCATTTGGGATACATTTTGCATAAGTAAAAAAAAAAAAAGAACAAAACAATGTTCTTTTTCAGAAAGAACTTTTATCAGTGGTTTGAGTTAGTAAATACAAGTAACTGTGTAGTATATTTGGCGTCACAGTGGCTTAGTGGTTAGGTATTTATATCATCATAATGATATACAGTTAGTATCATTATCATCATTAGACATGGAATGTATCCCAAATTATAGATTGATACATCGGCAGCACTTTGATGAATCTATGCTTCAAGGCAAAATTGAGGCAGCTCTGGGGTCCAACCCAGTACAAGTTGTCTGATGAGTGTTGTTGTTGTTAGTCTGTCGGCTGCTCCATTCAAGGGTTCGCCACAGCGGACCATCCGATTTACACACAACTTGGCACACTTGACGTAACCCTCCCATTTTGGGACCGGCACTGCATCTAGTGGCTGGGGTTTGGGCATTGTCTGGGGATTGAACCCGGGCCTTATGCATGGCAGACGTATGTATTGTAAAATCTAAAAAAAAAAAACATTAGCTCAATCGTGATCACGTAACCCTCGAGGTCAAAACAAGAAGCGCATCCATGCTACATGATACTCATTACTCGTAAACCAAGACTTGTTTTTCATGTCAGAATTTATTACAATTTTTTGCTCGTCTTGCAGAACACTCGCAAACCGCGTTACTCGTAATCCAATACTTTTTTAATACAATATTTTCTCATTCACAAGCTGCTTTGATTAGAAAGTCCTGACTTTGCTTTCACCTCACTATAGGAATCACTGTGTTCTTACACTTTTTGTGATGAGCACATATGGGGAAAGGGGGTGTGAGACATGCTTCCAGAGCTCACTGGCATTCATCCCCCATTCATTCACACGTCTCTGCCGGCCAATTCCGGACACCCTGGTTGCTGAATTGCAACACAACCCTCCCCACCCCACCCCTTGAGCGTCACTTTCCATACACTCTGTAGGCATCTGAATCCTGTTCAGATGGACCTGCCAATTTAAGCTTCAACTGCTCAGATCTAAGCCTAAATGGTCTTAAATAATGCCATTGTTGCTAAGGATTTTAGTCTTCCATTATCAAAAGCATATCTGAGCTCATAGGCAGACCTCGTTTTCTGTAGCGCACATTAAAGACTGTACAAGATTTAAATCTGACATTTTAAACAGATGATGTTCTTTTTTAATGTCATACTGTATGTTTTTTGCTTGCATATTTCATCTGCAGAGGATAGGTCACAAACGCACATAACTCATTATATAGCATGTTTATGCAAAGTTTCTACCACATTCGCATAAGATAAACCTTTAACTCGCACCATAAAAATAGGGCAGAGCTGCTAACTTTATAGTGACCCACGACGCTTGTGACTTATTTTGGTAAATGCCAACAGTGACATTTCTAGTTTTGTCTTTCCTTTCCATCTCTTCTTGAAAATGCCAACATGGAATTGGTTTTGCTGCTACATAAATAAATTTGATTCTGGTTTATTAGACATGAACAACTGTGACTGAGCTTCTGAGGAAGTCATTTGCAGTTTGGGAAAAGTGTGATTCTGATGCTGTGTACAAACAGTGTAATGTTAATCTTGCTCATGAGAAACTTCCATATGTTCAAACAGATGTTGAAAGTTGAGTCCAGTATGGCGGTGTCTGTGGAAAATCAAGTATCGATAATTGTTTAGTAATTCATTGTACCCACAAATCTGTGGTACATGTTGACAAATTTCCAGTATCATTCTGGCTGTACGTACATTATTCTACTACAACCCTTAAAGGCTACATGCTAGAGTGTCTCCGCCACATTTTTCATGAAGCACCTGGTACAATGCTGTGCCCTTACCTGGCCACAAGATTCAGGAATTTGATTTATTTATCAATATTTTGCTCTGCTCGTAAATACCGTACACCACTTTCCAACAAAAATAGTAAACCTCTTAATCCATGTAGTCCATGGATTAAAGGCATGGCATGGCTCTTTGCATGTTTAATTGCAAAAAAGATCAGAATGTATAGCCACATACTGTACTGACACAAAAGAATTAATTCTAGATAGCTAAATTATTAGTGTTTATTATAAAATATTAGGCCTTTGCTTGTGCCATTCAATTTTAAAATTTTGTTTTTTTAACCAATCATGTCTGTGATCTCCTACAGCTATGCATTAGCCAAAAATGCTATGATGTAGTTTTGAATCACTTACATTGTACTTTTGATACTTTCCAAGATGAATCTCATTCATTTCAATCCATCACTACCCTTCTATTTACTTTGGCCTTAGGAGTATACATGACATCTTATGATTTGCTATGAATTGTCAAGACTTGCCATGAACCCCTGCTATATCACTTGGGCCGCCTACAACTTGTTTTGCTGTGCATTTTCGGTCACGGTCTATATAAAAGGCAAACCATTGTCAGGGTTTTTCTTTCTGTATTGTGTCAGATCACTCTCTAACACTGACCTCGGGACCCCTGTTTTGAACATGCTTTTAATTAACATTATAATCAAGACAAACTGCATAACTTGTGTAAACTGTGACGTTTTCAGCCAATCCTTATTTCTTCATATTGAATTATATAAAATGTAATTAGATTGGATTAAAGAAATTGGAACAAATCTGTTACTGCGACAAGCTTCAAAGTACATAAAGATACAATTTAAAAATTGGTTGTTTATGGAACAGCCTCAGCAGCAGCCTCATTTCCCCTCTCGTCTGTTCCAACCACTCAGCATTCAGCATCATCAGTACACTAATCACCGGCCTGATCATCTGTCATCTTCTGCACCTGTTTCTCACTGGTTCATGCCTCAAGTTAGATTTTTTTTTTATGCTTGAATTATTCATAGGTCACTATGTGGCTTAACGAACAAAAAACTTCCTCTGAAACACTGGTCAGGTACATGGACTGGACTGAAAATGAGAGACAAAAACCTGCCAAAATTAGTCCTTTGGGAAGCCTGGAGAACTATTTCTCGAGACTACATAAAAAAATACATTTGCACAGTAATTTAATAAAAAATAGAGAACATCCTAGTGCCAATCCTCAAATGACCTCACTGAACTATATTCTTATTGATTACTATACACGTGTACAGTAATCAACTCAAAAAGCGGTTCCGAGCAGAAATATCCCAATTGTTGATTAATTATAAGTTGAAACTGTGCCTGTTTCTGAAAGTTAATAGTTAGTGGCAAAAAATAGAAATTAGCCATATTTTTGATGCTATCATCCTTCATAAAAAGCAAATGCTGAAAACCCGCTACAAACCACTTACGAATAATTGACCCCGCGACGATACTACAGTCTGTGAATACATTTGAAATTTTCAAGCATAATTTTTTTCGATGATTCATACCAAACTTTGTAAAGAAGTACTTTTGTAATTTTCCACGATCTCACGATCATGCTGGTTTAGGATGTAATTCAGGACTGCGGAGAAGGGGCCTTATTTTTAGTGTTGAAAAATTCTTTGTTGCTTAGCGACCGAGAAAATCTTCTAACCACTTGAAAAGCCAGTTTGACGAGTTCATCATATTGTGTCGAAAACACAAGTCAGACACGAATGTATATTAAGAAATATGGCATTTTTCCGTTATTTTGTTGCACTTGCAGAATGTGTAGAAGTGAGTGATCAAGGATACAGAGACAAATAAAAATATAGAGAAAAATACAGAGTTTAAATAAAGGAACAACTGCATGTTCTTTACTACCACAATATTTAGTCAGCAGAGGAGGTTTATGGCACTATGACACTTTGCCAGGTTAATGTAAAATCACATCTGTGTTGCACATCTGTTCAGCAGACAATCAGCGCGGCTACGGTAAACTCCAAGCTTCATCATAAGCTTCAGGTCAGACGAGGTAGAACTCCGGATCATAAAACATGCAGAAGGTTGAAACACATCTTTGTTGTCGAATTGAAACAGGCCGTTGTTTATGTAGGCTGCTGAGTCATTGTTTATATCCATTTTCCTTATTAATTTGTGAGTGGGAGGATGGAGCTGGTCTAATCGCAGAAGCATCTGAGAGAAGGTGCTAAACACTAGAAAGTGTGTGGTGGATTTCAGCAGAACCTAATTACAAGTCTATTACTGTATGATCGCTCTCCCTTAATTTTCAGGTCCCTGTGCTTTTGGTCTTGATATTTATTTATGTTTGGTTGTGTAGGTTGTTTCGTTCTTAATAAATTAAGTAATAAATGCCGATTATTTAACCTAATGTTTTTTGCATGACTCTCGAAAAACCAGTTCAACTATAGCACTGGCCTAAAATTTATATGCAACATGCAGGCTTTGTAAAATATTGAAGTGAAAAAATAAATAAAAAATTTGCCTGGAGACTAAGTGAAATGAAATGTGTGCATTTAATATACAGTGCATTGATCATCCATAACATAAACACCACATAACATTAACATTTTAACACTGATTATCAATTATATACCAGGAACCTGGTAACAGGATCATGGGCATCTACGGCTCATCTATGCCCGTGGGAACCAAAGGCCAGCACATCTGCTCTGAAAAACTAATGAGGCACAAATCACTTACATGTCAATGCTGGCCACGATAGAAACTCCCAGTGCACCACAGCTCACCGTACATCTGGTCCAGCAAACAAGTCCAATATCCACAGAGGCCCCACCCTCCAACCCATAGTGCCAACGTCCTGGTGCCAGCCACGACCACAGAGTACTGGTGGAGTGATGCTTCAGAGGCAACTGATCTGGCCTGGTGGCACCTGGGGAACCCAATATATACACACATTATGTATATGGGGAGCCTAGATGATCCAGGGATGTTATGGCTGATCAATATAAGCATTAAACGGCCTGAAGTTTTGGTAGCTTAGTGTAGCTTTGTTATCTACAAGGGGCACAGGATGAGGTTTCTTTAAAACGTATAAGTGATCAGAGGATATTATAAGCATAAAATATAATAATTTCACTCTTTATATTAACCATTTGTTAATACAGAAACCCCTTATACACTTCCCTTATTAGGAAGATCTGGACACTAACACATTTATGCACATATCCAATCAGCCAATCATGTGGCAGCAGCATGATTACATACAGATACATGCCACAAACTTCCCTTAATCTCAGTAGGTGCATTTACCCATGAACCCTAGTATTCCACTAATAATGTGAAAAACAGCCCAATCAGAATAAAATAGCAGCATCAAAGCAATCTGACCGGGTCCAGCTCTTTCAGAGTGAATTTTAAGCGTGAATGGTGGCGAGAGGGGTCTAATTTTTTAATTATTTAATAATAATCAATAGGTAAATATTAGCCATGTAGACACTCAATCTGATTATTTCTGTCTTGTGGGAATAAATATATTCTTGACGTGATGCGACAAGGTTCTAGTTTCAGGTTTCTTCCATTCCTTATCATAAACTCCATGAGAATTCTCTCCCACCTGACCTTGCGTTCATCCACGGGGCTTTTGGCCAAGAAAGGAACACTGATTGGCTTCCCATTTCAAACATGGAGAAGCCACTAGCCAATTATAGATGAGAATGAATTCGTATGACCAATCCAAATGCAGAAGGCAGGATTTATAAGAAAAGATGGGAAGCCTAATCTAACCTCAGACTCGGGGACAAATACTTTTTATGCCAAATTAAATGTCTCTTAGTGGGCAGAAAAGTTTGAGCTTGAGCTTCGAGTATGTGCTGTAAACTTTGAGCTTTGATGGATCAGCGTCTCATTTGAAAAGTTAAGTTGCGATCTGATTAGAATCATTTCAATCTGATTAAATATTGTCAATGAAGTGGTTACTGATTTAGACCACGGCATAGTTGTTGGTTCTGTAATGCAGGGATTCTTACATACTGCACAACTTTCTCTAGACTGAAGACAGAATGGTGTGGGGAAAAAAAAAACACCCAAAATGATCAGTAGTCCTACAGATCAAAACATCTTGATGAGGTCAGAGGAGAATGAACTGGTTCAAGCTGACAGGAAGGTGACTGGAGCTCAAACAGCAACTCTTTACCATCATGGTGAGCAGAAAAAACTGGAGCCTACAGTACTGTACGTCAAATCTCGAAGAGCAGACAACAACTTCAGGTTCCAGTGACAGCGTACATGTACACAGGCTGACTGATACTGGACAGCTGAAAATGTGTAAATAGTCTATGAGTTTTTTTTTTCCCAATCTGTCCAGTTTCATCTGAGGCATTGGTGTTTTATGAACATGAAAATTGCACAGTATTATTTCATCAAACTCGGCAATCGATCGCGTGGATAAATTTTTCATTTTCGTAGGATACGTGGGTATGAAAGGAAGATTGAATCAGCTAAAATGTTCAATTATATCCGAGACGTAAATAATCTCAAGAAAAGTTAATGACATTAAGTGATTCAATTTCATGAAGCTCATTAAAAAATACTTAGCTCTGATTATAAAACAGTTTTTTTTTTTTTTTTTTTTGTCTTGGGATTGCTCTGTGAAGTCCTTGTCATGAGCGTACGATAATAAAGTAAAACTTTTTCATTAGTAATTATGAAATAGACTGTAGTATTGCAATAATGATGGAAGTGGAATTGAGTCATTTATTATTCTATTAAACGCTGACAGTTTTATTTGCCAGACCATCAAGAGCTTCTGTATAGTCGAGTCCGCAGTTATCAACACTTCATCGAGTAGAAGTTCTCATGTACAAGTTTTTTATGTTTTATTAGTACCCGCTTGATTCCTAAAGAACGTCTTGTTTTTATTTTCATCCCCCCCAAAAGGTTTTTAAATGAAACTGATGAGCTGTATCACATGCACTATTGTTAGAATTGAAGTGCAGTAAATTTGTAATAGGTAATTACGCAGACGGGATTACCTTAACCACATCGTCGTATTCATATTCTCCCAGACATAACTTCAATAGTTTATTGATTTGTTTTGTTCCTAATTAAATCACACCAGATTTATCTCGTCTAGCATTTAGTGGAGACGCGATCATGCCAGCAAGCTTTCAGATTCTTTAAATGAATAAATGAATGAATAAATAAATAAATAAACAGTCCCTTATTCAGATGTGCCCACATATTCACGGCATGTCTTCTGATTTAATATACTTCTTTATATGTTCAGCGTCTACGAGCGATGAATGCGTTTAAATTCCTCAGTATAATTTGAGGCTTGTTTACTGGCCATACAGAAAACGCTAAGTAGTGAATGAATAGCTTCTGAGCATTCATTTAATTTGGCATTTTGGCACAAGCTGCCGTTTTATTGTTGATGGGTCTACAATCAGAGCGACAGCAGTTTAATTGTGCTCCATTCTGAGCTGCAGGATTAGCAAGATGCAGCACGCGAAGCTAAGCGCTGGTTGTCACTGCGATTGGTGTCGGGGTTTGTATTAAACAGCTCAAAGGGACACCTGTCTGCTGAGCGTAATCAGAGGTGGACAATTATGATTCGTGACTGTTCGGCCTGTAATTACAGCAAACGTCTCGAGCATCTGTGCCGGATTGTTAAAAAACAGGACGGCACTGAATTGTTTTCTAATTCCTAATTTTCTTTTAACAATGAGATCCTGTTCTGTCCCGTCACACCGTGAGAATAATTCAATTATTACTAATTCCATGGTTATTTACTGTATAAAACATGACGTAATTCTTACAACAGTGTTGGTTAGTGTGTGTGCTTTCACAGTATACAGTGTGGATGACGATCATGTGATAAAAATGAGATACTGATTATGCTTGTGGTTTTATTTGTTTAATGTTCCTGAAGTTTTCTCTTTTTTTTTTGATAGATGACATTTTCTATCATCGACATGCACCTCTGAACAAACAGATCTCATGTCTGGGCTATTTCACACCGACGGCTTTCTTTTTGTTGTTGTTGTTGTTGTTGTTGTTGTTGTTGTTGTTTTTTGGATAGCTAGTACCAAGAGTACCCCAACCTCATACACTCCACAGAGGAGTGAACTGTTTGTTGATTCAAAAATGCACTGATGACATAAACCAGTCAGGCATAACATTATGACCACTTGCCTAATATTGAGTATGCGCCCCTTTTGCCCCATAACAGTGATGCACTGTGTGTTCTGACACCTTTCTATCATGCTTGGACCACTTTTGATAGGTCCTGACCACTGCGGCCTGGGAACACATCAACTTTAGGAAAAAACCCTACCCACTTCAAGCCACCACTGTAATGAGATTTGGAAACTGTAGTTACTGTGAGAAGGGCAAGATTGTGATGGCTAGACAAATAGGTCAGAGCAACTGCAAACTTGCTGCTCTTTGTGGGATGTTCCCAGGCTGCAGTGGTCAGGGCATACCAAAATGATCCAAGGAAGGAAAACCGGTGAACTAGTACAGGGTCATGGGTGGCCAAGGCTTAATAGAAGAGCTACTGTAGCTCAAATCAAGGAAAAGGTTAATGCTGGTTCCTATACAAGGTTGTCAGAACACATAGGTCACTACTGTTTTGGTGGCAAAAGGAGAGATCTACTCCAAATTAGGCAGGTGGTCATAATATTATGGGTGAGCAGGGTACAGTATAATCCCTTTAGAATGTGAGAAATGTGGAAACGCTGATGAAATAGCACGAAATTAAGTTTACACAGCATCGTCATACTATAAGTCTCTTGTTTGCTACAGGATGTGCATCACCTAGCCACTTAATACAGAGGGGTAGGTGTATCAATGATTGTGTGAATGCTGACATCTTTAGAGGAAACATTATACTAAACATGGCTATAATAACTCATTACAAGTTTTTTTTTAAAAAGGGCAAATATAACAACTGTTGAAGTGTGTATATATTTTGGGCCCCTCTGTATATCAGTGGGGGACTAAGACTAAAATAAAAATAATTATATGTAAGGTGAGAATAGAAAACTTCTCTAAAGTGTTGCTGAGTTGCTGCCAAAAGTGCAAACACACTGTGATACTTCTGTGAACTCCTGTGAAAAGGATCTTGAGCAAAAAAAAAAAATTCTCAGTCATTATTAATGCACTTAACTAGCTTTACAGAACATAACACTGGAGAATAGAAGCTTCTGTTCTATGTGTGTTCTGTATTTTCTATTTGCAGTAGCCATATTTTTTTCTAATTATATCACATTATAACATGCCTCACTTTTCAGAATATTATGAATTGTCCTTGATTTTACTGGGGTTGGACAATGAAACCTGTGACCAAAACAGCAAGTCTTTGTGATGTACCAAGAGCCACGGTATCCAGGGTAATTTCAGCATACCAACAAGAAGGAAGAACCACATCCAACAGGACGCCAGGGGAAGCTGTCTGAAAGGGATGTCCGGGTGCTAACCCGGATTATATCCAAAAAACATAAAGCTACAGCTGCCCAACTCACTTAAAAATTAAATGTGCACCTCAACTCTTCTGTTTGCACCAAAACTGTTCATCAGGAGCTCCACAGGGTCAATGTACATGGCTGGGCTGCTATAGCCAAACCTTTGGTCACTTGTGCCAATACCAAACGCCGGTTTCAATGGTGCCAGCAGAGAAAATCTTGGGCTGTGGACAATGTGAGACGTGTATTGTTTACTGATGAGTCCACCTTCACTGTCTTTCCCACATCCGGGAGAGTTACGGTGTGGAGAAGCCCCAAAGAAGCGTCCCACCCAGACTGCCCAGAGTGAAGCATGGGGTGGATCAGTGATGGTTTGGGCTGCAGTATCATCGCATTCCCTAGGCCCAATACTTGTGCTAGATGGGCACGTTACTGCAAAGGACTACTGAACCATTCTGGAGGTCCATGTGCACCCAGTGGTTCAAACATTGTATCCTGAAGGCAATGCCATGTATCAGGATGATAATGCACTAAAACACACAGTAAGACTGGTGACAGAGTGGTTTGATGAACATGAACATGAAGTTGAACATCTCCCATGGCCTGCACAGTCAACAGATCTAAATATTATTGAGCCACTTTGGGATGTTTTGAAGGAGCGAGTCAGGAAACATTCTCCTCCACCAGCATCACGTAGTGACCTGGCCACTATTCTGCAAGAAGAATGGCTCAAAATCCCTATGGCCACTTTGCAGGACTTGTATCTGTCATTCCCAAGACGAACTGATGCTGTATTGGCCGCAAAATGAAGCCCTACACCATACTAATGAATTATTGTGGTCTAAACCCCAGGCATTTCAGTTTCATTGTCCAACCCCTGTATAGCAGCAAAGTCGCCATTAAATGATAGAACAAAAAATCACACTGAACCACCTCTTTTTATCTTCATTTTAGGGTTCTTTGTAGGTAATGAGCCTAGCTTACACCAAATGTGGCACTGGCTATACATGGGTGAGTCAAAACTGATCCGCACTACGGTTATAGTAAAACTTATGTTGGCCACATTTCTTCTTATCAGCGGCTTTCGTTCAAGGGTACTGTCTCCCTGGTCACTGCTGTGCAGGTGTGCATGTGTTACATCAGTTCATTTGTAACTGCTAAGCGAGCAAAAACAGATGCCCCACTTGTGATTTGCACACACAGTAAGAGGAGCAGCATGCTGTGATTTCTTTTTTGTTGTTTAAAGGTGTACCTGGGGCCGATATTTACCAAAGGAGGATATTTAACTCATAGAAGAGCATAAACGGAAGTGTTGGATATCTGCAAACAGGGTCCCTACCGATATTCCAAAGGTGACAGTTTCTTAAAGAGAATCATTACTGATGTTGAGACATGGATTTAGCCTGAGAGAAAATGGCAGCGTATGGAACGGAAACATCCTCAATCGCCGACTGGAAAAAAGTCCAAAAGTCAACCATCAGCTGGAAAGTGAATGCTTACAGTTTTCTGTGATTTTCAAGGTCCAGTATTGGAACATTATCAGGAGAACGGTTCAACAATTAACAGTGCTCGTTACAGTGAGACTCTAATTAAAGAGCTGAAGCCTAAACTTCAGATTCAACGCAGAGGACTGCAATCCTAGGGTGTCGTGATCTTGCATGACAATCCACACAATCCACTTCTGCCCACACTGTTGACACTTTGCACTTTGTTTTGAGGTGTTAAAGCATCCCCTCTATAGTCCTGATCTTGCTTCATCAGATTTTCACCTGTTGTCCTCTTAAAGCAGCTCTACCAGGACATTCCAGAAATTCACTTCTGGCCCCCTGAGTGGCGCAGTGGTAAAGTCCTCGCCTTATCCTCCAGAGCTAGTTCAGTTCCTGGGTGATGCTGTTGCCTCCCGCAGCTGGGGGGGAATAAAGAGAGCTGGTTGGGTGAGCTCTGTCAGAGGGGTGAGATGGGAGACACTTACTGTAGCACTCTCACATCAATCAAGACTCTACAGCCAATCATGGGCATCTGTGAGCTCACTCAAGCGGAAGGAGCGGATAGTGCTGTCCTCCAAATGTTCGAAAAGATGCGGTTGGCTGGCGTAACGTCCTCCTTTTCTTCGGTCTTCCCTGGTAGTAAAAGCCTTAATGTGGGAGTTTCCTAGTGATGAGTGGGAATTGGATACAACCAAATAATGGACAAAATTGAGGAAAGGTTCCCCCAAAAAGAGAAAATGTACTTTTGATGAAGAAGTGACGACAGTGGTGCATTCATGGCTGGCAGCTCAGCCTAAAACATTTTGTAATTAGGGAATACGAAAGCCTGTTGTTGGAGATTATGTTGAAAAATGGTGTATTTGTCTTTCCTAGAAGTTATTTAGGAGTAAATTCTACAGCCAGAGTGCGAATAATTTTTGACTCCCCCTCTTAGTACATAATGATACAGTACCTTTCAGTGTGGGTGCGAAAATGAATGTGTCTCTGTAAACTTATTGTGCTCTTTTACCCAATTTGATTAATGCCACTGGATATACTGTACTGTGTGTTTGAGTGTTTATTATCCTCTGCTGAGCTTTAATTCGGGCTTAGCCTCAGCCTGACCTCTCATTCTTGTAAGCTTTTTTTTTTGTACGTAGACCATCTATATGGTTGGTTTTCTCCCTTGGTAATGTTTTACATTTCAGATCTTTACCATGAAAGCTTACTGCTTTCTACCCACCTTTCCCACAAATCTCACTCTCTGTCTGTAGTTTATCGTCTCTGTCTCTCTGTCTCTCTCTCTCTCTCAAAGACAGACATTAATAGTCTTTGATGAGGAAGTCCAACAGAGTCAGTAATACAGATCGAGTGTCATGAGGCTGAAATGCATTGCACAGGACCTGAAAGAAGATTCGCTTCAGGCTGACAGCATGAATGAAACACACACACACACACACACACACACGCACACACACACACACACACACACGCACACACACACACACACATACATACACATGGGTTACCAGATTAGTGTCCTGGTTCAAATACTGTACGTGGAGTTGTAAAACTAAGCCAGGGTACTTTCCATTGGAGTTTTTATTAGACATCACTATACGAAAGGGAAACATAAAATGCACACATAAGGACGTGGGTGCAAATGAAACATTTTATTAAGTGCAGGCAAATAAACAAGAGAGGCAAAACAGTATCCAATCTTTAAGAAAAGGTAAGCCCACCTGCTAGGCACTTCTGGCTTACACCCCCCAACCGTGCTACTGCAGTGAGGGTTGCAGGATTGCCAGCAGGGAGCCAATCTTCACTGATGTTTCATTCCTTTAATCCCGGAACATCTCAAGGTAGTAAAGTATTGATAGGGAAGTCTCCCTACCTCCCCGTAGAACCAGCATTTGGATCCTTGCTTTCCCATGCTTTGCGCTTTTTTTTAGGGCAAGAGTCAGAAGCTCCTTTTCTCTGCCTCCTCTGCCATGTCCTAGAGAGCCTTTCTCAGTTTGGTCTTTGTAATCCCAAGAAGCTTCAGGTACCACTGGGTGGATGTTCCAGTGTAGCGTCTGTAACCGATTTCCACTGGATACTGTCCTACAGTAGGTGAACAACCTAAACACAGCTAACAACTGGGTACTTTTCCTTCCTTCCCTCAAAGGCTGCCTCCATTTCCTCTTTCAATGGAATGGTTAACACGCCATAATGACCATCCTATTTAGGGTGGACCAGAGCGGAATGTCTGCTGCAGGGAGGTTAAATTGCTCTCTTGTGGAAACTTAAACTGGCAGCTCATGTGAGCTCCTATATTCCACTCAGCTTCCTGGGACTCCTTCCTCTCAACTGTGCTCTAAGCCTGTCACCACTGCCTAACAAACTGGATCAGTCACTGGAGTATATCCAGGCTGGTCTTATCCAGGATTTTGGCCAGCTTGTTCACGACCTGGTCATGGTACTGTACCATCCATACCCACCCTTAAACAATCTAACAAAAAGAATGTGCTACAAACATGGGTTTCTAAAATTGCACATGCCTCATCTGCGCTATACACCAGAGATAATGGTTACTGGGAAGGGTGGTGTACGTGGCTGAAACCACTAAACATATCCTCAGTGGATGCATTCATCACTTCACGTAACTGTCCTGTTGATCAGGGCCTCCCTGATTAAAAGCTCTCCTGATTGAAAGATTAATACGAAAAAATAAAACAAGCATTAGGATCAATGTTTTAAATGTGAAAACAAAGCAGGGGACTAAATCCAAAAATATCAGAAATAAAAAATAGAAGCTGAAAAGACGAACGTGTGCATTACATTCTTTTTTTTTGGACATGATGTGTCTACTGACATCACACATACCAATGAAGTAAACGAGAAAGTAATCTGTGATCACTGGTTTGAAATAAATCATCATAGAATTATATACAGGCTTTCTTATTAAATCTGTCCTGCACTAAATATTACCCATCATCATCATCATCATCATCATCATCATTATCATCATCATCATCATCATTACCTTCCAATCGACAAGCCTCTCTCACATCTAACCTCTCCATTCCTCTCCTCACTATTATTCCCCACTGTCATTTTCACTGCATAGGGTATCCATATCCAACTCTATAGCCCACATGTTAACCCACAAGTTGCTTTGAATTGAGCTGTCAAGCCTGCTACACTAATTCACTCAGAGATGTCAAATTTCACTTGGCAGCAGTTTTCAAATATGCCATCTCCGGTTCATTCCTTTCTGTGTTATCCGAAAGAAATGCAGCCAAAGATGCACCCCCAATATTCCGGTATGGCCTAACATACTGTAGAACTGCAGGCATCATAACACAAAGAAGAAGTCTTTCTTCTTCATTAAGGCATTGTGGCTATTGGTCGTCTCTGTCCTACGTTTTTGATCTTCCAGAGTTAAAATGGTTGGAGTTTGGAATCTGTGATCAGGTTAGCGTTGTCACGCTGAGCCACGTTCGTACTTTAACTGCAAAAAATGGGTGAATGCAATAAGAACAAGTACAACTTTCCAGGAATACAGTAGAACTCGGTACATTGTCAAAAAAGCCTGGTGAGGACATGGTCTACGCAAGATGCAGGAAAAACTTAAAAGGGACGTAGTAATGGTGGCATTGACCAGGTAATGGTGTAACGTTGGGAGTTTGGATGGTGTTCTGACTGAGTTGTCAATGTAAAGGGGATGTTGCTCCATCAGTGGAGTTCTCACAACGAGCTCCTCGTGCTTGTGCTATACAGTAGTATGACCATGGTACTGTAGGTCCATGCCACGTTGTAGAAGAGCACATTACATTCTACGTCATGTTTAGAGAACGTTGTATACATACTGGATACAATTCTTTACATCATCACTTTGTAATAAAAAGCACTGCAGGTGTCCTGTTGGTTATACTAACCTGACAGACACAGTGACTTTGTAGTACAGTAAGTGACAAGTGACTCCTTTGAGTGTGGTGGGTTGCGGGGTGGTTCAGACTTATATGTCTGGTGCATCCTATTGGTGCGCCATCAGATTGAGATCTCTGGAATTCGGAGGGCTTGAGTGCCCATGACCCATGAAACCATGTAAGTGTAACTATATTTTGCAGTTGCCGCTGATCAGTTACAGATTTTTCTTTTTTAGCTTTAATTCAGCTTTAACTCGCATTTGATATGTAATAAATTGTAAAAAAATAAAAAAATAAATAAAAACAGTATTTGAGACACTAAAAGCTTATTCAGCTGGTTACTTCTACCTTTAGAACTGATATATGGATCTCTGTGTGAACATGTACTAGTACATAAGTGAGTCCAAATTATTATTCATTCATTATTGATTAACATTGATTAATTAATTCATATTAATTACTTTATAGTTTGCCTAGTTTACCCTTTTCCCACAAGCTTTCACTTGACTCAAAGTCATAATCGTGCATCATTACGAGAACGTTGTGGTGGACTGCATACTCGGTTCTTATAGGACATGTGAGGAGCAGATTTGATTGGATGTCAGATCGGCACATCTAACCATACCTCTAAATAATATATACTGGAGTATACTGTAGATAAACCCTGTTCCGCCGCTCCGTGCTGCATTATTCCTTGGCCGCAGAGATATCAATAATATACAATGCCATGTTGCCTTATCTTTGCACGCTATGATCCACAATGATATTGCTCACTCATTTAGTAACGGTGATATACACAATATCATTTCTTTTCCCAAAGAGCATGGCATTTCCCAATCTTATGTTCAGCAGAAAGAAAATAAGAAAAGATATGGTTAAATCTAGAGTGATGCAGTTGTTGGAGTAATGGTACTGCACGTTTCTCTCTCTCTCTCTCTCTCTCTCTCTCTCTCTCTTCCTTTACATTATACTGTATGTACTTGAAAGGGGAAAGGGAGTAAGAGTGAAATAAAGTGTAAAAGAGAGGGAAGATTAATTGTGTGTGGAGAGAGCGAGAGAGAGAGAGAGGGTTGAATATCCTGAAGCGATGGCTCTGGATGAGATTTGATGCTGTAGAATGATTGCATCACTGCTACAGGGCAGGGTCTAGCGGCTGTAATGCTGATATTTGAAGTGTGTAGATGAATTATATATGTGATACTGTTTTTCTTCAACACAACATCCACACCTAAGCAGGTAGTCTCCAGTGGAGACCCATTTTCTCGTCCACATTCGGCCTCTGTGCAATCACACACACACACACACGCACAAGCACACAGGTGTAAATAATACACGGAGACATGTGAACAGCGATTCTGAGCATAGAAGCTCATTCAGCTCACCGCTCAAGTGACATTAAATAGTAGTGACGTCCCGTTCTTACTGTTCAGCGGTTTATGGTCGTCAGCCGATACTTTATGTAATGACTTTCATGTGTCATAGAAGAGATTCTGGTAGACAGCAGGCTTATAAGCACGGAAAAGCATCAATTCTGGAATTGCTTCGTGACCATGTCTGTGGCTTATGTCTCTTTCCCTCCCATGTCAATGATAATGCATGAGAATAATCACTACCCCCGACTCAGATCATCGTTCAGTTCAACTACAAAGTATTAAATCCCTTATGTGTTTAGACAGTTTTGCATCAACTTCAGCAAGCAATTAGACAGAGGAAGCCTGAGGTCTACCTTGTCTAATGGACAGTGAAGTGTTCCCGTGGGGAGACAGTTTGTCACACGGATAGCAGACGCAGCACACAGGTGTGCAGCATTGATAGTGTTATATACAGATTGGTCTCATTTCCTGTCAGTGATGATAAAGATGATGACGAGCCGAGTCTGGCGCAGTGAAGATGAGCATTGATCACTGGCTGTAGGCTTTGCAGATCAGTAAGGTCTGATTGATGGGGAATCACATTAAATGTAATGCTGGTTATCAGGGCATTGTGTCACTGTATGAATAATACAAAAAAATCAAAATGCCTGCAACACCTTCACCTGTAAATCTGTGCAAGACGTTTTTAGAAATGTGATAAGAATATGTGTGATACGACTTTCTTCTCTCTTGCTTTTGATATTTATTATCCACTTCCCACTCCATGCAGTGGTTTGTCTCATTAATCTTCACTAACCTTTTGCACCTGTCATCACAACGCCTGTCCACCATTGTCCCACCCGCTTCTGCACAGCCAAACGGATGTTACTTATTACAGTAGATGTCAAAACCCAAATTCGTTACCAGTCACTATACTGTAGCACTTTCAGCAAGATAACACATCTGATACTGCTATGCGATCTTAAACAACACTTGGTAACTTCTTCTAAGCCGCTTCCAATTGCCTCTGAACTGGTGGAGATGTGTTTCACGCCTAGGGCATGTTACAACAATATCTACCCTTACGCAATGAAAATATATTTCTCTACATATTAACTGTCAATTATTTCTTAATATATTACCTGTTGATTATTTCTCTATATACTGTATATTAACTGTCAAATATTGAATGATTTAATGTTCTGATCTACTGGTAAATTAAAAAGAAAATTATAATGTTAATACTACTTGTTGCTACACTAACTGATACTAACTAATAATTAAGGGGGAAAAAAGATATTCATATTCAAAAATATATTCACAATATACAGACTAATATATTGTATTAATATATTACAATATATTGAAAAATACATAAGGAATTGCCGCTTTTCATATATTGAGAAATATATTAAAATATATTTAAATGTGTATCTTAATGTATGTAATTTTATATTTAACAATATAGATCATAATATATTGAATTTGATTGAATATATATATATATATATATATATATATATATTTTTATTTTTTTTTACAATATATGTTAATGTAGTTAGAACAAAATGGACTTTATAGGCATAGATCAGACCACACTGACGAAGTAAAAGTGTGCCTAATTCTTAAACATGCATTAAGTTCCAATAATGTTTTAATAGAACAATTATAAGTGTAAATAGAATGTTTTTTGTCTTCATTGCAATATCCATACATGTTCCAGCAATATATTAATAAATATAAGCACTATTTTCATCTATATGGAAATGCATTATTTAATATATTGCATTATATTCCACAATATATTGCCATGTTTTTTTTTTTGTTTTTGTTTTTGTTTTTTTGTAAGGGTAGCTTCTAACACAAGGCTGAATCCCAAATCCCTCTCTAACCCCTGATCAAGGGCACTACTTGGTACTATATGTGGAATGAGTGAATCTACACTCTACATACTGTAGTGCACCAGCTTTTTTTATTTTACACTATTTGGGATACAACCAGTTAGTTAGCTCTTAATTAGAAAGCTTGAAATGTCAGAATTAGTTAACGATACCTAAACATCATTATATGAAGCAAAACCTATAATGTTTATTTTATAGCATCGTCTCATTTAATACAGAAGCACTGCGCCTATAGTTGGCAAATTCCACCAACTCCAGGAGGAATCACTGGGTGAGGTACAGTATGTGCCAAAATATACAGTACTGAAATGAAAAGATATTAAATAAAATATTACCTTTGGGTCATCTGTGAGTTTATTTATCTTGAAAGAAACTAACATACACACTATTAGCATGTTGATTTACCATGGTCTGCGTAATGTTAGTGTTCGGAGTGTGCACCGCCTCGCTGTAGACAGAGTTCATATCGTTCACGCAGATTCTCAAACATATCCCAGAACAAAGGTTGCTGCAAAAGGAGACGATTTGCTGGTGTAATGCAGGCACACTCTCCTTTAACATTCCCTACAAGTAGGCATCAGGTGGTGTAAGATCGGGGGAATGGGACAGGAACGGGAAGTTCGTACCACGGGAAATTATTCGTCCTGGAAAGTTTTCCTGCGGCATGGCTTTGCTATGCACATGGCTGTGTACACCTGGAGCTATGCCCCGTCACACACACTGATGTACTGAGCTCAATTTGGTAATGCCAATTAGCCTAATCTGCATGTCTTTGGACGGTGGGAGGAAACCAGAGGAGGACACAGGACCGAGGCGGGAATCGAACTCGGACCCTGGAGGTGCAGGGTGACAATAATCAGCAGGCAGAAGCTATCAGTTGCTAGGTTACTATTTTATTTGTTTAACAAAGCTCAGGTTTGCTCATGTGTCCGGGTTGTTATGAATTCCTCCAAGTTCTTTGCTGGCCGCTTGTGTATTGCCCCCACTCTATGCACCATGCTGATGATTGTTAGATTGCCATAAAAATAAAAAATAAAAATGCTGATTTTTACAAACTAGAATCTGGCCTCATAGACATTATGACGAGTTTCACCTAAACATTTCTTTATAATTAATAGTAGTGCCAAAATCCGTGATTATAACTTATGGCCTGTAAAAACTTAATAGCTACTGTAGAAGAGGAAGTCACATAATAAAGTGACACTGGTGACATTTTTATCACTGAGCACAAAGCTATTTTTAATGTGTCGTTAAAATGACTACAGATTATTAATGTATACTAAAAAATCTAAATTACAGCTGAAGGAATGGAATTATTGTGCAACTTTTTTTTTTGTCTTTTGGAATGTTTTTTTTTTCTTTCTTTTCTTTTTCAGCACATTGTTTAGTTTTTGATCATAAACAGCACTCAGGATAAAATGAGCAATATTCAGCACACTCCTGAAGGAGGGTTTAACATTCCTATTGTTTTCTTTGCAGCATTATGGTTTTGATATGTATTGTATATATTGGCTTAGAAAGGAATGAGCTGTTTCCCCTGAGCTTGTGATGCAGCTTAAAAAAATGAAAAGAGAGGATGCAAGAAAGGATTACAGAAGATAAATAAGCAGGATAGGAAGCAGAATAAGAAACTAAAGAGAGAAGAGATATTTGTTGTGTTTGCTGTGTGTGTGTGCATACAGTGTCTAGCAGATAGCAATTTACTTTCTGAATATAAAGTATACTTCCATACTTCTATGTTATTTACAGTATAACACTACTAAACTCATTTCTAATCAGAAAATACTAATCAGCCATGACATCATCACAACTGACAGATGATCTTTACAACATTGATTATCAACTATATACACAGGCAAACTGGTGCACCATAGGTTCATCCATGCCCATGGAGACCAAAGGCCACCCCACATGGTCTGATCCCACAGAAAACCTGATACAGCACAAAACGCTGAGAAAAATCAATACTGGCTACGATAGAAAGGTATCAGACACATAAGTGTGACAATCCACATAAGTCTATCATGCACAGACCTGACCAACTGAAGCGCTAACACTACCTCCAGCTATGATCTTTACTGTCTATTTTCTTATAATGCAGTTTCACCAAGTGTTTAAGTGATGATTATTCATGATTTAAAAATAAAAAAAAAATTACCTCCGTGAAGTTGACAGTTCATCACAATCCTTCCCGTCTTTAATAATGTGTTGGACAGTTTTTAGCCCAATTCCAGGCATTTCAAATCTCCTTAGCTTTACCAGTGCAGGCCAATCATTTGACTTTTATATAGAGACAGTGTATAAAAATTTATATAATAAGGTCCTTTCATAAATATTATGGCCGCAATGGCCTGAAATTTTAATATGTGTTCTTGGCAGTCATCACCAGATGCCAGATTTCCTCCCTGGTGATGCTCTGCCAGGTCTTTACTGCAGCTGTCCTCAGTTCCTCCTTGTTCTTGGGGCTTTTTGCCTTCAGCAAGTGAAATGCTTGCTCAGTTAGCTTCAGCTCAGGCGGCTGACTTCGGCGCATTACAGACCATATATTTATAAATCTGACTATATTACCCTTTGCTTTATTTTTTATACATTTTGTTAGCTAGAACAGGTTTAAAACTGGCACCTACTTACTTAATACTGCTCAGTAGTGGATCTAGCTTGCTCTTTGTTTTTTTTTTTTGTTTTTTTTGTTAGAGCTCTCCATGCCAAAATATAGTGAAATGGTTTATAAATCAATAAAGTACTTTTTTTCCCCCTTCTGTTTATTTAGCGTGGTGAATATATTTGTTCATTAAGGTGTGTAAATGCAATCAATATGATTTAACGGCTGTATGGTTTGAAAGAAAACTAATTGAATTTCTCTGTAAGACACTGTGTTTAATTAGAAAAGGCACATTCAAGTATTGATAAAACTCCAGGGAATCACACACACCCTCACACACTCACACACACACATGCGCGCACACACACACTTTAGTACCTGCTGGGGACCAGTTTCTCTCCACTCGTGTGAATTGGTGATATCGACCCCATGTTCCCAAGTTCAGGAGAGCAGCCTGCAGTGAGAACTTTACTGAATAATTTAATCACAGCTTCTTGCCAGTCTGGTGGCATAAATTTTTGCACCTCTGGTATAAGGTTATAAGGGACTCCAGTTTTACTCTCAACACAAAATTTAATTTTTATGGCAGTTGGAAGTTTAGGCCATTTTTTAAAAAATAAATTCCATCAATTTGTGGAATGGCTTTTTCAATATCACTATTTTCAATTACTTCTTTGCTTGGAGGAGGCAGCACTATTTTATTCTAGTCCGAGGGACCATGGGCTAGGGCATCAACTTTTCACCAGGTCTCATGCAGTATCAAAATAACTGTATTTTAAATATTTAAAAAAATAAAAATAAACTGGTACTTTACTGTAGCTCATGCTCTACATGCAACTCCATGGTGATTGTACTGTAGATATTTAATAAAGATGTACTGAATGAAAGCAACTTTTTTTAATGTAACATAAGTTAATTTGATCTAACAGATTTGTTGTTGTTTGTTTGTTAAGTAGTCTGGAAGTCACGTCATGGAAAGCTTCTTCAACACATGCTACACATTCTGCTTGCTTTTCCATGTTTGGGATTCTTTGGGAAATTAAGAATTATTAGCTCTTACAATAAGTCCCGAGGTATACTGTAACTAACAGCCAAAACAAGTTATGGTACTGATTTATGTTATACATTGGAACCTCGGATTGCGAGTAACGCGGTTTGCGCGTGTTCCGCAAGACGAGCAAAGATTTTTAATAAATTTTGACTTGAAAAACTAGCAAGTCTTGCATCATGTATCACGCATGCGCTGAGTCAACTGAGTCAATGTTTTTTCTCTCTCGCACTGCGGAATTGTGGGTAGTCGTCTCCCCTGCTGGGTCTTAATGCTCGTCTGCCACTGGTATAATCACCATCAGTGCACGTGTGTACTGTTTACTATAACACTGTGACCACATGTGTGTGCGTAAAACATATTTTATTTTGTGTCTGGCGTGTGTACAGCGCTCGTGTATTACAACACACGTGTGTGCGCGTGTAACGCAAAAGCAAGTCTCAGTAGAGACTCATTTGTGCCTGTGTGCGCGCGTCATTGGACACCATGTGCCTGTGTGCGCGCGTCATTGGACACCATGCCCCTTCACACACACACACACACACACACACACACACACACACACTCTGCTTTACACAGAAACACTGCTCTGTCGCGATTCTTTTCAAAGGTAAAGTGCAGGTCACTTTGTTTTATTTTTTTACTTTACAGCAGTGATTCTGTTAGTCTGCGCTCACTCAAGTGTCATTAGAGATATTTCTTGTTTATTTTCCCAATAAAACAGTGTTTCCGTTGTATGTGAACCTAAAATAAGAGAGGAGGAAAGGTTACTGTGTAAGTAGAGGAGAGGCGAGGGGCTCATTCCTCCTCTCCTCTCTTACTTTAGCTTCACACACACACATACACAGCACCTGCGCGCACAAACAGAAACACTTATCTGTCGGGATTTATTAAAATCTTTTTAAAGGTAAAGTGCAAGTTCATTTGCTTTATTTTTACTTCATATTTTGTATTCATTATTTTTATGTATTTATTTTTTGGGGCTGTGGAACAAATAATTTGAGTTTGGGAAAATGCAATTTGGTTTACGAGTGTTTTGATATACGAGCCCACTTCCAGAACAAATTTTGTTCATAATCCAAGGTTCCACTGTACATATAATGCCAAAAATGTGTGTGCTAAAGAAGCTACTTCTGATGTTTATGCAACATGGAAATGACCAGTCTTGCTTCCCTAAAAATGTTAAGTTGCTAACTTAAGCAGTTTTGAATCGATGATTTTATATGTGCCCCCAAAATGGCAATTCTTCAGCATTATACTGTCTCGCTTCAAACAATAATAATTAAAATGCAAATTGTTCATATTTCCTTGAGTGTTTATACTAAAATTGCTGTAAGCTTCTAGAAGCATATGACTTTTTTTTTGTAAAAGCAACAAAAATTTGTCCATAACCATGTCAAATTCATGTTATAATATCTTAAACATTTAGCATTTTAGAAAAATTTGTCAGGTTTATGTCTTTTTCATTTTCAGTTTCATCTAAATGGCAATTAAGATCACTGAACAATTTGAAATTCAAAAAAGTTACAGACACTACATAAAAGGGCATAAAATTGTATTTAGCAAATGTGCTTCTTTTTATCTGATAAAAATATAATGTGTATGCATATTTACAAAAAAAAAAAAAAACCCAACGAAGCATGGATCAGGAGATAAGAAAAATTCGTATTATGAAAAATTCACTTTTTCACCTAGGTGACACTTTTTAGCAGAAATACCAACAAAAGCATTTTGGTGGGAGGTTAATGCTTTCCTCCAGCGAAATATATGTCTAGATCAAGATCTTTACTCTACAGGGTGTCCTCAAAGTCTGGGTACATAGGGGATTAACACATACCTTTAAAACATTTTTTAAAATTTAATTCTAATGTTAATAAATATTATTTTCAATATGATCTCCATCATTTTCAATGCATAATTTGATGCACCTTGCAAAATTAAGGTGAACTCGATTGAATAGTTTTGCATTGCCTTGAGACCAGTATCGAAGATTCTGTCTGTTGACTTCACCATTTACATAAAACGTAGCTTTATCACTTCATCACCCCCCCCCCCCCTCTCGGTGTAACGGTTACTGCTTGAGGGGCGAAGGAATGGCATTATAGCAGAGGTGAAGGTGATCAAAAGGATTTATTGAGAACACAAAACAGGGAACCAAAAGAACAGACATGAACTTAAACCCAGAATGAACTAAACATGGAGCTACACTGAACTAGACATTACAAACTGACAGAGACAGACCGACTAGGAGACAGACCGACTAGGAGAACACGGAGCCAGGAGAACATGGAGCCAGGAAGAACACAGAGAACAAGGAGAACACAGAGCTAGGGAGAACGCAGAGCTAGGGAGAACGCAGAGTCAAACAATATACCAAAACAAACAGGAACCTTAGAAGAACAGAGAACAAACAGTAACCCAAACCAAACAGATGCAAGACAAGACTAAACTGAACTCAGGAACATTTATAACAAAACACTAATTAGCAACCTCAGTTCAGGTGAGCGCCACATCACCTGACCGAGGTGCATTCTGGGACATGGAATCCACCAAAACTATAAATGAAATCAAAACACAAAATGGAGTCTGTGGGCGCTTTGGCGCCCTCTAGGGGTGATCCCTGACACCCGGAAAATTAATAAATAAATAAAATAATGAAATTGTTATTTTGTATGTACCCAGTCTTTGTGGACACCCTGTAGATCAAGATCTTAAACTCAAGATTGACTGAGTTCCTACAGCTGAATTTGAAATTCCTAGTAGAACAAATAGCTGTGTGGTGGTCTTTAATGCAACATGCTGCTTGTGTTTAGTGATGAGTGTGTGGTTTTAGTGTGCAGTGTTCATCCTGAGGTGGCCTGTATTTCTCTCAGTACATTTACATGACTTTGTGTCTTAAAAACAAATAAACAGTTCAAAATCATTCTTTTCGAAGTCAGACTAGCAAATACAGATAATGCGGCTAGGTGTCGAGCTACTCCTGCACGTGTATCTCAATCGGACACAGAAATCGGCCTCTGCGCTCTGCATGCTGATGGGGTTTGACCCAGAAGTTGAACCAAATGTGGAACAGAGGTAAGATGTTGCTAACAATATGACGGTGTCATCTGCCCTTGGGTAACACAATAACCACGAGGGATGGTGTGAATCACGTTCGTACAAAAGTTAAAGTGTAGAAATGTAGAGCACAGTTATACATTGACTTACTGCTCACCGCTAAACTTTCTGTCGAGCGTTTGGCGAATTACATAATGGGTCAACTGGGAGAAGGTCCAATACTAACAAGGTGAAAGGCGGCATATCACCACCTGTCATAGCAGAGTCAGAACTACTTTGGCCAATAAATTGATTTCCCTGCTGTGCTTGTATAATGGGACAAGGACTGTATTGCAATTAAGGTAGTGCAGGTCTAACCATATCTTTACTTAACTAAACATGCTGCCTCTGTATCGTTTGTAGTCATGTAGCCAGTTGTTGTCCTGTGCTCTGTTCTTTCTTCTTTGCTTTGTTGTAATAGATGAGAAAGCTTTATTGATGAGCGAGAACAAAGGAGCATGGCTAGACTGGGTCAGGTTGACAGGAAGGCTCTGCTAACTCAAATAACAACTCTTTACAAGTTACGCAGAAAGGCTTCACACAATGCACACAGCACATTAAACCTTGAGACTACAACAGCAGAAACCAACATGGGCTTCTTTTCCTGTTGGCTGATCGGATAATTACAGGAATGAACAAGTGCACAGACATTTCTTTTAAAGTGACTGGTACAGGGTTTAATGTCAAGGGCCAAAAGGAATGCAATTTCTTATAAGTCAAGAGGTGTAGCACTGCTTCTGGTGATCTCACGAATGATTTCGTCAATGACATACAGCCTGGCATCCCACCATTTTCTCCAGCTTCAGGGAAAGTTTTTATAATAAACCCATCGATATAGACATACGCAGTGGGAATTGCAATTATGTCTCCAGAAAACATGAAGAAAGATTTAAAAAATTCAGCGATTGATACATTTCACATTCAAATCCATGTGGTGTGCACTGTGTGTGGGCTGCTGCCAGCGCGAGGTGTGGGTCTGCCTCTGTGGCAGTCGGTTCATTAGTGAGTGTCTCAGACTTGTTAGCCTCAGACCTTGCACGTTTTCTCGACTGCAACTCCTCGCTTGGCAGTGGAGCACCAAACTGGTGCAGGTGTGATATATAGGACTCGAGTCTGTCTCTTGGCTGTCTTTTTTTTTTTTTTTTTTTACTTCTTTCCATTTTTTAAGTATCTCTTCCTCTACTGTATGTTATACTCTCTATCTGTATTCCGGTATTCTTTTTTTTTCTCATATACCCTTCAGGGAATCCCTGTTTCCAGCCTAAGGGCTGTTCCTTTGTTTTATCAGCTCAATTTTTTTTCTTTTTTCAGATGACCCTTTATATTGCAAGGAAATTAATTCAATATGAGTGTAGATCTTAAGAACAGATATTTTCCAGAAGACACTGCAATCTAATCAGATTTACTTTCAATATATCATAAACAATGGGAGTCAACAGCATTTATAAATGTCAGACAGACTAAGAGATAACATATATTTAAAACAAAATACTTTTTGATTTGTTAGGTTTAAATGTTATTTATTACTGTCCATTTCTTTTCTCTCTATTTTCACTTCCTACGCATTATTTAGCTCTTGCCTATCACATCTTTGACATTTACCAGCCAGAAAGGGTGAGGCCTAGAAGAACTAACATATGCTTCCTCTGAGATGTGTGCAGCCAGCCAGCTGTTTGTACTGCATAACAGGATAGAGTAACACACTTAGAGGAAAGCACTGTCCTTCTTTTTCTGCATACGGTACATGAGCGCACAGATAACCGCAATTGTTTAGTGTCACTTGTCTCCTTTGGACTCGTTGCTATGGATGGCTGGGTCATCTGCAACATTTGAAGTTGTGATATCCTGATAAAAGGGTAATTTTTTTCCCCCCTGATCTTTTTGCTTTCTTTCTTCAAGGGGCGTTCAAGTCAAACCAGGAATCAAATTTCTTGTGAACCAAAACTGACATTTACAGAACATCAAGCACAGTACAATGATGAGACACTTAGCCGCAGTAAAACAGTAGAATACTGAAAATATTTTAAAGAAGGCCATTTGACCTTCCACTGCAGTTGTTCCAGTGAACATTCAGAGAGAGGAACGCATGATCTATTGAAATCGACAGATCATTTGTCGCCAACCTGCAGGTGAGACACATCTGTCTGTGGGAACCATACACAAAGTCATTTTCAAGCACTACTTGCACAATATCTCCCGTACAGTCCTGAGCTCGCTCCAAGCCATCTCCACATGTTTGGGCCATTAAAGGAGTTCCTTGGAGGCCAGCGTTTCAGACGTGAAGCAGGCTGGAGACTATGCCAGGAGACTTAGGGCATGAGGCGGGGTACACCCTGAACAGGGTGCCAATCCATCGCAGGGCGTAACAGAGGATTATATAGAGATTGAAATTAGTTCTTACTCTCAAGTATTCTGTTATTCTACACAAGTCCCAATCTGACTTGCATATTTTGTCACTTGGGAAACCATCGAGAGCCATTTTAATACCCAAACTTAGAAGAAAAGACAGAACCAGTTATACAAAGTAGAAAAAGAATATGGAATTTGTGTGATGAGAGTTTTTTTTTAGAGGAGATATAAAACGATTTCTTCAGCTATACAGTATATGATGGAGTGCATAATTAGTACCCTGGTGCCCAGGATATCCAGATCATTAAATATTACAGCCAAAACACTCACCATTTTTATATTATATTTTCATCCATTTTTTAGCCTCGTCAGCAAGTAGTTATTTAGTGGGCTAGCTATTGTAAAATTCTATGTTATCAAGTAATTACTTTACTAGCAACTCTGCATGCTAGTTACCTTGCTTGTTACTTAGTCTGGCTGCGTGTTTGCTGTTTAGAGAAAACAGAAAATGTAATAAGAAACAGTTTCAACTTTGTGATAGCCAGGGCAGGGAAAAATCTCTTCATAATCTGTAAGCAGTCATGCCTTATATCATACACACATTAAAAAATTTAATAACAATAAATAAAAAAAGACACAGTCAGAGGTTAATTTTTCTCTCTTCAGCTCTCTGACTTTTGGTGTGTCTCTGGTCAAAAGATGATCTCTGAGAGATAAGAGATCTGTGTAAGCTCAGTGAGCACCACAGTAAGCAATAATGCAGGGCTTTGCCCGAGACTAGCCAGACCGTATCACATGAGATTACAGATTTTACAGGAGATGTTGTTGGAGAACAAAAGACAGAGGATGAGGACCGTCAACAGGTCTTCTGAAAGTATTCTGCTATCCAATCTTTTTTTTTTTTTTTAACAGTTGAAGGGCAGCACAAGGTAAAACCAGCCCCAGTAAAATAGTATCCCTTTATAAAATCAATATAATAGTTAAACCTCATGCTAATTAATCTTTCTAATTAACCTCCATTTCTCATGAGGTTCAATAACATTTAAACACATAAAATGCATTTAAAATATTTTAATAAAAATTTGTGTGTTTTATGGAACTTTTATACACTCATGGTGTGCCTGGTCAAAAAAAAGGTCGGCCATTGGAAATGAATGGATAAGACTACAATTAGTGTGGAAGACATCTCGGGTTACTTGGCTGTAACCCTGTTCCCTGATAAAGCGGGAACGAGATGCTGCGTGAAAACGCTATGGGAACATCTCTTTGTTACCTGGTTGTGAAGCCTGTGCATGTCAAACCCGCCGAATACCTTCGGCTTATAACCTGTGCCAGGCATAACGTCACCGAATAAGGTGCACCTGCAGGTTATAAATAGGAGTGAACCGGAAACATCCTCAGGTCAATTTTGTCTGAAGAACGTCCAGGCACGCCAGCAGTGCGGCATTGGAATGCGGCATTTCGTTCCCGCTTTATCAGGGTACAGGGTTACAGCCAAGTAACCCGAGACGTTCCCTTTCAAAAGCTACACTCAATGCTGCGTGAAAACGCTATGGGAATGAGAATACCAACGCCGCCGCACTGCAAGTGTCTCCCCCAGGTTGTGTAGCGTGTGCGCACAAGCCGAGGAGGTCTCAGACCTAGCTCTGGGATGCTGACTAAAGGATCCGTGAACCCGGAGTAGCATTGACATCCATTGACATCCAGACTATAAAATCTAACAAACGTGTGTGGAGAGGACCAGCCCGCCGCATCACACACCTGCTGCAGGGGGCTTGCCAAGGCAATCGATGAGGCAATCCCCCTGGTTGAGTGAGCCCTGATTCCCAGAGGCGAAGTGTGACCACGCACCTCATAGGCTAGGGCAATGGCATCTCTCTCCCAGTGTGACAGAGTCCGTCTAGTGGCAGCCGCCCCCCGGTTGCGGCCCCCATGGCAAATAAAGAGCTGCTCTGACTTACGCCACTGGCTAGTGCGGTGGACGTAGATCCTAAGGGTACGTACTGGACACAGTAAGTGAAGTCTCTCCTGCTCCAGAGCTGTGAAAGGCGGAGGACAGAAGGCTTCGAGCACAACTGGGTGCATGGTCGAGAATGGAACCTTGGGAAGATAGTTCGGGTGAGGATGCAGGATAGCTTTGACTAGCCCAGGGGCAAAGTCTAGGCAGGATGGGGAAACTGACAGAGCCTGCAGATCCCCAATCCTCTTCAAAGAAGTAATAGCAATAAAAAAAACCACCTTAAGAGACAGAAGCCTGACAGGCGCTGACTCTAGTGGTTCAAAAGGGGTGTCGCCAGGCCTTCGAGTACGATAGTTTAAGTCCCATGAAGGGACCATCACTCTAGTGGGCGGCTTCAACCATTTAGCTCCACGATTAAAACGGGCAACTAAATGGTGCTTGCCCACAGAAACCCCGTTATTCAGAGCATGACAAGCCGAAATAGCGGCTACATACATTCTGAGCGTACTAGGGCATAAGCCCGAGGACAACTTTTCTTGCAGAAACTCCAGCACTGAAACAATCTGGCAGTGAACTGGGTCTATGTGTCTTGCCATGACCAATTTTCAAATACACTCCATTTGAGGGCATAAGTTCTTCTAGTGGAGGGAGCCCTGGCACTTAAAATGGTTTCAATTACGCTGGCTGAAAGCCCAGCATGTCTCAGTTGGTCCCGTTCAGGGGCCAAACGTGAAGGTTCCAGAGCTCAGGCCGGGGATGAAGTATTGTCCCCTGTGCCTGAGACAGAAGATCCCTCCTCACTGGAATCACCCAGGGTGAGCCGTCGAGGAGAGATATTAGATCCGAGAACCACACTCTGGTCGGCCAATGGGGCGCTATCAATAAGAGCCGCAACCCTTGTTGACGGACCCTCGCCAGGACTCCCGGGAGCAGAACTATAGGTGGAAACGCATAAAGGCGTAACCTGGACCACATGTGGGCCATTGCGTCCAGACCCAGGGGAGCTGGAGGAGTCAGAGAGTAGTAAAGGGGGCATTGTGCTGCCTCTTGTGAGGCAAAGAGGTCCACCTCTGCTACGTAAAATCTTTCCCAGATTTGACTGACTACTTCGGGGTGGAGCTTCCATTCCCCCTGTTCTACAGCTTGTCTGGATAGCAAGTCTGCTCCTACATTCATGTGCCCTGGAATGTAAATCGCCCTGAGGGAGAGGAACTTGTCCTGTGCCCAAAGCAGAACCTGGTGCGCTAGCTTGTTCAAGCGGCGCAAGCACAATCCACCCTTGCGATTTATGTACAAGACTACCACAGTGTTGTCCACCCGCACTAGGACATGGTAGCCTCTCAACTGCTGGAGGAAGTGTTTCAGGGCCAGAAACAGAGCCATCATTTCGAGGCAATTGCTGTGCCATGCGAGAAGATGGAGCTCGGGAGCTGGACGGCCATCCAAGACCGCACCCCAGCTCGTGAGGGAAGCGTCTGTCGTTAGCATCTTGCGATAACAAGACGGACCTAAAGTGGGGCCCAAAGTCAAAAACCGGGGTCTGAACCACATAGAAAGGGTACGAAGCCCCAGCGCGTAACCCTTATTAGCCTCTGGGGATAGGCCCTTGAGTGAAACCCCCTGGCTCTTAGCCACAACTGACAACGCCCTCATGTGCAGAAGGCCCAAAGGTATCACCGTGGACGCAGCTGCCATGAGACCTAAAGATCTTTAAAAGTGATGGAGTCACTTTCTGGCCTAGCTTGATTTTCTTCAGGGTGTTGGAGGATGGGTTCGACACAAGTGGGAAACAGCTGTGCCCACCTTGTGATCGAATCCCATGTGACACCCAAATATGTTGTCCTCTGAACAGGAAAGAGAACGCCTTTCGTGGCGTCTCAATCCTAAAGAATGGATATGAGCTAGGATGACATCCCGATGTCGAAGCGCTAGCTATTAAGACTGAGCTAGGATCAGCCAGAATACGGATGCCCTGGAATCATAGAGCCAGAGCTGCATCCGTGCATTTTATATGTGCGGGGTGACAGGGCTAGGCCAGATAGAAGGACCCGATACTGGTAAGCTTCGCCCCCGAAAGCAAACCTCAGGAACCTCCAGTGTTGTGGCAATATTTCTAAATGAAAATATGCGTCATTCAGGTTGACCGTCACAAACCAAACCTCTGGTTGAATTTGAGAACAATCATTTTAGCTGTCAACATTTTGATGTTCAGCCCAAGAAGATGTAAAATTGGACGCAACCCCCATCTCTCATCTGGCAGGGGAACATACTCTATGGCCCCTTTTTGCCAGCAAACTCATTCTGTAACTGCCAAATCAGCAGATGTGCTCGCTCCGGTTTCATGGAAGTGAAGACTACGCCATTGAAAACGCGGAGAACGATGTGCAACGGTGTTAGGTGTCTGGCATCCTGAAACAAGGCAGGAAGGAACGAGCATTTTGCTGGAGACCGCTGCTTCCCGAAACACCAGAGGTGGCGGAGATTAGACAACGGCCCCCATAGGGTGTCAGGGAGGAGTCTTTATCCCTTATTGGATTTTTTACACGTCCCTCCCCAGGGGGAGACACCCCCGTGGTCCTGGGCACGTCAACCTCAGGACTTCCTTTTTGGCAGAAATAATGCTCCTCAGGTCCGGTGCTTTATTTTTTTTCTCTTTGAGGCGGATTGCGAAGCGCGACGAGCCTTCCCCTGTCTCACCTCATGCCCTCGTTGGGACCAGACCTGGTCGGGACTGGGTGACCGACGGTCCAGACTCCTGAGCACGGCAGGGGAGAAACCTCACAGAGGTCTGCTCGTAGAGCTTCGCCTCCCGAACCTAGTGGCGGCGGTGTTTACAGCCGAAAGGCGAGGGAGTGGGGGGGAGGCATCAAGGAGGAAACCACGATCCATCGATACCTCGATGCCCGTGAGATTAAATCACAGATGTCTCTCCGTGGCGACCGCGGCAGCCATAGAACGGCCGATAGCACGGGCCGTCTGCTTGGTGGCACAGAGAAATAAATCTGTGGCTAGCCGCCATCAATAGACCCACCAGTGCTCCGAACTCTTAGCAGGTGAGCTTGGTATGCCTGAAAAACTGCCATGGTGTGCAGAGCAGCACCAGCCTGACCCGCTGCCTGAAAAGCTTTCCCCACCAACGAAGATGTTAGTCTCCACGGCTTGGTGGGCAATGTAGGCTTTTTCAGGGAGGATGAGCTCCCAGGAGAGAGATAGCTCGCAAGCGTCTCTTCAATCTGGGGTATAATCATAAAACGAGATGAATAAGGCTTCACAAATTCGGTCCCTTCACAAAAAGCGCCGGAGCGCGCTTGAGAAGCGGACGCTAAAACTTCCTGATCCGGGGAGAGCGCGAGAGAAAGGGGAAAAACCCGTCTTATGCGCGTCTGCCTGATCGGCACGCTATCTCCATAGAAGCAAGTGTGGAAGTCTCTTTCCCCCGCTCATAAGAAGCTCCGGTGTGTGCGCTTGAGAAGCGGACGCTAAACACTTCCTGATCCGGCAAGAGCGCGAGAGAAAGGGGGACGTCCCGTCTCATGCGCGTCTGCCAGATCGGCGCGCTATGTCCATGGAAGCAAGGGTTTAATCTCTTCCGTCTGCTCATGAGACGCGCTGGAGCGCGCTTGAGAAGCAGACGCTAAACACTTCCTGATCCGGGGAGAGCACGAGAGAGAGGGGGAAATCCCATCTCATACGCACGCGAGCCCCAGGAATGCGCCGCGGCTCGCGGTTTCTCTTTAAAGAAAGTGAGCCGCGCACGAAGTGCCTTAATAGCTTTCCATTATCGGTAAGTAAAGTTTTTCTTTCCTACCGTGATTCTGTTGCACACACACACGCAAACACAAAGCGGTCCTGAAGACAAAAAGATCTGAGGATGTTTCCGGTTCACTCCTATTTATGACCTGCAGGTGCACCTTATTCGGTGACGTCATGCCTGGCACAGGTTATAAGCCGAAGGTATTCGGCGGGTTTGACATGCACAGGCTTCACAACCGGGCAACAAAGAGATGTTTCCATAACGTTTTCACGCAGCATTGAGTGTAGCTTTTGAAAGGGAACATCCCTTTTTTTATTGGAATATTAAAATTAAGATTCTATTATTAGTCATATGTGCTTTACAACACAGAGAAATATTTTTTTGCATTTTCCAGTGAAGCAGCTATTTTTTTTAATGCTTATGTAAGCATAACAATAGTTGTACTTACAGCTTGATGTCTGCAAGGAGTAACAATGAGTCAGCTTTATTGTACTGTACATAAGTTTTCTGCTGGCACCCTACACTGTAAACCCTAATGCTCAAATTAATTAAACACATTGAGTACTGTTAACTTAAATAATTGCAATTAGTTCAATTTAATAGACCTTGCTGAGTATTCTGAACTTTTTGGTATTTATGAGTTTGTAGAAATGACACTTTTCAAGTTAGCTGAACAAATTTGATATTTTAAGCCACAGTAACTGTCTCCTTAAAGTTCTACCAAATTAAAATCTTTCAGCCTAGCGATTTTGTTTCTGACATCATCAATGCACATGTAAACTGCCCACATTGAATTGTTTTAATCAAAACGGTGGATTGGTCTGTCTTCACATAATCTTTACAAATCTGGGCACCCTAAAGTACCAGAGCACTGGTGGCTCAGTGGTAGGTATTTCGCCTGCCATGTGAAAGCCCCGGGTTCGATTCCCAACAACAGGATGAAGTGTCTGTCCCAAGCCCAGATAAAAGGGGAGGGTTGCATCCCAAAGGGGATCTGGTGTAAAACCTGTGCCAAGCTTGTGTGCGGACCAGATTGTCTGCTGAGCAAACAGCAATTTATTTGATTTGCAACAAATTCAACAAAATCAAAAACTGATAGTTCTGTTTAATTTTTGGAGTTTTGCCAACTTATATGAGTTTACAATGTAGGTCACTCACAGATGTTCCAGGAAATTAATTAACCTCCTGAAATTGTTGTGCATTTTTATGTGTTGTAAATTAATTATAAAATAATAATCCCTCCAAGTTGGGTCAAAAACCAAGCTGTGGAGTCCATGGAACTCTCTGTAGACCTGACATGAAAACTTTTTGTGGTGCGGTACAGATCAGGACATGGTCATAAAACTGTTTCCTAGGAGTGTGGTGGCCTTAAAAACCACCAAGCCTCTTCCTAGAGTTTGATTTCTAGCTTTACTGAGTAATCAGAGAAGAAGGACCTTGATCAGCAAGGTGACCAGGAACTGGCGCAAGAAGGATGGGATAAACTCTATAAATCCTTTAAGTGAGAGATTTCAGTTTTTGACTTTTAATTAATTTGCAAATAAAAAACTTAGCTCTTAATTTATAGGTTATTGAATATAAATTGAGGTAGGAAATGGTTTTCCCCTCTCAAAAGAAACTGAAAAAATCTAAATACTTTTGAAAACTGTAAATAAGGATGGATATTAAGATTTTAATGGTCCTACTAATCTTGCTGATGCTGCTTACCAATCCAGTGCTTTTAACAATTATATTTTCAGTTATTTGTGGTATTGTTCAAGAGAAAAAATAAAATCACTTCTTTCTGATTATAATTTAAATTAAGGATACTGTTTGTAGTATAATTATACAGTACAAATCAGTGAAAAATCATTGCCATTTCCTATTTGTTGTCACAGAGCGATGATGAAAGCAGAGGCCGTGGCAATGGCAGATACAGTAATTGAAATCTTTGTCCTTTGGCAAAAAGGTGCAGAGCCCAGTGATGACCCAGAGAATGTTGGAATCATTCTGGAGGGGGTGGAAGTGCTGAATGACGTAGGAAATGTACCCTTTGCGATAGCAGTCTTATTTGCTCTTGTGTATGCTTAAAATCTGAGCTACCCACGAGAGCAAAAATACATAATTGAAGCTTCTGCAAAAGATTATGGAGCTAGATGGAAACAAATTATCTGCAAAAGTACAAACTCTTAAAACTCTGCTTTCTCGTTAGTGACATAATTTAAACAGCTTCACTAGAAAAAAAATGTCAATGTGAGGACAACATTTGTGTTTTTGTGTGTTCATAAGCACACTGAACTACATATGCAAAACTTTTGGGGAATATGAATACAATGACCAGAGTTCTGTTTCCCCAACAGCATTGTGGATAATTTTTGGGGGGAGTTTCATTTAAAATGTTTTTTCAAACAACTGGCAGTGTAAAATATTGTTACACATATAGTATACCATTGCCTATTTTGAGAAACAATTTATGGCAACCTGTCCTGCGTTATATTTCCAAGCAGACCGTAGACTTTGTTGAAGTGTTAACTCTTCCCCAGCAGTTCTCAGCAGTGCAGTCCATCTTGTCAGTATTTATTTATTTTATGTTTATTTATTTATTTATTTATTTATTGGGGGTTTAAGACCAGCTTCGTGGATAAAGTACAAAATGTTTCTGTTGGTGCTTAATTTTGATTTATATTTTGTAGGTTTAATACTTATTTGTGGTGTTTTATATTTTGTACATTTTCACAAATGGAGACCTTATTTGTTTGTAAGTTTCTGCTAGTGTAAAACAGTGTTTGGGAAATATAGTCTCAGTTTTATCCTGTTTGTCTTATGCTTTCTCCCTTCACAGAATTCTGTTGACCAGGGCTCTTCAACTCCAGTCTGGCCAGTGTCCAGCAAAATCTTTAATTCACCAAGACCTTAATACACCCACAGTAGCTGTTAGTAAGTTGAATCAGCTGGTCTATCTGGTTTTTAAAGATCCCTGCTGCTGATAGTTTCACATAAATTAGATATAAATTAGAACAGAGTTAAATCATTTTTACATTGTAGTTACTCTTTGAATGAATTTAATTAATTTGTGGAAAGAATTTCCATGTGATTAAATGGCTTTCTCTCAGCATTAATCAATTCTGTTGTGCCTACTAAATTTGCAACTGTAAAATTTGTTGTACCAACTCTATTCTATATAGTATTGTCCTAACCATTCCATGGATGACGCCATCTATACCACACTCCATATGGCCCTCACACACCTAGACAACACCTACGCTTGAATACTGTTCATAAATTTCAGCATTCAATACTATCATTCCCTAATACCTGATCGGAATTCTAAGCCTGTTGGGCCTGAACACTTCCTGACTGGAGGGCCTCAGTAAGTGTAGATTGGGGACAGCACCTCCAGCACCAACACACTTAACACTGGGGCCCCGCAGTGCAGTCATTTGTATAGAGGGAGAAAAGCAGTGGGGAGAGAACTCATCCCTGGGGGGCTCCAGAATTAGTGGTGCGGCTTCCTAAAACAGGGCACCAAATTCGGTCAAATTAACAAAACGGCGTGAACTGGTTTTCAACCAAGTAAAAATGTTTTTTTTATGTAGGGGCCCATTGTTGCATTCATCTGTCTTTTGTCCGTTTGTATTATGTCAGCTCCAGTGACTCCAATGTGACTCCAATGCCTGTGCACAAATGACTACTTCATATATGGCAATTCAGCTGTTTATGTTCAAGGTGATCCATGTGCTGTGTGTACAGATAGCAGTGGCATCCTTCTTTACCTGTCGGGGAGTCAGCTGCATGGACTGCTTCCTAACCCAACCCAAGTCAAGGTAGGGGTGTGTGGCAGTGAAGGTGTGGAAACATGTAATACTTTTCACCTGTGGAATATGTAAAATTTATGTGTTTTTTTGTGTTGGAAGAGAAAAATGATCTTTGCCAGAGTGACCAAAACACTGAGGAGAGAGTGTCTTGTCTCAGTTAGCCAGCTAATTGGGTTTATTAGTTAGTTAGTTTCTGTTCATTTATGTTATATGTAGCAGCATGGTCCTGGAGGAATATTGTTTCATTTCACTGTGTACTAAACTGTATATGTTTGAAGTGACAATAAAAAAAAGCTGAAAAAAAGCTAAAAAAAGAATTTAACATTTACATTATGTACAAATAATAAAATAAATAAACAATAGAACAAAACAGGAATTCAAAAAATATAATAAAATACAGAGGGGTTGAAATGCCCTGTAGAATGTAGAACCATGTCCAATTGTGAGCATGGCAATATGCAGAATAATAAAGGTCACAGTTTAAAGTTCACAGTTCTGTGGTGTGCAAAATGTGCAAGTGTGTAATATGTAATGTGTGATGAGCAGTGTGGTGGGTAGTGAGATTGTTTGTGAGAAAGATGTAGTATTTTAAATGGGGAGACAATGCTCAACGCATTCTCCACCATTTATGTAGGGTTTCAGCTCTGGTTCAAAGGTGAATCGAATCTTTAAGGATTCGAGTTAATTTTGTTAAACTTAATTTAAATTTATAGCATACACTTTATCAACTACCCGACCAGCGTTTAGTATGATTTCGTGTATGTTACCAATTCTGTTTATCCTGCGGCCAACGACGATAATACAAAATCTGGTATTTACTTAATTATGAGCAAGGTAATGTAACATCTGGGCAAATACATGATGAAGACAACAGTTCTTTATAAAGAAACAAGAATTTATTTGAACTAATCTACGATACATAGAGCTACGCTACTTGGACACACGCACCAGCTGTAAAACTGTCCACTTTGTTTTCAGAATCGCCAATTTACACAATGGTTTTAGGTCTAGTTTGAGGCATCTGGCTTTAGTGTAGCTTCAAGCCCAGCAAACGTCCTGTCCCATGCCTGGGTAAGTTCCTGCAGATTAGTTTTACAACCTCTCCTTTATGTTCCAGAATGAGTAAGGTTATTGGGATGGCACCATGATGTCTGGGGAAGAGGTTCTGGAATGTGATCGAGTGTTTGCTCTTAGTTGGGGGTCTGCTCAACCCTACAAAGAGGATCAAAGTGTAAAGTCCTATGGTGTTGTGATTGAGAGTCTGTATAGCCTGCGGGAAAAAGATCCTCCTCAGTCTCTCTGTATTGGCCTTCAAGGAGCGGAAGTGCTTTCCTGACTGCAACAGAGAGAACAGTCAATTGGTGGGGTGGCTGAGGTCCTTCACGAACCTTAGTTTAGCACTGCTTGCTGTAAATTGAGTGCAGTTCTGTAGGCTTGGTGCAAATGATGCGTTCAGCTGATCGCACCACCCTCTGTAAAACTTGTCTGTCCTGCATGGTGCTGTTCCCGAACCAGGATTTCCCGTCAGGGTGTACTCTATGGTGCAGGAGTAGAAGTTTCTGAGCACCTTAGAGGGCAGTCTAAAATCTCTCAAGCGTCTGAGGTGGTAGAGATGCTGCTGGGCCTTTTTCACTACACTGTTGATGTGACAATACCATGACAGGTCCTATGTGAACACATCTAGCACAAGTACACATCTAGCACAAGAATTGGGCCTAGAGAATGCCATGATACAGTATTGCAGCACAAACCATCACTGATCCATGCCCATGCTTCACTCTGGGCATGCAACAGTCTGGGTGGTGTGCTTCTTTGGGGCTTCTCCACACCGTAACTCTCTGGATATGGGTAAGACAGTGAAGTTGGACTCATCAGAGAACAATACATGTTTCACATTGTCCACAGACCAAGACTTTTGCTGCTGGCACCATTGAAACTAAGAGTTGAGGTGCACATTTAATTCTGCTGTGAGTTGGGCAGCTGTGAGTTTTATATCTATGGTTTTATATTTTTTGGATACAATCTATGTTAGCATCTGGACATCCCTTTTAGACAGCTTCCTCTTGCGTCCACAGTTACTCCTGTTGGATGTGGTTTGTCCTTCTTGGTGGTATGCTGACATTACCTTGAATACCGTGGTTCTTGAGACAACACAAAGACTTGCTGTCTTGGTCACAGATGCGCCAGCGAGATGCACACAAACAATTTGTCCTCTTTTGAACTCTGATATGTCACCCATAATTCTGTGTTCATTGTAATATTTTAAGCAAAGCTCTTACTGGTGGAATGTGCAATCAGTAAAGATCCAGGCTGGTCAAATTTAGCCATGAAACCTCCAACACTAAACTGGCCAGTGTTTCAGTTTCATTGTCCAACCCCTGTATATGAAGAGCAGCCTGAGAGGATACAGACCAAAAGTTTGGACACACCTTCTCATTCACAGAGTTTGAATTTGTATTATGACAAGTAAAGAAAAACGAGTGGCCATCATTACTTTAAGAAATGAAGGTCAGTCAGTCCGAAAAATTGGGAAAACTTTGAAAGTGTTCCCAAGTGCAGTCACAAAAATCATCAAGCGCTACAAAGAAACTGGCTCACATGCGGACCGTCCCAGGAAAGGAAGACCAAGAGTGCTGCTGCGGAGGATAAGTTCATCCGAGGCACCAGCCTTAGAAATCGCAGGTTAACAGCAGCTCAGATCAGAGAGCAGGTCAATGCCACACTGAGTTCTAGCAGCAGACACGTCTCTAGAACAACTGTTAAGAGGAGACTGTGTGAATCAGGCCTTCATGGTAGAATATCTGCTAGGAAACCACTGCTAAAGACAGGCAACAAGCAGAAGAGACTTGTTTGGGCTAAAGAACACAATAAAGAAAACTCTTTGAATGAGAAGGTGTGTCCAATCTTTTGGTCTGTACTGTATATATAAGATAACTGATTACATTTTGCATTATACCTTAGAAGGACATAAAAAAAAACTGAGTATTAATTTAAAATGATTTTATTAAATTGATATCAGATAAAGACAGTGTAACAGTTGAATATTCTTCATACACTTTTATTAATCTAATCTAAAGTGCAGATATAAGCATTCATTGCTAATATATAAAAGTTTCTCCATTGACACATTTCATGTGTTTAACTGGGCAATGGTAATACATGTAAAAAACGCATCGACGCACAATAGAAAGATTTCAGTCACTCACATTTTTCATTCAGTATCCTCTTACTTATTTATTTAAAAATTGCTCTGTTCCACTAAATATACATCTATGCATACTATATATTTACTAGATATCTTTCGTTTGCGTTTCTACTGACTTTTTTGCAGAATATATACATTTTATTCATTCATAAAAAAATGCAATTCAAGAGTATGTTAAAACCAAATAAATATTTGAATATGTTATTTAAAATATAATTTTTTTAAACTACCATATCTACCATATATGTGATCATCTAATCTTTACAAGGACAATATTACAGGAAAAGTAGCCTTTCATATGTCTTACAAATTTCTGATCTCGAATTCCATAAATTAGAGGACTCAGGAGTCTTGGTATAATGTTTGTAAGCAGATAGTTAAAGAATGTGATCTTAGTTCGATGATCTGGAAAAAATGGAATTAATAACATATCCAAGACAGGTGTTACATAGGACATCATACAGAGGAGTAACTGACAGCCATGCAACAGAATTGTATTTCTGGCTTTTTTAGCTGAGTTTTGATGGTGGCTTGATGAGGCCATTTTAGCTATAAAAAGAACTTTAAAGTATGTATAGATTAAAGTTATCCACACAAATGACATGTAAATAATTTGTGTAACAATTGTCTTTTGTGCATAATAAGCTGTGTTGTACACAAAGATCGGTTGGCAGAATGTAAGAGACTGAAAAAATGTACTAGGTTTCATTGCAGTAATAATGATTGTGTCAATAATTGCAGGGATAGCACCAATTCCCCATATCAAACTGATTAACAAATATGTCTTTTTCACAGTGCAAATCTGTATATGATGCAGTGGATTACAAATGGCAATGTAACGTTCTACTGCCATGCCACCCAAATTCAAAGGTGTGTTCATATAAGTAGTTGATGCTATAGCTAATAGTGTACAACAAACAGAAACATTTATGTATGGCAATGCATAAGTTAACACATACAATGTGACTGATATGCAAATCATGAAGATATCGTTTATGACAAGGTTAATATATAAAATGTATCTGGACTCACTGTGAAGTACAGGGTTGCAGAAGAAAGTCACTACTAAGATTCCATTTATAAAAATAATGATTATAGCAAGAGAAACAATAACAATATTTTTTGCAAAAGCTTCCTGATAATTGTCTGGGATTCTAAGTTGATCTGTTGTGTTCATTGCCATTGTCTTAAGTAGATAACAGCCCTGAAAAAAACATTATATTAATTAGGTGAACTTATATTAATTAATTTATATTAAACATATAAATATATTATTAGTTAATCAAATATTTCTAGGATAGAAGATTTGATCATTGTTGTACCTTTCAGAGACAAGATGGAATAACATTAGCATTTCCACTCCATATCCTTTCATTTCTTTCACCAGTGGTAAGATTTCTGCTTGTTAAAAGGACTGTTTCAGCTCACCATTGTTTTATAATGCATCATCCTCAGGAGAATATAGCTGTGTGCATATGCAATTGAAGAGTAAAATATTCATTGTGTACAACCCGTTCAGATTTTGCCTTAATGACTGAAAGTGTGATATTAATTTTATCAGTGCCACTTTTCTAAACAGGAACAAATAACCACTCTCAGGACATGTTTTATGAACACATCGTGTGAGTGGTTGATAATAAGAATATATTATGAACCACTCACACGATGTTTTAATAAAGCTTCTACAGGTTTAGTGTAAGTATGGCTAACACAAAAGAAAAGTAATACTCATAAATAAAACAAGAGAATAATTTAAGAATTCATGTCACATTCTCTGAACATCAGGTTATCAATTCGGTCTAGTCAAGTAATCTTTTTTTAATTATATCTTTTACATCTGAACATAAATATATAGAAAAATAAAAGCTTGTTAGATTGTTTTAGGCTTTGCACATCAACTTATCTACAGTCGTGGCCAAAAGTTTTGAGAATGACACAAATATTAGTTTTCACAAAGTTTGCTGCTAAACTGCTTTTAGATTTTTGTTTCAGTTGTTTCTGTGATGTACTGAAATATAATTACAAGCACTTCATATGTTTTAAAGGCTTTTATCGGCAATTACATGACATTTATGCAAAGAGTCAGTATTTGCAGTGTTGGCCCTTCTTTTTCAGGACCTCTGCAATTTGATTGGGTATGCTCTCAATCAACTTCTGGGCCAAATCCTGACTGATAGCAACCCATTCTTTCATAATCACTTCTTGGAGTTTGTCAGAAGTAGTGGGTTTTTGTGTGTCCACCCGCCTCTTGAGGATTGACCACAAGTTCTCAATGGGATTAAGATCGGGGGAGCTTCCAGGCCATGGACCCAAAATTTCAACGTTTTGAAATTTCCTTGCCACCAAACCACTTTTTTTTAAATCACTTTTGCCTTATGGCACGGTGCTCCATCATGCTGGAAAATGCATTGTTCTTCACCAAACTGTTGTGGGATTGTTGGAAGAAGTTGCTGTTGGAGGGTGTTTTGGTACCATTCTTTATTCATGGCTGTGTTTTTGGGCAAAATTATGAGTGAGCCCACTCTCTTGGATGAGAAGCAACCCCACACATGAATGGTCTCAGGATGCTTTACTGTTGGCGTGACACAGGTCTGATGGTAGCGCTCACCTTTTCTTCTCCGGACAAGTCTTTTTTCAGATGCCCCAAACAATCGGAAAGAGGCTTCAAGAGAATATGACTTTGCCCCAGTCCTCAGCAGTCCATTCGCCATACTTTTTTGCAGAAGATCAATCTGTCCCTGATGTTTTTTTGGAGAGAAGTGGCTTCTTTGCTGCCCTTCTTGACACCAGGCCATCTTCCAAAAGTCTTCGCCTCACTGTGCGTGCAGATGCGCTCACACCTCCATGCTGCCATTCCTGCACTGGTGGCACTCCGATTCCGCAGCTGAATCCACTTTAGGAGATGATCCTGGCGCTTACTGGACTTTCTTGGACGCCCTGAAGCTTCTTAACAAGAATTAAACCTCTTTCCTTGAAGTTCTTGATGATCCTATAAATTGTTGATTTAGGTGCTTATTAGCCAAAATATCCTTGCCTGTGAAGGCATTTTTTATGCAATGCAATGATGATACTTTTCCTTTAATGACAGCAATGAAATGCAGTGCAAAGTTTTTTTTTCGGGATTAAGTTAATTTTCATGGCAAAGAAGGACTATGCAATTCATCTGATCACTCTTCATAACATTCTGGAGTATATGCAAATTGCTATTATAAAAACGTAAGCAGCAACTTTTCCAATTTCCAATATTTATGTAATTCTCAAAACTTTTGGCCACGACTGTACATTTTTCTACACTTAACCTCATTATTAAGGTTGTTCTTGAGGCCAATTTCACAAGAAGACTCTTTGTATAAACAAATGGAAATTGTCTGACTGCTGGAATCATTCACTTGACTTCTGCAGTGACCTTCAGTTCCATTTTAGAGAGCAACATCTGGGCAATAAACAGTGGGTAGCCACAATTATTGTGGTATAATATTACTGTTGGATATACCAAAATATATAGTGGTGTGAAGTGTTTGATTTCTTACTGATTTCTTTTTTTTTTGCTTGTTTGTCACAATTTAATGTTTCAGATCATCAAACAAATTAAAATATTAGTCAAAGATAGCACAGGTAAACACCTCATGCAGTTTTTAAATGACTGTCTTTATAATTAAGGGACAGCAAAATCCAATTTTTTGGATGTAGAACGTAACTTGTAGGATGTAAGTATCTACATAGTCCTTTGTGAAAAAGGGTTTGCCCCCTAAACCTAATAACTGGTTCAATGGCATTCATGGTTCCATTTACCACAACAAGTGTTCCAGGTCCTGAAGCAGCAAAATAGCCCCAGACCGTCACACTACCACCACAATATTTTACTGTTGGCATGATGTTCTTTTTCTGAAATGCGCTGTTACATTCATGCCACACATAATGGGACATGCACCTTCCAAAATGTTCAACTTTTGTCTCATCAGTCCACAGAGTATTTTTCCAAAAGTCTTGGGGATCATTTAGATGTTTTCTGGTAAAACTGAGACCAGCCTTTGTGTTGTTTTTTCCTCAGCAGTGGTTTTTGTCTTGGAACTCTGCCATGGAAAGCATTTTTGCTCAGTCTCTTTCTTATAGTGGAGTCATGAACACTCACCTTAACTGAGGCATAAGACCCTGTAGTTCTTTCGATGTTGGTGTGGAGTCTTTATTGACCTCTTGGATGAGTTGTCGCTGAGCTCTTGACTGTTCCATGTTTTTTCGCATTTGTAGATAATGGTGCTCACTGTTGTTCACTGCAGTCTTGAGGATCTTATAGTCTACTTCACTTTGTTAGGCAGGTCCTATTTAAATTCAATTCAATTAAATTTTATTTGTATAGCGCTTTTAACATTTGACATTGTTGCAAAGCAGCAAATGAAATCAAAAGAATTAAGTATGTATGAAATGTGAATGTGTATGAATTAAAATGATAAGATTGTCCCTGATGAGCAAGCCGAGGGCAACGGTGGCAAGAAAAAGCTCTCTGAGATGGTAATAGGAAGAAAACTTGAGAGGAACCAGACTCAACAGGGAACTCATCCTCATTTGGGTGAAAACAGATAGCAGGGATTGATCATAGATAACAGGGATTGATTAATAGATAATACTGTGTAAGACTGGAAGTTCAGTATAACAGGAGATGTGTTTAAATTAAACAGAGTCCAGTTTGTTCCTGGAGGCTCAGGTAGACTGTAGGAAATTCCAGTCCTGAACTATCGAGCGACTGAAGTCACAGGTCCCCAGAGAACAGCTGTCTGCATCAGTCGAAGACAAGACAATCTTCATGGTAAAGTGGAACCATCCCATCAACACATGCATCCCAGGCAGACCACATGGGGCATACATGCGACGAGATCTCCAACCAGAAGCAGGACTCCAGGACGAGTTAGACAGGTCCAGAGGGCAGAGAGGTCTGGATCACTGGCAGCTCAGGAGCGACATGTATAGCTCAACAGAGAGACAGGGAGAGGGAAAAGGAGAGAGCAGAAGAGGAAAGAGCAGAAGAGATGGAGAGATGGCAGTTAGGTATGGTCACAGTCAAACAATGTAAGGTGAATGTATATTTAGTGCAAAGTACTAGCAGGGACTCCGGCGGGACTAACTATGACAGCATTACTAAAAGGGACAGCCAGAAGGAAACAGACATGAGAGATAAATCACCTCACCGTCAACAAACCTGAGTGATCAATAAGAGTGGGGAAGACAGCATCTAAACATACCAGTTCACCATAATACCCTACGTCCATGAGTCCCCCATCTGCTTCTTTACCTAAGGCTAAACTATTTACAAAAATGCTTGGCTAAATAAATAGGTTTTTAGCCTAGACTTAAACACTGAGACTGTGTCTGGGTCCCAAACATTAATAGGAAGACTATTCCATAACTTTGGGGCTTTGTAAGAAAAAGATCTGCCCCCTGCTTTAGTTTTAATAATACGTGGTACTGACAAGCAGCCTGCATTCTTTGATCGAAGTAGTCGTTGCGGATCGTTAGACACTAGCAGTTAACTCAGATACTGTGGCACGAGACCATTTAATCCTTTATAAGTCAAAAGTTGTATCTTAAAAATATTTCTTAACTTGGCAATATTTCTGAGGTGAAAGAATGCTATCCTGGTAATATTATCTACATGTGCTTCAAATGAAAGGCTGGAATCTATAATCACTCCAAGGTCTTTTACTGTTGTATTTGATGGAACAGAAAGGCCATCGAAAGTTACAGTGTGATCAGAAAGCTTACTTCTAGCTGCTTGTGGTTCTATGACTAGAACTTCTGTCTTATCAGGATTAAGCAGAAGAAAATGAATTAACATCCAATCTCTTATGTCCTGCACACATTGCTCAATTTAAGTAAACTGGTTTTTCTCATCTGGTTTTGCTGAGACGTATACTTGTGTGTCATCAGCATAACAATGAAAACTAATACTATGTTTACGAAGGGAAAAAAACAGTGGGCCTAAAACTGAACCCTGTGAAACACCAGACTCCACTTGAGAACATGAGGAATGGTTACCATAGATCTACAAACTGATAACGATCAGTCAAATAGGATCTGAGCCACAAGAGGGCTGTTCCCTTAATTCCTACTACTTTTCTAATCTGTGAAGGAGAATACTATGATCAATGGTGTCAAAAGCTGCACTGAGGACCAGTAACACGAGTATAGTGACGCAACCCTGATCAAAGGCCAATAGGAGGTCATTTACTACTGTAACAAGTGCTGTCTCTGTGCTGTGATGACTCCTAAATCCTGACTGATACAGTTAGTTTATGCTATTTCTATGTAGATATGAACATAGGTGCTGTAATACTACCTTTTCCAGAATCATAAAGATTAAGGGGAGGTTTGATATTGGCCTGTAACTGGAAAGCTGACATGGGTCAAGGTAAATGATTTCTTGATTGTGAACAGCTGTGGCAGTAATCAGGCCTGGGTGTGGCTAAACTCAGGTTTGGTAAACCAGAGTTTAGTTATGTTTTAACACATTTTCCACACAGGCTATGTAGTTTTGGATTTTGTTTTCCCTCAATAATAATAAATCTTGATTTAAAAACTGTCACGAGCAACTGGAGGATGAAACAGAAGACATAGCAGTTAGCCCGTGTAGCGTGCATGGTAAACCCAAATGCAGAAGCAGCATGAGCAGGCAGGATAACTAAATAAAATAAGAACTCTCTTACAAAAAGAATAAATAAATCCACATTCTAGCGACACACCTTCAATCAGAAAAGCAACCCGAGTCGGTGAGTGCTCACTAAAAATCCGGCGAAACGTCGGAAACGGCATAGACAAACTCAATGACTGAGCAATGTGAAGTGCCATAGGTGAAGTCGTGAAGGGTTTAAGTTGCGAAGTGTGGAATTCCGGATGGATCTGGAGTGCCGCAGGCAGCTGGAGCCGGTAGGTGACAGGGTTGATACGGAGAGTGATGTGGTAGGAGCCGATGAATCTCGGTGACGGTTTTTTGGATTCTGTATGGTGGTGCAGGTTCTTTGTAGACTGCCACACTTTGTCACCTACATGGTACAATCGTCCCGGAGGGTGACGACAGCGATGTTGTGTTGTGTAACGGGTGTTGGCACATTGGATGGCTTCCTTGGCTTGGATCCATGACCGTCGACACCTTTGGACCAACTGTTGGGCCGAGGGTACTTCGGGTTCTTGATGTTCAAAAATCAGAGGCTGGAAACCCTGGCATACCTCAAATGGGCTTAACTTGGTGGCAGAGGAGACATGAAGGTTGTGAGAAACTTCTGCCTAGATGAGTTAGCGGGCCCAGGAGCGCTGACGGTTGGCGACGAAGCATCTCAGGTAGCGCTCCAGTTGTTGGTTGGTCCGTTCCGTCTGACCATTAGTCTGTGGATGGTAACCTGATGAGAGACTGCAGGTGGAATTGATCAGATGGCAGAACGCCTTCCAGAAGCGTGCAGTGAACTGGGGCCCTCTGTCCGAGACGATGTTCTTTGGGAATCCATGCAGGCAGACTATGTGCTCTAAGATCAACTCAGCTGTCCTCTTATCTGACGGGAGACCGGCGAGGGCCACCAGGTGCACAGCTTTAGAGAACCGAACCACTATGGTTAAGATGGTATTTTTTCCCTTGGAAACTGGCAGGCCCGTGATGAAGTCGATGGCAATGTGCGTCCAGGGCTGGCGGGGAACAGGAAGCGGTTGGAGTTCCCCTGGTGTTGGTTGATTGGTGTCTTTGGCCCTAGCACAGATGGCATGCCTGCCAGTTTGGTCTCTGCGGCTTGTGCTTGGCGAACCCTCGTTTTCAGTTCCCAATGCAGTGGGGCGATGATCTTGGAAGGAGGAAGGACAGGCGTGGGGTTCGCCTGGGGGACGTCTTCCTCATGCTGTCGGGAGAGGGCGTCAGCCTTGGTGTTCTTGGACCCCCGGTGGTATGACAGATGGAAATCATAGTGTTTGAAGAACAGAGCCCACCGTGCCTGCCTTGGGTTCAACTGTTTCAAGTTACGGATGGTGATGAGATTCTGGTGGTCGGTCCAGACGATAAACGGCTCCCTGGCGCACTTGAGCCAGTCTCGCCATTCCTCCAATGCCCACTTTATGGCCAGCAGCTCGCGGTCCCCAATGATGTACAACTTCCAGCTTCTGCGGCTCCATGGCCACAACCTGGGACGAAATGACAAAACCCAGGAACGTGGTGGAGCGCTCGTGAAAAGCGCATTTCTCCAACTTGCAGTATAGCTGATGGGCGAGCAATCTCTTAAGGACAGCTCTGATGTGTTGGATGTGTTCTTTGATGGTGCGTGAGTAGATAAGGATATCGTCAAGGTAGACGAATACGCATGGGCCTAACATGTCCCTGAGAACATCATTGATGAAGTGTTCGAAAGCCGCTGGCGCATTACATAGACCAAAGGGGATAACCAAACTTTCGTAATGTCCAGTGTGGTGATAAAGGCTGTCTTCCACTCATTGCCCTCTCTGATACGCACCAAGTTGTAGGCGCTCCGGAAGTCAAACTTTGTGAAAATAGTGGCACCAGAGAAGGCGTCCAGGGCAGAGTTTGTAAGAGGCAATGGATGTCAGTTTTTTATGGTGATGTTATTGAGCCCCCGATAGTTGACACAAGGACGTAGTTTGCCGGATTTTTTCTTCACAAAGAAAAACCCCACAGCGGCGGGCGAGGAGGAGGGTCGGATGGTGCCTTGGCGGAGAGCAGAGGACACATACTCCTCCATTGCCCGTGTCTCAGTGGTGGAAAGGGAGTACAGATGGCCACGGGGAGGGGACAGAACCTGGCTGAAGCTCAATAGCCAGGTTGTAGGGGTGATGAGGAGGAAGGTGGGTGGCGCGTCTCTTGCAGAAGACTTCAGCCAGGTCCCGATAAGCAGCAGGGATGGCATTGGTGTCGACATCAGGGGCCTCGGACTCCCTAGAGCACGTCCTAGTCGGAGCCTGCAGGCAAAGTTCGAGGCAGGTCAGCCCCCATTGTTGCATCCGGTTTTGAGTCCAAGAGATGAGAGGGTCATGTTGCAGAAGGCTGGGGTGTCCGAGGATGATGGTTGGAGATGAGATGGAGGTGAGGTGAAGGCGGATTAGTTCCTGGTGTTGGTCAATGATGAGGGTGATGGGTTGAGTCTGGGCGGTGATAGGGCTGGAGGAGCGGGGCCAACCGTCGACAGATGTAATTCGAACAGGCTGGGATAACACTTCAATCTCCACCCATCTTTTGGCATAGGAAGAGTCAATAAAATTTCCTGCGGCACCGGAATCGATGAATGCAATACTTTGAACTCGTTTGTGGCCAAATTGGAGGTGTACCTGAACCCTCAAACAAGAGACGCTGGGTGTTGAGGTGGAGAGGTTCCCACGGTTCACTGGGCCTGGGCGTTTTCCGAGCAAAGAGGGCATATGGCTCTGTGGTGCGCCGCTGACCCACAGTACACACCTCCCAGTCCCTCCCTGAAGCTTCTTTCTCACTCTGCATTGGTCAAGGAGGCGCATCCTAATTGCATGGATTCCCCAGCTCCGGTGTCAACCACGGCGGGAGGTGGAGGTCCGACAGGTCCCATAACAGTGGTGGTAAAAGAAGGGCGAATCTCAGGAACCGGGGTGTGAGAGGCAAAGGTTGGTGGTCGGGGCATGGAGTGCAGATAAGATGACGTGGTCGGCAGCAGGGTCCAGGGGGCGAGTTTGATTAGCCCTTCCAGCATGGCAGGAAGCTCTCGTCCGGTGAGCTCATCCTTAATGCGTGAAGCCAGTCCCTCGTAATAGGTCGTCCAGGGGGCAGAGTCTCCCCAGGTGGTCTGCACGACGAGGGTCCAGAAATATGCGGCATACCGACTCACGGGCAACCCTCTCTGCCGCAGATGATATAGCTTAGTGTCGGTCTCCACCTCAGCAGCAGGATGTTCAAATGTTAGTTTGAGCTGACGGGTGAATTCTCCATATGAGTAGACTATATCTGAATCCGATCGAAGGACCGCAGTGGCCCACTCAGCTGCCTGCCCGGATAGCAAAGAGACAAGGAGAGCAGTGCGCAACCGGTCCGTGGAGTATCTGTTGGAATTAAACTCAAACACCAGATCCAGCGCTGTTAAAAACATACTGCACTTCCCATCTGTGCCATCCCATTTATCTGGTAATGCTAAATAAATGTCAGAAAGGTGAGGGGGCGACGGGCCCCCCAACAGGCGGTGGGCTAACCGGCTGAGCAGCTGCTTCTCGGATGGTCGCGTTCTCCTGCTGTAGCTCTGCCACCTCGCGGCGTAGCACCGCAATGTTTTGGACGCCACTGCGGAGGGTAGCGACTTCACCGCGAAGCTGCTCAATCAGCTCGGCGTGCTGATTCATCACATCGCAGAGGTGCACATAATCCGCTGGGTTTACTGCAGGCTCAGTCATTCTGTCATGAACAACCGGAGGATGAAACAGAAGACGTAGCAGTTAGCCCGTGTAGCGTTGATGGTAAACCCAAACGCGGAAGCAGCGCGAGCAGGCAGGATAACCATGCGTTTAGTCTAAGAACTCTCCTACAAAAAGAGCTAGGATCTACACAAATAAATCTGCGTTCTAGCAACAGACACTCAATCAGAAAAGCAACCCAAGTCGGTGAGTACTGAATTGCGACCGTACTACTTCCGGGTCCTCGTGCCGGTCATGTTATGAGTGTGCATGACAAAAACTGCATGATGTGTTTACTTGTGTCACACCACTGTATTATAGTGGAACACTAACAAACACATTTTCTGGGCAAAAAAAGGTGAAGGACAGATGCTTAATATAAACATAAATACAAACTTTGTGGGTGTTCAAGTCAAACCAGAATTTGGTTGTGCACTATATAGTTATGGGTCTAATGCCCAGTATATTTAGTGGTGCTTGCAAAGCGAAGCACTACTATTATAATCTGGCCCTTAACTAGTCCCGCACCGTTTGTTATAGACCCATGAATGAGGTGTCAAATTGTGCGGCTTGGTCGGGAATGGGGTGCTATGACTTTTCTAAGGGGTGGGCGGTTAACTGCCCCCGCAGTTAACCGCCCCAAAAAATCCAATAGACTTAATATTGAGACCGGATTTTGACGGATTTGACGGATTGTAGTGCAGAGGAATTTTTGTAGAATGGTCAAATTCACCACATTTGAAGAGGGTCGCAAGCCTTGTCAGAAGATACCGACACGAGGGTATAAGTTTTGCCCCCAGGGCAGAAAAGGTGCCCAAATTTTCCCCAATGAAATATAATGCAGATTATGGAGCATAACTAATACAGTATCTTTTGTCATACACCCATAAAAGAGGAATCAAATCGTTCAGGTTATTTGGAATTGGGGTGCTAAGACTTTTTGAGGGGCCAGGAAGTAAATTGCCCCCACAGGGGGCAATTAATCTCCCCAAAAATCCTATAGACTTAACATTGAGACCAACTTTGATGGATTGAAGCGCAGAGTGGGAATTTTACTCAGGCAATCAGTCAGTCTTTTGCATTTATCATGATGCTCATAAGCCACGCCCCCTAGCAAAATCATTAGCATGCATGTAGCTAACACGATTAGCATGTTGCTAGCATTATGCTAACAATATTAGCATTTCGCTAGCATTATGCTAATTTTATTAGCATGTTGCAGTATAATGCTAACAATATTAGCATGTCGCTAGCATTATGCTAACTATATTAGCATTTCGCTAATAACATGATTAGCATGTTGCTAGCATGATGCTAGTGTGATTAGCATGTTGCTAGCATTATGCTAACTATATTAGCATGTTGCTGCCAATGTCAGTAGAATGTTATCATGATGCTAGAGTGCTTAGCATGTTGCTAGCATGGTGTTTAGCTAATTAGCATGTAACTGGTATTATGCTAACTATATTATTATGTTGCTAGCTACATCATTAGAATGCTGCTAACATGATGCTGGAGTGCTTAGCAAGTTTCTAGCATGACTCCAAAGTTTTGCCCCGGCAAGCACCACTCAAATTTTCTTCAGGAAATGTACCTCTCTAGTTACCGGTGCTTTGCGAAGCGAAGGACTACTATTATAATCTCACAGGCTTATTTTTCTATTTTTTCTTCTTCCGTATGAAATTTGGCGCGTAACTAGTCCCACACCGTTTGTTGTAGACCCATGAATGAGGTGTCAAATCGTGCGGCTTGGTCGGGAATGGGGTGCTATGACATTTCTAAGGTGTGGGCCCCAAAAAGTCCCATAGACTTAACATTGAGAGCAACTTTGACGTATTGTAGCGCAGAGGGAATTTAGCATTTTATAGCTAACATGATTAGCATGTTGCTAGCATGGTGCTAACAATATCAGCATTTTGATAGCATTATGCTATTTTTATTAGCATGTTGCCAGCATGATGCTAACAATATTAGCATGTCGTTAGCATGTTGCAAGCAACATCATTAGAATGTCGCTAACATGTATGTTAGAGCGCTTAGCATGTTGCTACCATGATGTTTACCTCATTAGCATGTTGCTAGCATCATGCTAACTATATTAGAAGGTTGCTAGCTACATCAATAGAACATCGCTATCATGATGCTAGGGTACTTAGTGTGTTGCTAGCATGATGTATAGCTTGTTAGCATGTTGCTAGCATTATGATAACTGAATTAGCATGTTGCTAGCAACATTATTAGACATCACTAATATGATGCTGGAGTGCTTAACATGTTGTTAGCTTGACTCCAAAGTTTTGCCCCGCCAAGCACCACTCACATTTTCTTCAGGAAATGTACCTCTCTAGTTAGTGGTGCTTGCAAAAGCGAAGCACTACTATTATAATCTCACAGGCTTATTATTATTATTTTTTTCTTCCGTGTGAAAGTTTGCCATAACTAGTCCCGCACCATTTGTCGTAAACCCATGAATGAGGTGTCAAATCGTTCGGCTTGTTCGGGAATGGGGTGCTATGACTTTTCAGGCAATTAACCGCCCCAAAAAGTCCCATAGACAACATTGAGACCCACATCAGCTATGACATCAGCTATATCCATGACTATGTCACGGCAAGCACCACTCACTTTTCTTCAGGAAATGTACCTCTCTAGTTAGTGGTGCTTGCGAAGCGAAGCACTTCTTTTATAATCTCACAGGCTTAATTTTAGGGCCCAAGCACTATGACATCAGCCCTATGTCGTCATAGTGTGTGAGGGCTCTCTTGTTTTCCTAAGGATATTTTTCCCCACCCTTTTCGACTTTTCAGGGGTCTTAACATGCTCAAAAACTCATAAAACTTGGCACAGGTTGGAATCTGCTGCCATCAGGATGCCTGAGAGTCTCGTGGCCCAGGGCCCCCAGGGGCCCCCACACAAGATTTTGCTGCCTAGCTCATACACACTTTCACGTAGGCACACGAAACTCTGTACACGTTTAGAGCTCATCGAGCCGAACAACTTTCGCTCTGCATGTCCTGGGCTAAACTCAACAGGAGGCTGGTTATTTTGGGTTGTTCGCAAAAACGCACCCAATGGATTTTGATATACTCCTCCTAGGGAAATTATACAATCGCTACCAAACTGCGCCAAAGAGATGTAAAGACATTGAGGATGCAAAATTGTCACGGGTCAGCCGTGCTAATGTCCTGTGCCAGAACATACCCTGCACAAGGGTATAAGTTTTACCCCTGGGGCACAAGAGGTCCCCAAATTTGCCCGCCGGGGCAATTAATCGGCCCAAAAAATCCCATAGACTTAACATTTATACAAACTTTGCCAGATTGAAGCGCAAAGTGGGAATTTGGTAGAAATTTCAAATTTACCACAATTGAAGAGGCTTGCAATCTGTGTTGGAACATACCCCGCAAGTAGGTATAGGTTTTACCCCCAGGGTAAAACAGGTGCCCAAATTTGCCCCATTGACTTATAATGGGGAATTCAGTGCATGACTCATCACTTTCCGTTCATCGTATACCCATGAAACAAGTCAAGTCAAGTCAATTTTATTTATATAGCACTTTTAACAATTGACATTGTCGCAAAGCAGCTTTAAACAATCAAAAGAAGTAAGTTTGTATGCAATGTGTATGAATCAAAATGATATTGTCCCTGATGAGCAAGCCGAGGGCGACGGTGGCAAGGAAAAACTCCCTGGGATGGTAATAGGAAGAAACCTTGAGAGGAGCCAGACTCAACAGGGAACCCATCCTCATCTGGGTGATAACGGATAGCAGGGATTGATCAGCATAATAATGTGTAAGACTGGAAGTTCAGTATAACAGGAGATGTGTTAAAATTTAAATTAAAAGGAGTCCAGTTTGTTTCTGGTGGCCCAGGTAGACTGTAGGAAATTCCAGTCCTGAGCTATCGAACAACTAAAGGCACAGGTCCCCAGGGAACAGCTGTCAGCATCAATCGAGGACAGGACAGTCTTTGTGGAAACCATCTCCAGCCACCACACGAATCCAGGCAGACCACATGGGGCATCCACGTGATGAGTTCTCCAACCAGAAGCAGGACTCCAGGACGGGTTAGATGGGTCCAGAGGGCAGAGGGGTCTGGATCACTGGCAATTCAGGAGCAACATGTATAGCTTGACAGAGAGACAGGGAGAGGGAAAGGAGAGAGAGAGAGAGAGGAGAGAGCAGAAGAGGAGAGAACAGAAGATAAGGAGAGATGGCAGTTAGGTATGGTCACAGTCAACATGTATAAGGTGAATGTGTATTTAGTGCAAAGTGCAAGCAGGGACTCCGGCAAGACTAACTATAACAGCATAACTAAAAGGGAGAGCCAGAAGGAAATACACACGAGGGCTCCCTGTGATGTCAAGCAACCAATCACCTGAACATCAACAACCCTGAGTTATCAATGAGAGTGGGGAAACAGGTGGCAAATTGTGTGGTTCATTCAGGAATTTATTTTAGTTGGGTTTATTCAGGGAAAGGAGGCTTGACATGACTTTTCTAATGGGCGAGTGGTAAACTGCCCCAGCAGGGGGCAATTTACATTCAGTAGTAACCTCCATAGGAAATTTGAAACTGAATATAACTATGAATCCCACTGACATGGGGGTGGGCTCATTTTACTCAGGCAATCAATCAGTTATTCGCATTTATCAAGATGTTCATAAGCCACACCCCTAGCAACATCATTAGCATGCAGTTAGCATGTTGCTAACACGATTAGCATGTTGCTAGCATTATGCTAACTATATTAGCATTTCGCTAATAACATTATTAGCATGTTGCTAGCATGATGCTAGTGTGCTTAGCATATTGCTAGCATCATGTTAACTATATTAGCATGCTGCTAGCAATATCAGTAGAATGTTGATATCATGATGCTAGAGTGCATAGCATGTTGCTCGCATGGTGTTTAGCTAATTAACATGTAGCTGGCATTATGCTAACTATATTAGATTATATATTATTATAACATCATTAGAATGCTGTTAAACTGATGCTGGAGTGCTTAGCAAGTTCCTAGCATGACTCCAAATTTTTTCCACAGCAAGCACCACTCACATTTTCTTCAGGAAATGTACCTCTCTAGTGGCACAAAACACTATCTAGTTACACTAATATAAATGTTAATTAAAATATTTTTAAATATATACAAAATAATATAATAAAATAATAATTACTATTACTATTAATATTATTTAATATTATTATATATAGTATTCATATATTAAGAGACATTGGTTAAAAGTTACTGCAGTCCAAATCAGTCTTTTGTTAATGCTGTTTGTATTAATTTAACTGAAAGCTATTCAGCAGCAAATTCGGAGCATCATTTATAATTTGATAATGACCTTACAGTATGTGTATACCTAGAATCTTAAAAGAAATCAATGCAGCTTATAACCATTGATGGTTTTTTTTAAGTCCATCTCCAGCGTTAGTTTCATTTGACAAATAACCTAATTCTGAAGCTGTACTTCACATTGCAATTTACTTGATCACAGTTGTGCATGATCTCTGCTCCTAGAGCCTTGCTGGTAAGTGGTCTAGTCTCTGCTCCTATAAAGAACTAAAAAGAGAGGGGAGTCTTTGTGTGTCATTTAGAATTCAAAAGATAATATAAACATATAAAAAAGTACCTTAAGGCCTCTGTGTCCAAGAAGATCTTAATGTTAGCTTGCACAAAATAGACAACTGCTAATTTTGCTTCCTATATTTGAAGGACACATGCATTTATTTTAATTTTACATTTTTGTAAATAAACATAATTTATTTCCCAAAAAATAAAATTCATCATTTGTTTATTAAGGTTATCTGGTAAGTGTTGGCCTCCACATGTGTTTATATGTGTTAGAAGTACAACATAGTAATTGATCATTATAGATGATTGGATAATGTCTTTTTCAGAGAGTAATTAGAATGTGAAATTTTATTTAAATTATTTGTATTTTATGTAGACGCCTTTGCTGTTTATTCTGTTCCTCATTGATGCTGATTACCTTATCTGTGAGTTTGGAAATGCAACAAAAAAAAGGTTTTCTCCAGTGACACGTTTTATGTGTTTAGCTAGGCAATGGTAGTACAGGTAAAATTTACAGTTTACTTTTGAAGCACAACATGAACAAAGACTTTAGTCATTCACACTTTTCATTCAGTATCCTTTTACTTATTTATTTAAGGACTGTTCCACTTAATAAACATGTATATTATACGCATATAATACATGAATATACCTTTTATAGTATATACCCTACTAGATACCTATTGTTTTCTGTTGACTTTTTGACAGAATAGATACATTGTGTTCATTGATAATGCAGTTCAGGAGTATGTGGAAAACTAAATAAATATTTGAATATTTTATTTAAAATATTAATGCTTTATTTTTTAACCAGATCGGATCTACTGTATGTAATCATTTAATTCTTACAAAGACTATTTTACAAGAAAAGTAACTCTTTATATGTCTTACAAACGTCTGATCTCGAATTCCATAAATTAGAGAACTCAGGAGTCTTGGTATAATGTTTGTAAGCAGATAGTTAAAGAATGTGATCTTAGTTCGATGAGCTGGAAAAAAAGGAATTAACAGCATATTCAAGACCAATGTTAGATAAGACATCATACAGAGGAGTAACTGACAGCCATGCAACAGAATTGTATTTCTGGCTTTTTTAGCTGAGTTTTGATGATGGCTTGATGAGGCAACTTTAGCTATAAAAAGAATTTTAAAATATGTGTAGATTAAAGTTATCCACACAAATGACATGTAAATACTTTGTGTAACAATTGTCTTTTGTTCATAATAAGCTGTGTTATACACAAAAATTGGTTGGCATAATGTAAGGGAATGAAAAAAAGTACTGGGTTTCATTGTAATAAGAACAATTGTGTCTATTATTGCAGGGATAGCACCAATTCCCCATATCAAACTGATTAACAAATATGTCCTTCTCACAGTGCAAATCTGTGTATGATGCAGTGGATTACAGATGGCAATGTAACGTTCTACTGCCATGCCACCCAAATTCAAAGGTGTGTTCATATAAGTAGCTGATCCTATTGCTAAGAGTGTACAACAAACAGAAACATTTATGTATGGCCATGCATAAGTTAACACATACAATGTTACTGATGTACAAATCATGAAGATATCATTTATTACAAGGTTAATATATAAAATGTATCTGGACTCACTATGAAGTATAGGGTTGCAGAAGAAAGTCACTACAAAAATTCCATTTATGAAAATAATGATTATAGCAAGAGAAACAATAATAATATTTTTTGCGAAAGCTTCCTGATAATTGTCTGGGATTCTAAGTAGTTCTGTTGTGTTCATTGCCACTGTCTTAAGTAGATAATAGCCCTGCAAAATATGAATATGAATTAATAACTTATGTTCATTATTTAATATTTAGACAGAAAATTAATCATAAATAATTTCAATAATAATAAAAAAACAAAACAATATTATACATTTACAAATAGCACATTTAACATTAACATTAAAGTAATATTGTAATCAATAAAATAGTATTAATTTGCTAAATATTGCCAGGATACAACATGTAATAATTGTAATCAATAAAATACATGTAATAATTGTTGTACCTTTTAGAGACAAGCTTGTATAACATTAACAACTGCACTCCATATCCTTTCATTTCTCTCATCAGTGGTTAGATTTCTGACTGTTAAATCTCTTCAGCTCAAGATCATTTTATAATGCATCAACCTCAGGAGAATATAGTGATGTGCATATGTATGTAAGTGCAACTGAATTCCTAGAGTAAAACATTTATTGTTTAAAGAGCATTTAGATTTTGCCTGAATGATTCAAAGCTTAACATCAATGCAATTAATGCCACTTGTCTAAACAAGAACAAATATTTACAACAATACTTTATATTAAGAATGTAATATCAAGAACATGAGTATGATTCCAGAACTGTTGGTCATATTCTGTAGACATTAGGTAATCAATTCTGTTCAATCAACTGATTATCTTTCTTAATTGTATCTTTCATGTCTGAAAAAGGTGTATCCATTTCATATAGAAAGAAATATTGGAGAACAATGTATCAATGTATATTCATTTTCGGTTGTTTGAAAAATAAAATCTGTATCACAAATGTTTAACCAAAATGCTAAATGTACTGTAACATTAAAATCTGCAAGTTTTCTAACTACTCAAGGCCAGACAGTGTGCATCTCAGTTCTCTATCTGTGTATGCATGCGGGCGTGTGTGTGTGTGTGTGTGTGTGTGTGTGTGTGTGTGTGTGTGTGTGTGTGTGTGTGTGTGTGTGTGTGTGTGTGTGTGCGTTATTGCATCATTAATGTAAATATGATTTAATCATCATTTGTCATTGTTTAGTTTGTAATAATGAACACCAAATACCATTATTTTCTGTCATGTTTATAAAAAATTGTCTCAGATGGTCACTAGGAATAAGTTCCTTCTTTAATCTACTGCCTTACAATTTCTAAACCCTTTTGTGGGATGGAATAGTTCACTTAATTGTTTTTATGAATCTGGGCTGATTAATTGCAAATATTGCAGCATATGCCTGTGGGGGAATGGTTGACATTAGATGCAGATAGAGAGAGGCAAAGGGGAACTCTCAAGTAATACGTAATGTTGTGTGTGTACATGCTGAAAAGCATGGTTTTTATTCACTACATGAGCCAGAACAGCGTGACTCACATGCTGCTTCCAATCCTATCATTTCGCAAATATCTTGTCACACTGGTGCCAAAACTATAGTACGAGGATGAGATGACCAGGAGGGTCCTAGCCTTTTGCTGGAAAAAAGCACCAAACCTGCTCCAAGTCCAGGGTGAGGAACACCAGCTGTTCTGAAGCACCTCAAAGGAATTCAGCTATAAAGGGTTTTGATCGCATGGTTACTGCAAGGAATGACAGTGCGGGTGGGAAGCTATCATACAGCCTGACCACTTTGCAGCTTTCTCTCTCCACTCCACTTTCACTCTCACTCCTTCCCTTCCTCCAGTTTCTACTTCTGAGAAACAAGGGACCCCTGTCCAAAACCTGCCCCGTAACCTGTCTTTTTCCTCACATATCTCCCCATATTATCTTCGCCTTGACTAACCCATTCTCTTAACCAATAGAGCATTCCATGCCTGCCAGGACAGAGGTAAAACCCAGGCAGTATTGAATAGTATTGGCAGCATGGTAAGAAAAAGAAGAAATAAACACTGATTGAGCAAGAAGAGATAACAGGGGTATACAAGGGGATACACATCAGGCTATGGTGGACCTGGTTGTTACTAAAGACCTGTCATCAAAAATGAATCCAGACAGTCACACATCCCAGTGGTAGGGTACTTAGGAGTGGATAAGAATGAAATTCAGTAGGTTCTTGACCTGCGGGCAATACACAGTGTCAGTTGACACTGGCGAATTTACAACAGACTGAATAACAGCAGAGCCTGCTATATAACATAGGCTTGTTTTAGGGCCAATGCTTTTAGTTTCATTATGTACAGCAGTATATATATATATATATATATATATATATGATTTTGGTTATTCATTTGAAGCTCATGTAGATAACAGGATAACATTATTTCATCTCAGAAAAGTTCACAATTCTGACTCACGATTGTGTAGCAACACACAGGTCAAATCACATCATCAAGTTTCAAGAGGACATGACCATGGTGGGTCATGGTGGGAACGTGTAGAGAGTCAGTGTATAGAGAGGAAGTACAGAGGCTAACGGACTGGTGTAAAGACAACAATGTGTCTCTGAATGTTTCTAAAACAAAAGAGATGGTTGTTGACTTCAGAAGGTGGAGATCATCAACAGCACCAAATTCCTGGGTGTCCATCTGGAGGAGAATCTCACATTAGTCCCTCAACACCAGCTCTTTGCAGAAAGCCCAACAACATCTTTTCTTCTTGAGAAGGCTGTGGAATGACCAGCTTCGACCACCGATCCTCACCACTATCGAGAGCATCCTGAGCAGTTGCATTCTGATTCGGGAATTGTGCCGTCTCGGACTGCAAGACCCTACAGCAGATAGTGAGGACAGCTGAGAAGGTCCGGGGTCTCTCTTTCCTCTATCAAAGACATCTACACCACACGCTGCATCCGTAAAGAGCAGATTTTGGAGCAGTTGTGGCTGATCAGACACACCCCTCTCACTCACTCTTCATCCTCCTGAAATCTGGAAAAGGGTACCAAAGCATTCGGACCCTCACATCCAGACTGTGTAACAGCTTTTTCCCACAAGCCATCAGTCTCCTCAACAAAAAGTGACTGGACTGATGTATACACAAACACTGTTTGTTTGCACATTTGCACGTGCACTTTCGACATCCGATGGCTGGGGGGTTTTCCCGGCTGGGAACAGGGGCCATAACGTTTAACCTCCTTGCAGCCTTTTCGTCCTCGGCGGCAGGGTTACGATATCTGGCTCTTTTGAGAGCTGAAGAGCCGCAAGCTATCTGGCAGTAAGTATGCAGCTGTCCATAATGCGGCGATCAAAGGCACACAAGCCTCTTTGAAGGCGTCCTCAGTAACCCAACAGACCTCAAGCTACACTCCACGCTGTGTGTTATAGCGCGGGGAGAAGCCCAGGATCAATTATCGGAAAAGGCTCACCAGCCATGCCTAATTCCAGGGCCCCGCTCCTTCACACACCTGCAGAAGTGGAAACCGCCTAGCTAGTGAGCTTTGGAGTGAGCGTGGAGCGATATTAGATTTAGTTTGCCCACTTTGCCCACAGAAATTAAGTGTCTATAATTTTTTATCATAGGTTTATTGTAAAAAATAGAGATAGAATATCAACCAAAAATCCAGAAAAAGCAAATGATACAAAGGTTGTAAATTGATTTGCATTTCAATGAGAAAAATAACTATTTGAAAATAATTACAAAAAACATGATAAAGTTTGACCAACTTTCTTGCAGTTGGTTGCCAAGTTTGCACACATTCCAGTAGGAATTGCTTTGTTTGGTCCACTTTTTTTTTTTACAGATCTTTACAGTCACTTTGAAACTTTGAAAGTTTTAGCTTCATAGATTTTCTATAGGGTTAGGGTCTGGAGACCACTCTATTACCTTGATGTGCTACTTCTTGAGCCACTCTTTTGTTGCCTTGGTGGTATATTTTGGGGAAATTTCCTCCAAAAATAGCAAGGTGAGTTGATGCCAAAGAGCTCAATTTTGATCTCATCTGACCACATCACTTTCTCCCAGGCATGTAACTGTGATTACTTAAAGAGGTGGACTTTGCAGCACTGAAAGATTACAATCCATGGCAGTGTATTGTGTTACCAATAGTTTGCTCAGCCTTGAGAACATTCACAAGCTCCTCCTGTGTAGATCTGGGCTAATCCCTCACTTTTCTTATGATCACCCCATGAGGCAAAATCTTGCATGGAGCTCCAGACTAAAGGTGATTAATGGTTATTTTGTATTTCTTCCATTTGTGAATAATCACTCCATCAGTTATCGCCTTCTGACCAAGCTTTTGCTGATGGTCATGTAGCCCACTCCAACTTTGTACTACAATCTTGTCCCTTTGACAGCTCTTTGGTTGCTCATGCTTATAGGGAGTAACAGGCCACCTCAAATGGAGCCGTGAATCTGTCACCTTCCAGCAAAACAGTGCCATGCTGACAACGTTATCTCTCGGTGTAATGCAGCTGGAAATGTGACCTGGTCAAAAGAGGAAACCCAGATGGCTTCCACCTACCCCGACCTTAAATGGTGCCAATCAGCAAGCTGTTAAAAAAAAGAAATAAAACAGTTTCCCGACATCATCAAACAAAGAAAGAAATGGTCTCCAACTCATATGGTATAAATCTGCAAGCAACCCCCTTGCACAAGAAAATAAGCGGTTTCACATCCATATTCAAATGGTGTAAATCAGCAACTCCCTTGAATAGGGAAGGAGACAGTTTCTGACACCCGGAATGCGTTTCTACACAAAACACACTACATCTGTCCATAAATAAAAATTAATATTTAGGCCTATACGCGAAATATATTTCACTTAAATATTACAGATTCAAAGAAGGAAAGAAGACATGCTGAGCTTGAGTTCATTGCAATGCAGACAAAAGGTCTAAGGAGGAAATGGGGACATTTCTTTTTTTTGCATTGAGTTTAATCATGAACCACTTTTAGTATTCATAGCAAAAGCAACACAACAGTGTGACTAAAGCATCTGAAATAACCCAGCATAAACAAACCAACAATGTGTTTACAGAAACCCAGCATTTTTGTGTAGTGTACTACTACTAATAATAATGAATTGAGAAAGCGCAATCAAAGCCCAAGGATTCTGCGTGCTGTTGCGTTGTATTCAGCGAGTAGGTTATATTTTTGCATTTTGTTTGTTGCATTTCTGAGGGAGTATGTCTGCGGTTTTATTGATAAATCTGCTCATATCTGCGCATGCGCGTTTATCAGCCTTTTGATCAAAAAGCACACATGCATAACTCACTTTCACTTTGCAAAAGGCAGTTTTTATTGCTTAGTGTATATTTAAAGCGCATATACACAATAAAACAATATTTTACTTTTTGCACATGTGCTGGTGCGTTACAACAACAATAATAATAATAACAATAAATTCACAGCACTACTACTACTACTACTACTACTAATAATAATAATAGTAATAATAATACTGAATGGAGCTTGACACGTTTTTTTATTTTATTTTATTTGAGCTCTACATGTTTATGCGCTCTGTCACTTGCTGTCAATGAATGCCTAAAAGTGATTAACACATTTTTAGTTTCAGTAGGCACACAATGTCTCAGATTGAAACATGACTGCCCCCTACAGGTAATGAACGTCATTTTCACAGCTTCCCGCGTGCTGCTGCAGCAGCTTGCGAGATCCCTTTTCTCAAAACGTGCATTATTTTGTGACATACTGTATATATACAGTACAGACCAAAAGTTTGGACACACCTTCTCGTTCAAAGAGTTTGAATTTGTATTATGGCAAGAAAAAAGCAGCTAAGTAAAGAAAAACGAGTGGCCATCATTACTTTAACTTTATACTGTGCATGGATAGTATAGAAAGTGTATGCTATAAATTGTAAATCATTTAATCAAATTAACCTGAATCGTTAAAGATTCAATTCACCACTGACCAAGAGCTGAAACACTACATGGTGGTGAGGTTTCAATTGAAGAGAGTTTGTGGACAGGTGGCTTTTATACACATAATGAGCTGTTGTTACGAGCACCTTCTTAAATTTACTTGTGTACCACATAGGCACATAATTAATCTATTTGAACCAAAATTAGTGTTGATTTGATAGGGCATCAAATACATATTTTCCTCTTTGAGATGCAAATCAATTTATAACCTTTGTCTTGTGTGCTTTTTCTATTACATAAATTATAGACTCTTCATTTTCTAAGTACGCAAACTTACAAAATCTGAAGGGGATCAAATAATTATTTTTCCTACTGTATGCAATCTATTTACTATAAATAGTGTATTTATAGTATTTTCTATATGTGGCTGTTGTTATACTTCTTTTATTTCTGAATTGAGTGAGCTACCTGGCATTGTATGAGGGAATATTTAGTGGAGAAAAATAAAGTACAGTAGTGCCTATTAATTATTAATATTATCGTATGCATATTTAATAACAAATTATCTATTGCTATGCAATTTTCTAAAAAATGTAGAGTTTTACATAACCGGTACATAACCTTCACCCACACTAAGGCCAATTTGGGAATGCCAGGTAACGTAAACTGTATGTCTTTGGACTGTGGGAGGAAACTGGGAACCAACTAAAATCATGCAAACTCCAGGCACACAGCCCTGAGCTGAGAATCAACCTTTCCACTGTGGAGGTGCAACGCCACAGTTCTAACCACTATGCCACCATGCCCTGCTTGATTTTAATTGCAGTTAAATTACAAAACTGAGTGGTAATCAAGATGGTGCACCACTTTGGCTAACACTGGATGCTTTGTACATTTTTGTATTTTTCCAGTAATCTACTGATAGTGGAAACTGGGCAAGCAGCTTGTGTTTTCAAAACCAAAAATGGTCTGTAGATATCTTTTTATTATTTTTATTTACATAAACCTTACAAAGGATCCTTACTTTCAGCTTCTCCTTTACAACTTTTACAATTTTTGACCTTGAATTTTACCAGTGTTTTTGAGGCAAGTGTTCAGCCTTGCCTGTTTCACCCTGTTGAACCTATAGAGAAGGTATCTAATCCAATATTTTCTAAATTTCTCATCTCTGACTCCATAGATCATAGGGCTCAGGAAACGTGGGATGATGTAGACCAGAAGAAAGTTGATGTATCGTATCTCCAGACCATACTGTGGAAACAAATAGATTAGAGGTGCCTGCATGGATGGCACCACAAAAGCCAGCAGACAGAGCAGCAGCTGCACACCATGAAGTAGCACTGTGTTCCGTGCCTTTTTCACAGACACCAGGTCAGTGGATGCTGCTCGTGCTGTCAACATAATCTTGCAGTACGTGTAGAGCAAGGCCAAAAAGACAAAGGAAAAATATACACTGTCGAAAGCACAATTCTTGTAGTAGATTGAGGGGTCACGGAAGAGCAGTGATTGATCACAGAAGATAAAGGTTTTAAAAAAGGATGCAGGCTCCTTGACAAGAGTTATAAAGAGGTCTGTGAGGGGGGGTGCAACACTTAGAACAAGGATAATACCAATGATCCAGATAGTTCTCTGCACTGTACACATGTGACTGTAATGCAGGGGAAAGCAAATGGAAATGTAACGCTCAATGGCCATTCCAGCAAGGATGAGGGGTGTAGAACGTGTTGTTAGTACAGCTGTTATGATGAATGGGCAACATGCAGACACCTGGATCTTATAGAATGCATAACTCACCTGGAGAAAAGATGGACATTTTGAAAATGAAGACATTATAAAGTAATTATACAATTCTAAATACAATGCACCTAACATAATTCATTCAGTAACAAACAGATTTTCAAACAAGGCCAAATTTGAAAGCCAGACTGAGACTGAACAAAGCACTAATAATAATTAAAAAGTTGACTTTGTTGACACACAGACAGGTAAAGAGTTTTTAAGCACATGGAATTGCATGACATTACAGTACTGTACATTGCTTTAACAATATATGATTTAATTATAAATGATCTTATAATATTCAAATGGCATAATGGCATAGTAGTTAGAACTGTGCCTTTGCACCTCTGGGGATCAAGTGTTCAAGTCCCACCTCAGGTCTGTGCGCATAGAGTTTGCATGTTCTCCCAATGCTTGGTTGGTTTACTCTGGTTTTCTCCCAGAGTCCAAAGACATGCAGATTAGGTTAATTGGCTATTCCAAATTGCCTGTAGTGTGTATGTGTGTGTGTGAGTGTGTTTATGTGTTTGTGTGTGTGTTGTGCTGTGATGGATTGACACCCTATCTATGGTGTACCATGCCTGTTGCCCTGACTTCAGACCCCCCATGACCCGGTACACAGGATAAGCAGTATACAAGACAAATGAACAATAATATTCAACACAATAAGTCTCACAATGTCAGTCATGCAGTATTAAGTATCTTTGTTTTGCATTTCTTATAGAATTCTAAATCCTACATATTTCTAAAATTCAATGTATTTATTTCCATAAATCTGCCACCTGCAGACAAGTTTTGTTAAAAGCTTATATGAATTTAAGAAATTAGTTTAAGCATTTAAATTTGCTTTAAACACTTACCACATACAGACCTGTCACAAGTGTCAGCTGGACTGCATCATTAATGACCATGTAAATAAACATTATGTAACGTGGATCTTCATAGAAAAAATTGTGTCTAAAGAAAGTGGATGTCATGGTACCATTCAAGATGCTAAGGGCCAGCCACACTAGCACAGCCACTATGTTTTTGGTAAGTACACTGCTAAAACTTTCCTTTGGAGTACCATTCTGAGGCAGGCTGACGTTGAAGTTCTCGTATGCAGAGCCAGTAGAAGAGTTCATGATCTGAATGTTTTATAACAAATAAAGAGACAAAGTTGTAAATGTTAATGTGTGTGTGTGTGTGTGTGTGTGTGTGTGTGTGTGTGTGTGTGTGTGTGTGTGTGTGTGTGTGTGTTTGTGTGTGTGTGTGTGAGAGAGAGAGAGAGACAGAGAGAGAGAGAGAGAGAGAGAGAGAGAGAGAGAGAGAGAGAGAACATAACCACATGTTTATACTGTTAAAATAGTGGTAAACTCTTACCTCGGGGTCATTGATGTCTTCTGTCTACAAGTTCAAACTTGTACTTATATACTGAGACGGTGCTGATCAACATGGTTTATGGGTTGTAGGAATTCCATGGAGATCATCTCAGCCATGCCCAGTTCTACCTTATCTCCCAGAAGAAAATATAAGTTACATAATTTTCAGCCGTATAAAATATACAGGTGCTTTTTATTATTATTATTTTTTTTTTATGGTAAAGACTGTAAGCTGTGTGTAGAAGCATAGTGCACATTCATTTTTAGTGCTTATGGTTCATTTAACAATAGTCAGCCTCTGTCATTCACAATAAATAGTTTGTAAATATTTCTTTGTTAAAGAAAAAATAATAAAATAAAACTACTGAAACTGGAAAGCTATGATTTCTATATGCGATCAATGGCCATTACTATCTGTATGTTCAATGAATAAAGTAGAACTTGGAGTAAGACCTAAAGACTGCATGTTGTCATGGAAACACCAGGCTCCATCCAACATTCTCAATCACTGGAATTCAAAATGTGCACACCTGAACCTTATCACCAACACAAAATAAATACACCTTACTTCCCGTCACCTGGCGTCTGATCTCCATTACGAACACAGTCTCAATGCCCCTCTTTCCACAGCGATATTTCCTAAGTCTCAGCTCCCGCTCGTTTCGTCGAATCATCTCACCTACCTTTGTGTTGTGTTCACCTGTCCTCCTGTCTGTGATCATCCGTCTATCAGCTTCAACACCACTTCAGATAAGACTTTATGACTCACTTCTTGTTTCCACATTTCATACGAAACAGTTATTCATTCATTGTTAATAAAAACATCCAGTCGGGTTTTCTATATTTTTATTTGTGAAGTCTATTGTTCCGTGACAGAAGATCAGACCAGCAAAAATTAATCCGACTGGGTCGGACCCAATACAAGAGCTGGTGGAACGACCACGCAAAGCCTCACAGGTTTCCCACAGACCGATCAAAAATTGCTTATATTATATCTCTTCTTGCAGGAAAAGCACTGCAGTGGGCCGAAGCCATTTGTCAACAGAACTGTGGTACATAATTATGATGATTTTGTGTCCCATTTTAAGGAAGTATTTAATCCGTCAGCCAACTTCTCCACCACTGGAGAAAAACAGTTTAAACTGAATCCGATAAATGACCCAATTAATGATTATGTTCTGAATTTTCGAACGCTAGTGGCCTCCAGTGGTTGCAACAAAGCGTCCCTTTTCACCAAATTCCGGCAGGGATTAGATCCCAACACTGCATGAAACGAGGTGCATCTGTACTAGGAAACTCCCGTATACACCATTGATTTTCGTAAGTATCTACAAGTACCAATGAGCGTATACTTCAAATTCCACCAATGTAGGATACTTCCGGATTGATACCAATTCGCAAATATCTTCCTGAGAAATCCTTCCATGGTACAGCCATTTGTTGCCATGGCAAATAATCCACCTTTCAAATAATCCACATTCACACCTCAAGCTCCATTTGCATTTTATGCACAACTCTGCTCTTCCCTGTTGGTTTTTTATCTCAACATTGATTGGTTGTTTAAAAAAAAAAATAACATTTCCAAAACCCTGACATCTATTGGGACATTACTCAGTCACTCATTTTTATTTAGCCCAACCCAAGTCACAAATTAGTGACTTGATTGGTTATTGGGCAGGTATGTAGATAGACCCTATTCACCACCAACCAACCCCCCCCCCCCCCCCACAGTACTATACATCCCCCACATCCTTTAAATATGACAATAGAATTGATTTATAATTAGTTTTATTAAAATTAAACCAAACACTAAAATATACAAAGCAAAGTAAGAATACGGGGGGAAAAAATAAAATATGGAAAAAATAAACAAATGTAAAATTTAATTGAAGGTGCAATTAAATTAAAAGCAATACTAAAACAAACATGCACCAGTGCTTGTTAGATGTCCAAAATAAATATCCTTCTAGCTCAGTCCCATAACATATTACACAGTGACGGCATGGCATGCAATGGCATCCTCCTCATTGGACATCAGCTCCAGCATTGCAGTCTGCCACAGTTCTCTCTCTCTGCATCTCTGTGAACGATCCTACACCTGGACTCCAGCAACACACCATACGTTAACCCCTAAAAAACACTCAGAGATGGACCAAACTAAATACATAAATGAATTTGTAGACTTACTTATCTTTGTCAGTTTTTAGCCCCTGTCTTAAAAGAGTCTCTTAGCTGAGAATTTCCTGGCCGAAACAAAGAATATTTCCTCTGCAATGTCTCATAGTAAGTCATATAACATGCTGAATAAAAAAATCAGATAGGTGACAAACAATTGAAATTATTAGTGGGACAAAAATAAAGGGACATGAAAATAATTACAATAACAATTTCTGATTACCATTTATACACTCATTATGTTCTGCATTTGCAAAAGTCTTCTTTAATTCCTCCAGCAGATATGTCATCACTGCCTGATCATGAAGTAAACTTATTCTGTGTGGAAAGAGAGTAGTGTCATTAATTACATTTAAAATGATTACGTAAAACCCAGTACATAGCATGTAAAGAAACAACATTCTTACCCAGTTTGTGGATCGTATTGTAGGATTTCAGCTCTGGTGAATCGACTCTTTAAGGATTCAGGTTAATTTTATCAAACTGAATTAAAATTTATAATATACACTTTCTTGACTAATCGTCCACCATTTATTACAATTCAGTGTATCTTACCAGTTCTGTTTATCAAGTGGCCAGCGATGACAACAAAATCTAGTATTTAGCAATTATGACCAAGGTAACTTAAGATCTGGGCAAATGTTTAGACTTTAAAATACACGACCAAGACAACAGTTCTTTATAAAGAAGAAAATAGTAAGTAGTAAGTAAAATCACAATGAACACCAGGACTGTCCTATTGCTAGGTAGCTATCGTTAGCTCTGGAGCGCGGCTGTGACAGGATTCAGAACAGTAATTTACACACTATAAAGTTGTGTATGAATGCAGACAGAGTCATTATTTCACTAACATGTTACTTACCAGGAATTGTAAGGAGTGTTCCAGGTGCTCCTTGTCCGTTCCCACAGCAGTGTGTCCTTGCTTCTTGTCTCTGATGTTACACCAGACTTCCCATGAGCACGGGGCAATATAAAATGTTGCACGGGGCAGTATAAAAAATGTTAAGTGCATGTAAAAAATATAATTCAGTTAGTCGAATACCAATTTCTATTAGTGAAATAAACTTAAATTATATTGTAATTTTAGACAAAAATAATAGTTGTTTTTTTAGGCAAAATATGATTTGAAGCTTGGACCTTGATCATCTCATAAAAAATACTTTGTTTCAATAAACATACATGCAGTAATGTAATATAGTTTTGTTTGCACAGCAATGAATTTTAAAATATATGAATCAATATATAGCAATAGGCTATCCATCCATATATTGCAAATATACAGGGAAGTTTCTCATATATTGAAATATATTTCCTAATGTATTGCAATATAAATTCTAGTATATTGCAATATATGTTTGTTTCATAAGGTATAGTGACAATATATTTCTTATCTTGGCAATATTTCTAAGGTGAAAGAATGCTATCCTGGTAATATTATCTACATGTGCTTCAAATGAAAGGCTGGAATATATAATCACACCAAGGTCTTTTACTGTTGCATTTGATGGAACAGAAAGGCCATCTAAAGTTACAGTGTGATTAGAAGGCTTACTTCTAGCTGCTTGTGGTCCTATGACTAGAACTTCAGTCTTATCAGGATCAGGCAGAAGAAAATTAATTAACATCCAATCTCTTATGTCCTGCACACATTGCTCAATTTTAGTAAACTGGTTTTTCTCATCTGGTTTTGCTGAGACGTATAATTGTGTGTCATCAGCATAACAATGAAAACTAACACCACATTTACGAATTATGTTGCCCAGACAAAGCATGTAAAGAGAAAAAAGCAGTGAGCCTAAAACTGAACCCTGTGGAACACCAAACTCCACTTGAGAACATGAGGAATGGTCACCATCTAAATCTACAAACTGATAACGATTAGTCAAATAGGATCTGAGCCACAAGAGGGCCGTTCCCTTAATTCCTACTACTTTTATAATCTGTGAAGGAGAATACTATGATCAGTTGTGTCAAAAGCTGCACTGAGGTCCAGTAACAGGTCCAGTAAAGTATAGTGATGCAACCCTAATCAGAGGCCAATAGGAGGTCATTTATTACTTTAACAAGTGCTGTCTCTGTGCTGTGATGAGGCCTAAATCCTGACTGATACAGTTCGTTTATGCTATTTCTATGTAGATATGAACATAGCTGCTGTGATACTACCTTTTCCAGAATCTTGGAGATAAAGGGGAGGTTTGATATCGGCCTGAATTTGGAAAGCTGCCTGTAACTAGAAAGCGGGTTCTGCTGGTACTATCTGCTTGAGAAAATGTGTCGGTATAGGATCTAATATACAGGTTGACGATTTTGAAGAAGAGATGAGTGAAATTAGTTCTCTCGCTTCAAGGGGAGTAAAGTATTCTAAGTTCTGATGTGGTTTGGTTAGTTTATCATCTGTATTACTTAAATTGCTTGTTTTCAAAGCCTGAATTTAATGCCTTAATTTTGTTATTGAAAAAGTTCATGAAATCCTCACTACTACATGATGTTGTTGTGGAGATTCCTGCAGTGGTCTTGTTTTTGGTTAATTTAGCTATGGTATTAAATAAAAATCTCTGATTATTTCTGTTATTTTCTGTAAGAGTGGAGAGATGCGTTCATCTAGCATCACCGAGAGCTTTTTTATGGTTCAGGAAGCTCTCCTTCCAAGCTATTTGGAAAAATAACAATTTAGTTTGGCACCATTTACTTTCTAATTTTCGAGCGGTTTGTTTTAAAGTCCGTGTGTGGTCATTATACCAAGGAGCGAGGTTCTTATCTTTAATGATTTTCCTTTTAACTGGAGATACATTATCTAAGCTATAACAAAGTGTTGACTCAAAATATTCGGTCGCCTGATCGAGTTCTGTGAAGTCAGATGGCGATCCAATCAAAGTTGATAACTCTGGGAGATCATTGATAAAGCTCTGTGTGATATTTAATGTGAATTCACATTTAAGGTGGTAGCATGGTGCTGTGCATACATTATTACTATGACACATTAATCGAGACAAGATAGTGATCTAAGATAACTTCAGGCTGTGGAATTGTGGTTATATTTCTTATACTTAATCCGAAGGATAATATTAAATCCAAAGTGTGACCTGCTTTATGAGTGGGTCCTACTACACACTGATTTACTCCTACTGAGTCCAGTATGGACATAAATGCTGTTCTCAGAGGGTCTTTTGGATTCTCAAAATGAATATTAAAGTCTCCAGCAATTAATGCTTTGCCTACAGAAACTACAAGGTTTGAGAGGAAATCTGCAAACTCACAGAGAAACTCCGAGTACGGCCCTGGAGGTCTGTAAATGATGACTAGCAGGATCGACTGAGCTGACTTTATGTTACTATAGAGATCTTCAAATGCATTCCATTTAAAACAGTTTTTGTACGATAGCCAGATTATCATTGTAAATAACTGTGACGCCTCCTCCTCTACTAGTTAGCCAAGTCTGGTGTATGTAGCTGTATCCAGGGGGACTAACTTCATTTAAAGCTACATGCAACCCCTGATCTGTGATAGTTTCATTAACAATAGCTGCTTTAGATGCGAGGGATCTAATATTTAACAGTCCTAGCTTCAGATCAAAGGTGCCGGCTGCGCATTCAGTGTGATTGGAGTTTGTGGTGTCTATGTTAATTAAATTACTAAAACAGATTTTCTGAATCTTTTTAAATTTATGTTTATGTTTAGCTCGGGGAACAGACACAGTGTCAATATGATGAACCCTGAGTGATGACTCTATGCAACTAGCAGACAGTTGGTTTAGCCTGTCTGTCTGCTCCCTGGGCTGGGCTCTGGATTGTCACCGATTAACTAGGCCTCTTCTGAGACTATGCGCTATACTACAAGAAATGAGAGCAGCATCTTCCCAAGTGGGATGGACACCGTCCCGCCCTAACAGGCCAGCTTTGCCCTCAAAGGTCTTCCAGTTATCTATGAAGCCCACGTTGTTTTCCGAGCACCACCTGGACATCCAGCGGTTCAGCGAATAGCTGCTGTAAGCTATGTCGCCACATCTCATTGGGATGGGACAGCAAACTACTTCTTCGGACATTGCCTTAGCTAGTTTAATCACCTCAGTAAAGTTATGCTTGCTAAGCTATGACTGACGAAGGTGTACATCATTAGCTCCAGCATGTATAAGTTTCTTAGAGAACCTATGCTGTCCTAGAGCCCTAAGATGACCTGCTATGTCAGGTGCTCTGGCTCCCAGAATACACTTGACCACTGCCGCTGGTGCCCATAAAGGCCTAGGTAATTTCACTTGCATCAGTATAGAGTCACCTATAATCAGAGCTCTTTCAGGTTTCTCAGGGTGCATCACTGAGGAGAGCAAACCTGTTTGACCTGTGAAGCGCAGAACAGGTGTGTTCCAGTGGGATAGCCTTAGCATTAGCTTTGGCTGAACGAGTATGCCGGAGTCGGGGGCTGGTTATCTCCGCCTGCGGCACCCAGACTTTCCGCTACGGGAGTAACACTGCTCTCGTGCTCTCTAACCCTCTCTAAAGTCTGGATGCGGAGAACCAAGACCATGGGACTGTGCCATTGATCTCATCCCAGGTGAACCAGTGCCCAAAGGAAAAAAAAAAAAAAACAATATATATATATATATACGACAGGACGAGGAGTGAGAGCGGTAAGAGAAAAGGAGGGAGGCTGGCTGTTTACATCAACAACATGTGGTGTAATCCCGGTCATGTGACAATTAAGGAGCGTGTTTGTTGTCCCGATATTAACCTGCTGACTGTCGGACTTTGCCCATATTATTTACAGAAAGAATTCTCTCATGTGATAATAACTGCTACATTACAGGAGTGTTTTAAGGATACTGACTGGGAGGTTCTTTGTAAACCACATGGAGAGGACATTGATGGAATGACAGACTGCATCACAGAGTACATTAACTTCTGCGTTGACACCTGTGTACAGATGAGAAATATTCGCTGCTTCCCCAACAACAAACCCTAGGTCACCAAGGACATCAAAGCGTATTTAAATGTAAAAAAAAAAAAGTGCTTTTAGGTCTGGTGACAAGGAAGCAGCGAAGAAGGCTCAAAGAGTGCTTAGTGGCAAAATCAAAGAGGGGAAAGAGTCATACAGGAAGAAACTGGAACAAAGGCTTAAACAAAACAACGCGAGAGAGGTGTGGAGGGGCATGAGGAGCATCACTGGCTATAAGACAGGCAGCCAGGCTATTGAGGGGAACGTGCAAACGACCTCAACACTTTCTTTAATAGATTTGATGTCCCTATGTCTCACACTTGTCCCAGCTCCAGTCTCAATCTACACTTTCCTGCTCCCATGTCCTCCGCTACACAGAAAACAGTCACTACTCCTGCACTCCCCCCAATCAATATCTCAGTATATTAGGTCAAATATAGCTTGAGCAAGCTCAGTCCTATAAAATTTGTAGGTCCTGACATGATCAACCCTAGAGTTCTGAAATCTTGTGCTCCCCAACTCTGTGGTGTACTCCAGTACCTCTTTAGTCTAAGTCTGTCTCTACATCTCTGGACCCTCGTCAGATTGCCTATCAGCCTTTCATGGGAGTAGATGATGCCATAATACACCTGATCCATCGAACCTACTCTCACCTCGACAAGCCTGGGACCACTGTAAGAATGACGTTCTTTGACTTCTCCAGTGCCTTCAACACCATCCAACCTGCAGTACTGGGGGAGAAACTGATGAACATATACATTGACACCCGCTTGGTTTCCTGGATTATGGACTATCTGACCTGCCGTCCCCAGTATGTCCGTCTACAAAACTGTTTGTCCGAGACTTTGATCTGCAACACCGGAGCTCCCCAGGGGACTGTACTGACTCCGTTTTTTTTCACCCTCTATACATCTGACTTTAGATATAACGCAGAGTTATGCCATCTACAGAAGTTCTCTGACGATTCTGTGATTGTTGGATGTATAAAGGATGGTGACACCTCTGAGTACCTGTCTGTAGTAGACGACTTCGTTTCCTGGTGTGAGCGTAATCACCTACAACTCAACATCAGGTTGACTTTAGGAGAAGCAAGACCCCTGGGACTCCTATATCTGTTAAGGGGGAGACAGTGGACATGGTCTGGGAATACAAAAATCTGGGAGTTCATCTGGATAACAAACTTGACTGGTCACTCAACACAACGGCACTCTACAAGAAAGGACAGACCTGGTTGTACTTTCTTCGAAGGCTCAGGTCTTTCATGTTTTATGAAACTCAGTGTCATCTTTTACACAGTGGTCTGTTGGGGCTGTAATGTAAAGATATCGGACAGGAACAGACTGGACAAGGTAATTAAAAAGGCTGGATTTGTGCTAGGCATGGAGCTCGACTCTGTGGATGTAGTAGCAAAGAGGAGAATTCTGGCCAAATTACAATCCATTTTGAACAATCCTTCTCACCCGCTATACAGTGTTTTCGTTGACCAGAGGAGCAATTTCAGCCAGAGACTGATTATCATCAAGTGTACCACAGAGCGTCACAGGAGATCCTTCCTCCCAACGGCAATAAAATTATACAACTCTTCTATGTAACCTACACACTATGTGGGAATTCACTGTCAGTGACAGTAACATAATAGAACAATAATACTTACCTGTATTAATTATATGACAATTGTAGTAACATATTCTACATATAATATCATATTGCAATAAATGATGTAGTACAATATTACTAATATACTAATATACTAGTTTATTGTGCAATATTGTATTAACGTAGTGTGCAATATGGTATGGCTTACTGTTTGATGACACTTTATACACTGAAAATTATGTAGCTAGTCATTTTGTTGTGAAAGGAAGGTGTGTGTTGTCTGTCACATTTCAGTGTAACTCAGGGTTACCCCCCCTGATATAGTTCATGAACCTTTTGAAGGGATTGTCCCTGTTGAGAACCAGTATGGCAAATTCTGTGTGAGCTGAAGGACATTGTTGAACTTGTTGTTGCACCTCATCAAACTGCAGACTCATTTGCTTATCTTGACTTCAAGATATCTGGAACACAGGACAGGATTCCAAGAAGTTTTCCCCCATAACATCATTACTTGAAATATTATCCACAGTTGACAGGTTAGTTTGGCCCACTTTTTGCTCTGTGGACTATGAGATTTGAAACATTATCCAGCATATGACTTGGCCATATCTGTGAGAGAACTAAGCCTTGTTGAGGCACATGAACTGAAGGATCATTATCCTCTGGCTCACTATGTTGTTGGAGGATGGCAAATCATTTCTCTGAAGAGATATATACATGCATAAGGTTGGACATGTATGGATGTGGGGTTTGTAAATTCTTTTAAGTAATATTCTTTTAAGAGATTGTCAGATAAGTAAATCCTGTTTTATTTCTAAGGTTCAATGGTGACACGATAATGCAAAATGGTGATTTTATTTATTTATTTATTTTTAAGTAATAATTTAAGTATTAGTTTAGGCTCCATTTTTCTAATTGAAACTGTTTACTGTTTAGCACTTATAGTTCGAATACTTCCCTGCAGTTGTACTGTACATTTGAGCTTGGTTGAATAATTTTCTACAAAGGATGAGATCTATGTAGGCAGATTTTATGATTAAAATAATGATTTAATCTGTGAATGAAAATTAGATGTTAATTAAAGGTGGTTATTTGCACTGCAGCGAATACTTGCACCAAACTTTTTCCCCTAGATCTATTTATTTGTGCTGCTATGGCAAAGAAGACTCAAGTTGCGAGTTATTCTGAATCCCGATGATATCCGGAAGCTAATTCTGCCACATGGAATTCCAGACACACTGGAGCAGCTTTAATGTCTACAGCGGAGCTTGAGGATTTAACCACTGTCAAGGTTATCCCAGTAACAGAAGACTGTAGGCAAACATTTGATTACTCTGTCCATGATGATTCACAGTCTGTTCCTTCAGATGATACAGATCTCTTGTCCATACCCTCTAGCACAATTTCCACAAGAAACTCAAACATGGCCAAGAGAGTTTCCTATTCCAGCTTTTTCTTATGACACTGAACTACAGTTACAAAAGAGAAATGCAGCATATGACTCAAACATGACATGATTGACACTCAGCTCAAAAATGAAGTCGGATATTCTGAGAAAGGTTGGCAAAGAGATTTTTAAAGTACAAAGCGTATCTAACAGACTGTGACTTTAGTGATGTTTCGGAAGCACTTATTAAGAAGCATCCATGCCTCTCTGAACCAGGCTCATACAATGGCTGCTATGGGTAGAAGCGGAGACTAAAATACACAAATGGCAACAACCGAACCCAACTTAAAGGCATTGGGTGTTCTGAGTTACTTGCAAATTCACTAAAAAACAAAGAACCAGATGATGCATTTCCAGCAAAGAAAGTAAAGAGGCCAAGGCGAGGAGAGGCCAACCACCTTCCTGACCTTCCTATTGGAGACACCTCTGGAAAATTGGAGAGTGAGAGGGTGGCACTCTTAAATGAAGTGAAGAAGCGAAAATAACTGAGTGAGTGTCACTCACTCAATTCATGCAGGATTGATCGCTTCCTGAAGTTCATGCCACAGATGTTTACATTTCTCTGGAATTTAATAGTTTTAGACATTATATCATTAAACATGTTTTCATTATATCATTTAAACATTAACCATGTTATCACAGTTTAAAGTCAGATGTTTTTTTTTGTTCCATTGAGAAGGTGATTAGCTTCACCTGATTGAGTTTACAAGTCATTCTTTATATTTTCTAAATCTATGAAAAAGGTAATCTATCCTTGATATTATATCTTTCACTTGGATCTTTCACTTAAATGTTAAAAGTTGCACTGAGTAAATATAGCTGGGTAAAACAAAAACTGTCTCTTTTTTAGGTTGCAAAGAAACTAAATATGATTAAAGAGGTGATTCTTTCTGTACACACTGTAATTAAGATTTGCTAGGAATTTGAGTCAGTTCAACTTTAATGTTTTCTTTGTTTAAAGATCAACAACGGGTTTCTAAGAATTACAAATTTTCCACTACAAATAAGATTTTTGGCTTCCTTGGACAAATACCACAACAGAAGTATTGAGATCATAAGAAACAAGGGAGGAACTGTCAGAGAGAAGACCAGAGAAATGATCAACGTTCTTAATCAGACATGTACTTGCTCAATATAGCAGAAATTAGCTTTGTGCCATAAATGTAATATTGTGAATAGAAACTGGGCAAGGCATGCAAAGCAAGTTGGATGTGATGCATGTACTGAATTAAAACATATCCAGGAGAATAAAACAATTTAAATAGCCTACCTTGTTCAGAGATTCGTATATATGTTGTCTGAGTACAGATTTCAAGGTCTGCCAATCTTCATTTTATTACACTTTACAAACTTAACATAATCAACAATACTGTGTGTATGTTTGGACATGCCTAGCGCCCGGAGGTGAATGTACAAAGAGAGTGTTTTCTGAAATGCCTTATGGGGTATTTGGGGAAGATGTGGATCAACTGATTAAGCACTATCTGGTAAGAATTTGTTCATGAACCATTTCAACCTTAAAACTGAAAAATATAATTGAGTTGATAAATTAGCCTCGCTCAAGTGTC
>JAAGKR010000049.1:0-70519 GCA_011419295.1 Clarias macrocephalus
CACACACACACACACTCACACACACTCACTCACACACTCACTCACACACTCACTCACACACTCACTCACACACTCACTCACACACTCACTCACACACTCACTCACACACTCACACACACACACACACACACACACACACACACACACACACTCACACTCACACACTCACACACTCACACACTCACACACTCACACACTCACACACACTCACACACTCACACACTCACACACACTCACACACTCACACACTCACACACTCACTCACACACTCACTCACACACTCACTCACACACACACACACACACACACACACTCACACACACTCACACTCACACACTCACACACTCACACACACACACACACACACACACACACACACACACACACACACACACACACACACACACCGCCTGCGCGGACAAATGGAAACACTTATCTGTCGGGATTTATAAAGGATTTTAAAGCTAAAGTGCACTTTAAGTTGTTTTATTTTTTGTTTATATTTTGTATGAATTATTTTTATGTATTTATTTTTTTGGGCTGTGGAATGAATAATTTGAGTTTCTATTATTTCTTATGGAAGAATACGATTTGGTTTACGAGTGTTTTGATCCGTAAACCAGATCAATACGCATCCGGAACGATTCAAATTCAATTCAATTACGAATTATGTTTGTAATCCAAGGTTCCACTGTATATTTTTGGCAGATTATATAAAAGACACTTTGGCTAGAGAAAGCAACATCACAACTGGCATCACTGACTTGAAATGAATTAGAGAACTGTACCTCGAGGCTTTTCCCCAGCTGCCTTCATCTCTGTGACATACTTTAGAGAAATCACCAGTTCTCCTTTATACTGGGAAAAAGCTGACAATGCCAAAGTGTTGCCTGTCTGCATACAGATCAAGAACAAATAACTACCATTTAAAACTGCTAAGATGAATCAGATGTAAAACTTGTAATACTGAACAATATTTAATATAACAAAGCATGAGTGAACTGCAATGGATTAGACCATTCTACTACCTTTCCTCTGAGGGTCATGCACTCCTCTTGGCCGGAATCAATGTCATGGCAGTCCAACGGTATTTCTACCTCCCCGAGGAAAGCATTGTGCCCAAAACGGTCATAGTGCCAAACTGAGAGCTGAAGAGTACGAGACATCAGCTGTGTGCGACTGATGGAGTACTAGGAAAAAACATTGACAGGAAAAAAAAACAGTTATAATCTACACTGACACAGCACCCATAGGATAAAGCAATTACTAATGATAAATGAATGAATTAATTAAATAATTAATGGAGAGGCAGAACTTTCAAAGTGGCTGGTTTACAATGTGTAGATTCATAAAAAAAAAGCCTAGCATAAATGGTATGCATTTAGATAAAAAAAAATTCAATTGTAAGAATCAGTATTTGTTACTGCGTGCTGCACAGAGATAGAAGATAAGCCAAAGATAGAAGATAAAATATTTTCTTAGGAGGTACCAAAATACTGCAACATATGAGTAAAGCATTACTTTTAACGTCTCTTTATAGCTGGGGTTGATGGTGTTACGTTTGATAGCTGTTTTCTTCTTGCTCTGGCGAGACTTGTCTGGAAGGAGGTAGCTTTTGACATACCTGCAGTGGGAAAAAGAAACAGCTGAACATCATCACTGTGTGGTTTATAAAACAGACAATTAGGCTATTAGACTTTTACCACATGTGCAACTGATCTTTTCCTCAGAATCGGCACTGTCTCATATTTGCACTTATATGTGAAGGACAAACCACATCTTTTTTTAAAATTCTGCAGAATTCAAAAGTTCACATAAAAGAGTGGGAACACTGCACTGTGACATTATGCGCTCTGACACATCCTAGAAACTGGGATGTGCAAAAACGAAGAACTTAACTGTTAGGTAACAAACTTGTTAAAGAATAAAAATAGATACACACACTATGATTTTGTTGGAGCGCTTATGCAATGCCACAACATGTATTTCAGTCCAGAGTCACTTTAATGTAGAAGGTCTTACTATGTAACTATGATTGGAGTGTCAGACCACTGCATAAAGCCTTCTCCAGCACATCTCGAAGATTCTCAGTAGGGTTAAGGTCTGCACTCGTTGTGCCGATCCATGTGTGAAAATTATGCATCACTCTTCCTGAACCACTCTTGCACAATGAGCCATCTTGGAATATGACCGTGCCATCAGGGAAGAAAGAAATCCTTTGACAGTAAAACTTGGTCATTCAGTATATTCAGGTAGTCAGCTGACCTCTTTTGCTCAACCTAGACTATAACCCCAGATTATAACACTGACCCCACAGGTTTGTACAGAAGGCACTAGACATTCTGGGAGACATTCTCACTTCATCTGCCTCTCTTCTCATCATGATTCCCCAATCATTCTGGAACAGGGATAAATCGGGACTCATCAGACCACATGACCTTTCTCCAATGCTCCACTGTCCATTCTTTATACTTCCTAGCAAATTGATGATTTTTAAAATTCTGATTAGTCTCACTAATAAGTGGTTTCCTTAAGGCCACACCTATTTACTTCCAATCCTCTTGATTTCTTCACATTATGTGTGTATATGGGTGTGGGTGTGTGCGTGCGTGTGATGAAATGCTCCTACTTTCATTATTAAACATTCCCATAAGTTACACCTTTGTTTTTTTTTATGATTAGATCTCACCAGGTGTGTAGGTGATCTCTCTTTCACACTCATTTAAGATGTTTTTCCGCCCACATTTCCTCCATGAAGATGATGGTTCATTGCTATCCTTCTAAGTTTTAATAATGCATTTTTTCCCCATTCTTATTTTAGTTGTTTCAGCAATCATCCTTAGACAATCATTTGACCCTTCTGAAACAGTAGCATCTTCACCATGACCACAGGATATTTCTGACATGGTTATTTAAGAAATGAGAAGCGATTCACTGCATCAATAAGGGTTAAATAACTTGTTGCAAGCTGAACCATATTAAATCACTGCAGTCATTATCCAGTGGAAGGCTCTTTATTATCCATGTAGTTAAATCTATGTGCTGACTTTTTTTGGCCAGGTAGTGTATTTAAGGTAGTGTGTGAAATCTTTAGCAGTGAACACTTACGGGTTGCACTTCTTTTTAGCAGTGTCAGCGTAAGACAACCCTCTGCACTCTTTGATCAAAACAGAGAGACACTGTGTTTTCTCATCATATTGGAGGGAGAAGACAATGTCTCCATTGACGTCAACAACATAGTAATCTCCTGCTTCACTGTACACACTCATCATACTACCAAGAGAGCTCTGTAACAATGCAAACACATTCATAAAGTTAAAGAGTTGGTGCTCAATTAAAAATGTATTATAAAAATATTTAAATATAAAAGTTGTTCAATTAACAATTAACAAGATATTTTACATTTGAGCCACGCAGACTGGTACTGCCATCACCAACAGCCTTTCTGTGAATGCTGACCAAGTTATCAATATCCTCTTCCTCCTCCTCTTCATCCTGCAGAATTATGCCACCAGAAATACTGCATGCCAAAGCAATATTTTTGAGGTATCCCATGATGCTGTATAGTCAGTCAGAAAAGAAAACTCACTATGTTTAGACCTGGAACTGACTTGCTTCTGTCTCCCATGGAAACTGTGTTCTCGTTCCCGTCACTGCGTACGTCCATCACAGAGGCTGGCTTAAAATCTAAGGAAAAAAAAAAAAAAAACAGTACATCCTGTACAAACTGTACTTTTTTTAAATATATAAACTGGATATGATAACGTCGTGTTTTTGGACTTATTATTATTTATCCATGAATGCTTGTAGGTGAAATGATCAGATGCTCTCTGTTAAACTAAGCAGTCCACTGCCCAATAATAAAAACTATAGTTCTTGGCCAGTTCAAGTAAAAAATATATTTTACTGAGTTATTAATAAAGCTACAGCACTTTTAGAATATTTTATTATTGTTAACTGTAAATAACTGTAAAATGTACAATTTATACAAATGGTCCAAGTTAGCAACCCTAATTAAGGCTGTAAATGCAAGCCATTACCTGATATTTTGTGCACTCTTCTAACACTCTTTTTGAAAATGCCATCATCTTCATTCAAGGACTCCGGACAAATATTAATTTGGTGAACTAACGATGACTTGAAAAAAAAAAAAAGATTATGTTGGCAGTCATGCAGATAAAGAGACAAGATGAAAACAAATACATTTCAGTAATATCAAGGTTTAGATGGTTATAGTAACGTTCCCTTCAGGAATCCCTTTCAAACCCCACCTTGTGGGGACAGGAGTGAATAAACCAGAAATAAAACACTTGAACCACAGTGCTGTGGACATTTAGGAGTACTAATTGAATAGATGGAAAAAGTGAGGTATATTTATCCACTTACAGTTTCGGTGTCAACAGAGGATGCGGAAGGACTGTGGGTTTTACTGGGAGGGGACACACTTGACTCAGTCCCACTCAATGTAGTAACCACCTCGTTCCTAAAGACAAAATAATTTCTGTTTAATGTGGTTAAAACAATTACACAGCATTTTCTTGCCCAGTAGTTAAGTAAACCTGCACCTCTGTGTCGAAGTAGTAGTGGAGATCGTGTCAGTTTCAGCATGGCTACTGCTGAGGCTGGCCTTCTCTGCCAAGTCTGCATCACTCTGCTGCAGATGATCACTGGATTGGCTGAGAGTAACACTGCTGAGTTTGAGTTTTGTTTGAACAAACAAACTTAAACATAATTAAACTTAAACATAATTAAAAAATAATGAATCATGACTGTCAATTGTTTTTTGTTGCCCAGATTTGCCCTGTTATTTTGAGTTTTTTAAACAGTTAATAGCCTGATAATGAAGTTACTGAAGTTAAGGAAGATTTGAAACCCTCGGTTTCTCCTGGTATCTGCTGTTAAAAAGAATAAACCAACTTGACGTTCAAAAACTTCCTATGGGAGAAAAGCAAGCAATTCCAAAGCTGAGAAGGAGTAACGAGAGCCACCAAACAAGTATTTTGCATAACCAGGGCCCGTATTCACAAAGCTTCTTAAGCCTAAAAGTTGCTCCTAGTGACGAAATTCTAAGAAAATTCTTAGAATTATGACATTTTCTTAGAATTTCCGCTTAAATTTAGGATTAAATCTTAATTAAGATAAAAATAATTCACGAAACATCTTAGCCCTAAAAACAGCTCCTAAGGTAAAAATTGTTAAGTGTAGAGAGGAGGACTTTTATGAGGCTTAAGAGTTTCTATAGCACAGGACAAAATGGCGGAAAGATGAAATATTCTCCAAACACTGAATGCAAAGCTAAAAGTAAACACTGCTCTTCTGTCCAATCTGGTTTTCTTGTTGATTTACTTCCTTCCAGAAGATTGTTGGCTACATACCATCCAAAAGTGCAGCTTAAATAGACTATCCTGCAACCATGTACATTGGTAAAAGCTGAAACATTTTGCTCCCATCAATCTGAAATGGATTGCAAGTAATAAAATCAGTATGGTAAATAAATGTAAGAACTTAAATATAGTAACTACTGTGTGGAAATTGGTTCACATTTTCAATATTTGGCTGTTTTACTTCACTTTAAGATATTTAGCCTATAACAAACTTTGCATGAAGTAGCCTGTAGTCATGATTATACAATTTCATTATGTACAAAAATTATGATTTTACTGTCTGTTCTATTATCATATAGTACTACAATTTGGAAAAAGGTGCACCAAATCTAATAATGAAAAACTTGTGAAAGCTGTAAAGAAAAACCCCAAAACAACAATCAGTGAATTAAAAAAAATCAACAACCTCCACAGGGAAGAAAGTGAAAGTATCACAATTCATAGGTAGATCATTGGTCAAGCATGGTAGTATCGTTGCTTGAGCTTTCATGGCTGCTACTGGATTGGACTCACTTTACCTCATCTTTATTGATGATGTAACTCATGAAGATAAGAGCAAAAACTGAGACAGAAACAGAAGGGACTTCTTCAGGGGGGAAAGTGGAAGGTTTTAGACTGGCCATGTCAATCACCTGACCTTAACCCAACTAAGCAGCGTTTCAGCATGTTAATGCAGAACAAACAAGGGATATGCAACTTCAATATTAAATTTGCTCACTTAACCACTTGGGTGGTTTGTACAATGTTCTACGTTGTTTAACCGCATCCCCAAATGCTGTGACCAAAATATTTCACCATATTTTGGGTGGTATTTAAGGTATGCCCTGCATTAGTTTGTACCACATAAACTCACCCAAACACAATATCTTGATCTAGGTACAGTACAAGCCTACGATAAATCTATCAAGCAACAAACAAACTTCATTTCTAGCCACTGTTCCGTACTGTCCCAATTATGCAGAACACTTGAAATATGTATCTTCCGCACCTCTTTTTAGAGTCTTAGTCATTGTGTTGTCCTCACTGTTGCTTCCCTCATCAGTCTCAGTTTTGTTTTCGCACTGAGTGTTAAGACATTCTTATATAGGTAATCATTTACCAATCACAGTTTCACTGAAGTGTCTTTTGTTTAAAAACAGTAATTGTTTTAAAAATTCTTGAAGGAAAATTATCAGGCAGTTATTTCCTCAAGCCAATACCTTTTATCTGGTGGATCAGAAATACTCTCATTTATTTCAGTGTGCTGTTTCCATTTACTGTGATAAAATCAGTTTTCTATCCATTAACGAGTGGAACTCAAAAACTTCTCAACACAAAATAAACAGAGGTTGTTAAATTGTTAGTCTGCAAGTCAGGTATTGGATGTAAAATTATATAAAATTGTCACAGTTGAATTGATTCTTGATGTTGATATGGTTTAAAAATTAAATATTATGTATAACTTCCAGAAAAACCAGTTAGACTAGCTGTAACAACATATTTGCTGAGCAACCCACAAAATGCCCTGGTAAGATTAATTGGAACTACAACAGGAAGCAATCATGGGGGGAAAAAAACAAATACAAAAACAACAAAAAAACTTTTTGGACATTAAAAATAAAATACATTTAAAAAACCTTGTGGCAAGACCACAAGTAAATCCATTATAACTGAATTCTCCCAACCACCACACTCTCAGAAAAAAAGGTACACAGTGGTACAAATGATGTTCCTCGAAGAACAGTTTTATAACTTTTCAATAGATGTACCCTTAATGGCACGGAGAAGATGATACATAAAAATACAATTTGTTTTTACCCTTTAAGGTACAACTGAATTGAAGTTACATAATTGTTCTAACATCAAGGGTACAGTAACAACTGATTACTTCCTTTTTTATTACATGTATAATTCCAAAATAGGAAGCAACATTTACATTTTCTAATAATTGGTTTAAATATTAATTATCATATATGAATAAAACTACTGGACAAATATTATGTACATCCAAAAAATATATTGTGATATTTGTAAAAACAAATACTTCTAGAACCTTTTTATTGATTTTTTTTTTGTAGCCAATGATAATAAATACATTAGGTCAACATTTGTAGCTACCAATGCAATATGGAATTTACAACACTTCACTACTATTCACTATTATTTTGTGATTATTTATGTTTATATTCAGTTAAATCTCATTACAGTGTTTTTGATGCTTTACATTAAATTTCTGCTCAGAAAGATATTTATTGTGTAAAAGCAATGGTGTTTTGTGAAAAGTGGGTTCAATTTAATTAAAAAGTTTAAACTGTATTGTGAACAGTTTGTGAAAAAGTTATATTGTAGATGGAAATTTGTATATTATATATTGTACCATTTTAGTTTGACTATTTTGTGAAAGTTTTTTAGCTAATGGAAGTAATACAAAAATATTTGTTTATTGTAGACCTGAAAGATGTATTTTTTTTTCTGAATATTCTACTGTAATCTAAGACAGTGTTCAAACATTTTTTGAATTGATAATCAATTGATTGAATGTCTTATTCAATAGGAAAATGACTCTCTTATAGTTCCCAAAGGAACACATTAGACACCATTAAGGCTTGTCACTGGAGTGGTACCTTCAAGGACAAGATTTGTACCTTTGATTAAGGTACAATAATGTACCAGCAAGTTTATAAAAAAAAAAAAGATACATTTTGGTTGCTCATGGTACAAATAATATCCTTGATGAAGCAAACAGAATTGGTACAAATTTGTTTTTCTATATTAAGGTACAATCCTGTGCCCTTAAAAGGTACTGCCCCAGTGACAATTGTTTGTACCTTCATTAGTACAACATTGTACTTTTATTTTTATTTTATTATACTGAAAGCAATAAGATATTGAGCTTAAACATTCCTCCAAATCAGTACAGAAATCACTGCCAAATCCATAACTAGTGCTCTGCAAAGGCCATTGTAGTATTTGGATGTGGTCCCTGATAAAAATTAATTCAAAAGTATAGTTCACAAACCCAAACAGGAACTTGAAACTGCATGGAGCATGGAGCTGTGTTCCAAGATTCTTAAATAAATATCCGTCACAGTATCAGGCACAAAGTTATCACTATTCCCTTCTTCAGTATTAATAAGGTGCAGACAATTGTAAAATACAAGTGGTTTCCATCAGAAATACATTAATTTGAGAACATATCTTTAAAAACGTGCAGGATTCACATTTATAATCCAAATTACCATTTATTAAATAGTATTCATAAAGCATGCCAATATATATTTTAGGAGATTTTCTATATTTATTATTTAATTTATTTATTCATAATTAAATTTTCTTTTTAGAGTATAGGTGGGTTTTGTAAACACTGGTTATAAAAAACTAATAATATTGGGTCCAAATGAGCTAAAGCAGTAGTGCAATATCCAACGTGCAATGAGCCAACATGGCTGCAGATTTTTGATCGAGCTGGAGCCACACCTGCTATTTGACTAGAGTACAACTGATTAAAAACAGGTTTGGTTTTTGGCTGAAATTAAACCTGCAGCCATACCAGCTGTTTTGTGATAGGACTCTAATGCTATAGGGAACAAATCAGGATATTTATAAAAAGAAATAGATCCAGCTACAAAATTTTAACATTGAACATTTCAAATTAACAGAGATCACTGTAGAGTTTAATTTTTTTTGGCCAGTTTTCATCCAGCAGCTAATTTAAACATTACTAACTAAATTATGACTATGTCCTGAAGCTTTCTTTTTCGAGAACCATTGTTATTTAATAATGGCATCTTATATATATTAAAAACATGCCCATGTTTTCACCTTGTGGACTTACCTTTTGTTTCCCACAGCAAGATCCTTTAGTCTGGGCTTTGGTACTGGTAAAGTTTGGCTGGAGTTTAACTCTGGATTGTTCAACAGCACCTCCCCTGCAGTTTCACGCTTCTTTGCTGGGATGGCATAATGCCAATTGAAGAATGGGAAATTATTAGACTTTGCTCATTTTTATTTACTGTTTTTTATGTGTATAACATTAAATAAATGCATCTTTTAAGATTAAAAGATGCATTAAATATTACGATTCACTTTTTCAAGATCTAGCTCTAAAACAGTCAAAGCACACTCAGTTGTCTGCTATCTGTTTCCTGCACTTACTTGGGGGCCGCTTCCTGAGTGAGGCTCGCACTATGTCATGTCCAGGACTTGTGGAAAAACGGTTAACCCTCTGGTCATAGAACCAGTCGCCTGTGCACTTCTTTAGGTCTCTATAAAGGAACACCAAAAAAAGTATTTTTTTAATTAACCATTAACCTGTTCCAATAAAACAAAGGAGGTAATTTTCCAGTCCTCCATGGCTCTGAGATCAGAGAAACGCATTACATGTTTCTACTCACGTCTCTTTGGCACACACATTGCACAGCCAGAACCCTTTGGCTCGCACAGTGCGACAGTTTCGGCACACTTTGTGTTTGCACACTGGGCACTGGCTGGAGTTGGCAGCTAGACGACCCAGAGGCTCCTGACAGCGTCCACAGCTGTTCTCATTGTATTTGCCACTGCTGCGCTTTGCTCCCTTTCTTCTGATGTCTAACAACTCTGCTTTAAGTCTCCTGTAGACCAAAAGTAGAATTGATTTAAAGGAGTTAGGTCCATCACACTACAGTTGATGCCTTTCTAAAAACATTTCTCCACCCAGGACCAGAATGGTTGGTATTTTACTTACAAAACCTTACTTGTAAGATGTAACTTAAATAAAAAAATATACACTGTGGAAATCCCAGAAACAATGACAATCCAACACACTTACTAAACCATTATAGCTGAAGTTAAAGGAATCACAAGGTTTTAAAAATATTTAAGTTACAAAACAATATTCACACCGATTCATGCATATTAATGGCCAATTCTAGTGAACAGCACATTTCTCCACATTTCCACCTCTTTGCTGTTTTTGCCCACTGTATATTTTGACCCAATTTTATGAGTATATTAACATTTAATTTACTATTTGTAATATTGATATTATTAATTTAGAATTATTCACTACAGAACAATTTAAAAAGTAATTTCTATATATTTGACACATTTTTGTATTTACTTTAGGAGAAGAAGAATTACCTAAAATGTGTAAGTGTTTAAAAAAATGCACTAAAAATGTACTTACCTAAAAATATGTATATATATTTTTTATGCAACTTTGTAAGGCCTTGAGATTCCTTAGTGCATCAGCCTGAGAAAATGTAGCTAAAAATTCAGTACTCACTTCACCCGATGTTCCTCTAACCGTCTCAGCTCTTTGTCCCGATGCAGCACCTCTAAAATAAGCTCTCTCTCCGAGTCAGTCAAGAAAGACGTGTTGATGGTCTCCATGGTTTGCACCATATCAACCTGCCTAAGCTTCCTGTTATTGCACCAACACCCGGGGCTGTTTAATTAAGTTACACAAAAGACAGACAGGTAGAATCACAGAACAATTAACTGACTTAACCATAAGTAGCTTGTATATACAACTGGATGAAATCTTGCAGTGAAGAACCAGACATTTTGTGATTTTTTCTTTATTTAACCTAGTAGGTCTATTTGGCTGCAGCAGCAAAAGAAGGGTTGCCGTTTAAAATTGTTCTGTGGGATATCTATTGATCTTTCTTTGTTTACACTGATGTAATACTGGTGATATAAAACACACATGGAACTAACTAAGGCAGAAGATAACAGCCAGGCTTTGTGTAATGAGTCATGTTTTCTGATCTATAATAAAGTTTGGGCTTTACATAATGGACTACTTCACTTTATACTGTATAACCTACTGGGGGAAATCTGAGGCCCAAGCAACACACTAGTGGTTACTTACCACCATCTTTTGTCCCAGGGAATGAGAATAAAAATGGAAAGTTGCTCAGAGATGCATTATGCAATAAAAATAGGTCCAACAAATATCTAATTAATATCTAACCCTTCTAAGGCCAACAGTTTTCCACTATATTAATGATGGTGCACCACCTGTTACAGGTTACATTAAACTTTTGCCTAATGTTTCAGCTCCAGATTAAAAGTTTATTTAGATAAAAGAAAAAAGAAACCAGGGAGATTTTGTGAAAATTTACAATGGTGGGAATTGTGATTGTCATACTTATTATTATTTTAAATGTAGGATCCTTTTCCCCCCATGAAATGTTCCTAATTTAAAAAGGCAGGAAAGATTGCCTGAAGGTTAAAAAAACAGACAGACTTTACCTGTCAGCACACCTGTCGCTGTACGTTGGAGAGGCGAGGTTTAGTTAGTATTCCTTGCCTTTTAGCGTTTTCTCTTCTATTTTCGGGTTTGTTGGAAAAGCTACGACACTAATGTCTAAAGTCAACAAAATATCACTAACGTCAACAGAAATGACATGCACCACTTTGCACAAGCAGTGTGACCGAGTGCGCATGTGCAACTTAGTGATTATACAAATAGTGGAGGCCCATGATGTTTGGGAAAAGGGCAGATACTTGGACACGGAGTAGAACTGATAGAGAGTAGTTCTGTTCTCAGTCTCTATTTGAAGTGCGAGTTTTTTTTTTCAAGTACTTTATGCATTTGGCTGTACAAATGTACAAAGTGTGCATTTGGTTGGCAAACTCACAGGACATTTACATAATGTGGTTATACATGTCAAATGGGTTAAAAGTCAGTAAGTTCTCACATGCCTGGCATGGGACCGGACTCGAACTTCAACTAAGTCTGAAAATAACACCCAGTAAATGTCTGTCTATTTGAACATAACTGTTGAAGAGAAATTCCAGGCAGTGCCGTGTAAGGAGAAAAGGAAAAGCAAACATCCCGGAGTTCCCACCCTGTAAAGACACAACTTCGGGTGGAGTTCTTTGGTTAACATTTATTTAATGATGTCGCTTGTCGTGGTTAATAATCACCGGCGCCTCTTAATCATACACACAGTTTTGAGATTCAGTAACCAAAGGCGTCAGGAAGCGACACAAATAAACCACTAGCCGTTAGAATAATGGATAGAAACTGGTTTAGGGGACGAACAGATATCCTATAACACGATTAACGCCAAGGGTTTCCTCATTGTTTAAACACCAGAGGAAAGGTGAGAAAGGCTGAGGAGTGTACAATCCACCGGGAAGCCTGTTGCATCTTAAAGCTTTTGCGATTGAAATGGTTATAAGACCTAAACCAGCAGACCGGAGGTTAACACAGTTGATTAAAAACACGCCACCACAAAATACAGCATGCAGCACAGAAAGAAGGTAGATATTTAATGTACATATGGTACATAATCGTTTTCAGTTCATCCGTTTGTATTTAGACAAAATGTATTGTTGATGTATTCGGAACATGTTAAAGAAGCCAGAGGAAAACACACGCACAGGTAAATTGTACTCACACCAATGGAAAATAATAAAAAACGTTAGCCTTTACAAAATCAACTAACGAATGCGTATGAGGCTGTATCCCAAAACCACAATGACTCTAAACAGTACTGAACTTACCGACGTGTGCTGAGGTTTACTGCGCCGACGCTTCCTCCTGAACTCCACTCAACTCGTTAGAAAAAAAAAGTACAATGCCGGAAGATGGGAAAACACTCACTCACAAACTCTCTCTCTCCCTCACACACACCCCCCCCACACACACTTCCAGCGAATAAACAGGTGCAGCTCTGCCCAGCATCTTTAGCACACAATACGTCCGTTTAGCAGAGCTGCTAAGATAAGCACCGGGTTGAATAGTCTGACCCATGATTACTACAAATATAAAACACACTTTACACTGTTTCTTAGTTGTCCATATTGTCATTACAAACTGAATTAAAAAGCTACATTCAAGTGAAACCAATTGTACAATGGGTGTTCAAGTCAAACCAGGACTGAAGGTGCAGTATAACAGAACATACAGTAGTTATAAAAGTAAAAAACAGTCACAAACTTTTACACTAACTCAAAAACTTTCACTAGTGCTTGGACACCATCAAGGAAGAAAGTTTTTGCACTACACCTGAGCCATAACTACTGCCTGCTTCACAGCTTAAATGCTGGCCTCCCAGGAACTCCTTTAATGGCTCAAGCATGTGGAAATCTTTTGGACAGAGATCGGGACTGTACAGGGGATATGGCAATAACTCCAGGAGTTCATGTAGTGTGAAATTGGTGACCGTGAATGATTGTGTGAACAATACAGTTCCCATAGGCAGATTTGTCTCTTCTGGAAGTTGCCAAAAAGTTATGTCAATTTTCAGGGATAGACTGCAATGGGCTCCGAGCCACCTCGGCTTACATCATCATTCATGGACAAATAATCCTTCTTTAAAACCTCTGAACCATTCTAATGTTTCACTGTGGCTAAGAGTCTCATGACTGTACCAAAATCTTAATTTATGAGAAACTTCATCACAAGTCTGGGTTTGACTTGAATGCCCCTCATATATTACAAATTCATGACACAAGTATGAGAAAGTTTGGGGTAGGAATGCTGAAACAATGTACACACACTCACACATATAAAGTAGTAACTTATTCCACTGCTCAATGGAAAATTCAAATGAATGCTACAGGGAAGATAGCTAATGTAATTATTTGTTTACTATTAATAGAGACTAGCGTTCATTGTGTCCTACATAGGTCCAAGTAAAGTTTGAATATTTTTTTTATTCTGTTTTCATATTAAAAAAATGTTGCATACAAAAAGAAGACCATCAGTTAACATATTTAACTGGTCTACACTCCAGATCCAATACTATATGATGTATGTGAGGTGCATAGGACTTTACATGCTCTATATGCTTAATGCTGGTACTCCATTCAGCTCTTGTGATGTCTCTCAAAAGTTTGACGATGTGGCTTGCTGTGTTTTTGGCCCAGTCGTTCCACACTTCTTTGTCTCTAGTAATGTTTAGAGTTCCATTTATAGACTGCTCTCCCTCTTTCATTGAACTGGAGGATGGCTGAAGACTCTGATACTGGATCGGTGTGGTTACATTGTTGTGGATATGCAATATTCCACCAGTGTCTCTCCGCAGGAGACGGCATGCGACAGGCCAGCCCTTTTCAGAGCTTGGTATAAGGCCTAGATTCACTCGGTCAGCTAGGTCAGTCAGGGACAGCTAAGGAGAAAGAGCAGGAAGCATTTATTTCAGAGTACATGTCTATACTGATTAATGCGTTTATTATAAATACCGAATTATGTAACTGCATGTTCTGGCATTGGACTCTTGTGCCTGAGGAGATACTACATCACCCTCCATAGTGACAAATTATCCTACCTTAGTTTAATTTAGCTACAGTAAATATATGATTTAATGACTGGCAATTATTAATGGTATGGTTTATTTAGAATTATTCTGTACTATTTTGTTTAACAACCTGCTATTTAATTCTGCCAAGATGCTGCAAGACAAAATCTTATCCTGATTATTAGCTGGTTTATGAAAATGGCAAGTGGAGCAGAACTCCGCATAATGATGATAATGTGTAAAAATTCTTTTACGAACTCTTCAAATCTTGAAGGGTTTTCCATCTCTATTAAAATTATATTTTCTCAATTTTGCACTCTACATCTGCACTTTTTTTCTCTGTAACATCATTCCGCAAATTAATTTGTAAATGTCACCAGAGAGAAAAAAAGATGGCTCATGCATTTAGCCAACTGAGAATGCACTCTCCCGCCTCTGTCAGATGAAAGGAAAAATTGCAATGTGTTGACCAGCTGGTCACCTAACATACAATGATCAGATATAACATTAAAACCACCCAAGTTTTGGGCTCTTGGGGCATGGCTCCACAGGACCACCAGGTTTGAGTGCTCTGGTGTCTGGCACCAGGATGTTGGCAGCGGTTCCAAGATCCAACAATTTGTGTTGCATTGGCTTTTCTGTAGGATCAGACCATACATCCTGGCCTTGGGTGCCCATGACCCTGTTACCAGTTTGCTGGTGTATAATTGATAATCATTGCTATTCAGGTCACCTGGTGGTGGTGTTAATGTTAAGGCTGATTAGTGTACATTCTAATAGAGAAGACGAGGGCCAGTTAATATCTGCCCAGGTTTTTGACTGCCCATCTGCCTCTGGGATGGAACTTTGGACACTACATATTTAATGCATCAGGTAATCATCTTTGCTAGAAAAATATTTTTATATCACTTTAACGTTTAAACTGACCAACATATTTGGCTAACCAACAGCAGTTATTAAACTGAAAGTTGAAAACCCCTAATTAAGCATAATTTATTGGTTTGGCAGCAGGTAGTGCATCCACTTGATATGCTCAGGATCCCTGGTTCAAGCCTTAACTCAGACTCACAATATTCAGTGATCCCAATACAGCTTCATGCCCCCCGCACCCCCTCAATCATAGTTGAATTAGATTTTTTTTTTTTAGCTTATCATCATGTTACAGGAATGTACAAAAGTCTCTTCCTGTATCAAATAACTGACTGACTGCAGAGCAATGGCACAAAAAAAAAAATAATAATAATCTTTCCTAGTTTCTCCTCTATCATAATAAAAAAAACTGTTTTTCTTCCTTAAATAACTCCTTGTTTTTAAAATAAGCAATATTACACTTGAGCTTTCCTGCATTTACTTCTTTGTATGTCCACGGCAGACACAAATGGCCAATAAGAGTACATGATGTTCTTCTGTGGTTTGAAGAAAAAACAAACCAGGTGGAAAAACGCTACAAACCTAATTAAATTAAGTGATTTGGACCACTTTAAAAGAACTCAAGTATGAAAGTAACCTTAGAGTTTGTGGCATGCCAGCAAAACAAATCTCTATAAATGAGATTAAATTAACTACTAAAGAAATGATCGAACAAGTACATTAAGGCGAACCTGTCATTTGCCTTGCAGCTGGCACTAGTGTCAGAGCTGCCATTATTGAAAATGAAATCAACAGCATGGATGTATTATAAAAAAAATTATAATTTGATACATTTCTTTGGATTGGATACGACACCTTAGCATGTAGAGACTTTTCCTTCATCTTCTGATATTATAAAAAAAAAAACAATAATGAACTAGAAGAACATGTACTTAAAAGTTTCTGTCTATGAAGGTAATCACGCACCAGTCACATGCCAGATAAGAATAAGGATATTTGTAAGCAAATGCGGAAAGATGGATTCTTACTTGTTTGTTGTCTCCTTGATGCACAGTGCAACGATGTGCTACTTTATTAATGTGCAGATTTCTTTGCAGAGCTGAGACTGCATCAGGGTTCCATTCACATGCATGTACATGGGCAGCACGAGCATGGAGCAGATACGGCAGGGTGAAGTAGCCAATTCCTGACAGAGAAATAAAATATATGTGTTAAACTTACAATGAATGTGTGGCTTTTTTTTTAATGGCAGGGTCTAGCAAACACTAAGCACATACCTGCATACAGGTCAACCACTGTCTCTCCACTGCAGTCAAAGGAAGATATCCGCAGTTTCTCAGTGATGTTTCCGAAGGAGAACATGCACTTGGTGACATCAAATTCATACCTGCAAGATAAAATGGCTGCAGATACACCTCAGTTCATTTTGTTTTAGATTATATATAATTAATACTTTATACTGTATTACTCAAACTTATTCTGACAATAAGTTTTTACCTGATGTGGTTATCAATGTGAGTTACATAGCTGTTGTCTCCTAATAGCATTGTTACCATTGGCGTTCGCCACCCATCCTGGGAAATGTGTTTGATTTGTGCAAGACGCGTCACTCCCAGTGCTTGGGCGACAGCCAACCACAACTCAGAGCCTTGGGGGGGGGGGGGGGGTAAACAAATCATTTAACAAAACTGTCAGTACTAGAAACTGACTGACTTAATTCCATAATGGTTATAGATAATAATGTTGCTGCATACAGAGCATTATCCATAATGAAGGAATACAAAAGCTTTTTGACGGATGGAAAAAAGTGGATTGAAAGGGAGTGAAGATTATGTCAGGTTATATATTTGTCTTTTCTAAAAGTTAACTGAAATCAATTCTACAGCCAATTTTTGATTCACCCTCACACAAGGGGTGTTGTTTTTCCCCCTCAAGATGATGAATCTAATTGTTACATTAATGATAGAAAACAACGAAAGCAACAATTAGGCAGTCAAAAGTGAAAGATGCCTTACCGATTTTTTTCCAGATTGCTTGCGAAAAACACCCATCACCAAACATAAGCAGATCTCCATGCCTTTGCCATCCATTGGGAATGTCATCTTCAAATTCCTTACTCCATTTCAGTCCTTTAGTAGCCACCAGATCCTGCAGAACCTCAATCATTCTCTCTCGACACGGCTTCGCTTTGCTTTTTTTGGACAGCTGAGGATCCTAACCATAAAACAATGACAGACGGGAGAAGAAATCCTCTGCCTGAGAGACAGTGACAAAATGAAAATCATTTACGTGACTGTGATATGCCAACCTGTAGTTGAACTATTTCACATAAGCTGTCCGGAGCCACAGAGCTCTGCAGTGTGACAGGGTCCAGGTGAGACAGGGTAGATGAGAAGACTGGGAGAGTCACTGTTCCATCTGTGTGTTTTTGTACACAGTACTGCTGGTCTAAAGCACCATTCTTTAACAAATGTTTTCTATTAAAAGAAATAAGAAGGTGGTTGTCATCTTGTTCATACACTTTGCAGACAAAAATATTTGGCCAAACCTGCAATGACATTTTATCCAAATACATATACTACAATATGTAGTTGGTTCCCTTTTTGCAGCTATAACAGCTTGGAATTTCTTTCTTCTTGAAATCTTGTTCACAAGATTTTGGGAGTGTTTCTGTGGGAGTTCATGCCCATTCATTCTGTAGAGCATTTATGTTGGACGAGAAGGTCTGGCTCTCAATTTCCGTTCCAGTTCACCCCAAAAGCGCTTGATGGGGTTGAGGTCAGGACTCTTTGTGGGTTGGTCATGTTCTTCCACACTGAACTCTTCAAACCATGTCTTTATAGTCGTTGCTTTGTGCACCAGGGCTGGAATATAAAAGGGCCTTCCTCAAACTGTTGGAGGCAAAGCATTGTCCAAGATGCATCCTGAATCATTAAGATTGCCCTTGACTGGGGATAAGGGGAATGATTGAAACCCCTGAATTAACAAGTTTGGCTAAATACCTTTGTCCATACAGTATACAGGATATGCCTACAGCACTAGTGGTCACTGTATTAAACTCGGAGTGTATGACATCACTTACTTGTAAAGCTGTGCATGACGTTGGGGCACCTTCAGAGCCATGATGCAATCCATTTGTGAGCGGTTACTATGGAAACAATCAAAAAGGAGAAATGACTGAAGCACACATGCATTAATTTAGCTATTTAAAGATCATAAAAGGAAATGAATGTAAATATATCTCATATACTTTAGTGCATGAGATTATCCTGTATAAGATTGTCCCTGCCTTATTATAACCCACTTTTAACAGATGGCAGACAGATGAACTTGAACTGTGTGTTAAACTGGAAACACACTACAGCAACCACTGGTTCATTTAATCGATGTATTATCAGGGTGTAATATATGTTAGAACCTGTTGTTTACGTGTTTACATCACGTGCATATCAATGACGCAGTTAACGTTTAAATATAACAAACCGCTAAAATCACATAAATTCGATAAATTTTTCCTAGACTAGTAGTGTATATACTAAAAATTAACTCATAGCATGTTATCTGAAACACAACTCACGTTCTGGCTCAAGTTCCTAGTCGGAATATTTATGTGTTGCACGTCACACACATCACTTCCGTGAAAACAAAGCTATATACTTTATTTATTTATATTATTATATATTTATATTATACTTTAAAAAATTACAGTGCTCTTTTCACAACGAACTAAAAGATGAAATGTGAATGTTGGCGATATTTTCCTGTCAATGACAATTATAAAACATTTCCAATACAGCCATTTAATCCCAGACCGCTAGATGGCAGTAGTAGTTGTAAACACCCGCCAAAACCTTCTTCGTTCCAATCATGCTGCCTGGAAACTGAGTGTGTTTTCTCCTCAAGAAGAAGGAGGTTATTTTAAAAGGTAAGATTTCGTGTAGCTGCTTAAAACTGAATAAAATAATCAACATTGTGTATAAAAGTTGGACAAGATTATAAAACGAACTATTTCTCAACAACACGGTGGGGAAAAGGGACTTTTTGGTCCATTTGTGTTTGTTTTGCTCATTCATTATCTGCAATAATGCTTGCAGATAATATATATTATATAGATAATAATATATATAGCTCCTAAATCCCCGCCGGTTGCACTTATGGTGTTTAATATGCAAAGTGTGCAAGCCTTTATTTCACAATTCCTGTCCAGTCTGCTGATTTAGATGATGGGGAATGTTTGATGTGACCTACAGTATATGTTTTCTCAGATGGCAGTGAATAGCCGTGTGACTGTGGTGCAGCTCGGCCCAGAGAATCAGGAGCATCAGTCTGAGGTTCACTTGTTGCCATGCGACATCGAGCATGACGGAACTGCACAAGTGGCCGAGTTTTTCACACCAACAGTGAAGGAGAAAAAGCCTGGTTTGTTCTCTGTTATTCCACCTTTAGCAATGTGGTGCATTTCAGGCAGTGCTCTGATGTTTGTGTATGTGTTTATTTTCATTGTAGAAAAGACAGTCTCATTTAGGGGTCGAGGGCTGAAAGGGCAGGAAGTGACGCATCCTGAGGGCTACAAGGGACTGGTGTTGAAGGAGGTTCAGAGACCCTCATCTGATCAAGAAGTAGGTCTACTGAACTGTCGGTTTGTAGTAGTTCAGCTGAGGGCTGTTCTGAGTTTTCTACACACCAGTAAAACTTTAACCACCTTATATAGTTTTTATTTTTATTTTTTATTCACAGTTATTAAGCATAAAATAAAAATGAATTTATTCATCTTCTATACTGCCTATCCTGTATACAGGGTCGTGGGAGGCCTGGAGCCTATTCCAGGAGACTTAAGGTGGGGTACATGGTGCCAGTCCATCGCAGGGCAAAACACACACACACACACACACGTACGTATATACAGTACACTACAGACAATTTGGCAATGACAGTGAACCTTATCTGCATGTCTTTGGACTGTGGGAGGAAACCGGTTTATCTCCTGTTCTTGTTTTCTTTTTTCTTTTTACTTTTTCATTTATTGATACTAATACCAGTATCGGCTATCAGTTCAATATTGAGCTCATCTACCTATGAAGCTATTATTACAACTGCACCGATACTACTTTGAGGCAAAGCCAGACACTCAAAGCGCAAGTTGCATAAGCCCTTGCTAATTAAGCAAAGCCTGTGGCAGAGTCATGTCAAAGAGAGTGAAATGCCAGTTTATTACTTTTGTAAAATGAAAACAGGCAAAAAAAAGATCATGTATAAACATGTTCATATGGGCATGCAGGAAGTGAAATGTATCACTACATCACAGAAACAGCACTACCAAAGCAGCCATTTTCTAAAATACTGTGCATGAAATTAAATTAATGTGGAAAAGTTATAATAATGGATATAATTAATATAATAATCACACATTGTAATTTAATAAAATACATAGATTATAGATTCATTACACATAACGGGAAATATTTCAGGTATCCCATTAATTTATGAACTCAATACTTGGTCGGGACTCCTTTAGCACAAATTATTACAATATAGCATTGAGGTGAGCAGCCTGTGGCACTGCTGAAGACCATGTTGTTTGGATGCAGCCTTTCGCTTTTCTGTATTGTTAGTTCAGATTTTTGTCATCTTACTCTCGACAGATTTTCTATTGGGTTCAGGTCAGGAGAGTTAGCTGGCCAATCAAACGCGGTAAAATCATGGTCAGCAAACCAGTTACTGGTAGTTTTGGCACTGTGGGCAGGGGCAAAGTCCTGCTATAAAAGCAAATGAGAATCTCCATAAACCTTGTCAGCAGACAGAAGCATTAAGTGCTTTAAAATTACCTGGTAGATGGCGGTGATGGACATGGACTTTATAAAACACGATGGACCAACACAATGTCACCCCAAATCATCACTGACTATGGAAAGTTCACAGTGGAATTGAATTGGATTCTGTGCCTTTCCACTCTTCCTCCAGACACTAGGACCTTGATTTTCAAATTGAATGCTAAATTTATTTTCATCTGAATGGAGGATGAATGACTGAAATGACAACTATGAATCACTGAGCAATGGTCCTGTTCTTTTTCTCCTTAGTTGAGGTAAGGACACTTCTGATGATGTCTCTGGTTTAGGGGTGATTTGAATACTAGGTATGCAACATTTCCTGAAGACATTTGTGCATGGTGGCTCTTGATACTTTTACAAGTTTTTGAATCAGCTTTACTTGACAACCTTTTTAAATCTGTGATCATCTCTGTCGCTTCACCTTTTTCTATCAAACTGTTCCCTTCCAATCAACTTTCCATGAATATGCTTCAGTACAACATTCTGCAAATACCCAACTCTTTCAACATTGATCTTCTGTAGCCAACCTTCCTTGTGAAGGATGTTGATGTTCATCTTCTAGGCAACTGTCAAGTCAGCAGTCTTCCCCATTGCGTGTAATAAACTTGACCGGGAGATGCACAGAATCTCTGTACTGTATTCTAATATTTTGAGGTAGTGGATATTTTCCATAAGCTCTAAGCTGCCGGCACGGTGGTGTAGTGGTTAGCACAGTCGCCTTGCACCTCCAGGGTCCGGGTTCGATTCCCGTCTTGTGTTCAGGGAGTGCATGGAGTTTGCATGTTCTCCCAATGCTTAGTGGGTTTCATCCGGGTACTCCGGTTTCCACACACAGTCCAAAGACATGTAGATCAGGTTAATTGGCATTCTCAAATTGCCCGTAGTGTGTGTGTGTGAGTGTGTGAGTGTATGTGTGTGCCCTGTGATGGATTGGCACCCTGTCCAGGATGTACCCGCGACCCTGAATACAGGATAAATTGGTATAGATGATGAGTGAGTGAGGTCTAAGCCATACTTAAAAATTAAAACAAACATATTTCGCTTTGCATGTGATGAATCTAGATTGTATGCAAGAACATACAAGAATATATCATGCTTATGAATCAGTGGTGCTAAATGGATGCCCTTTTTAAAGACCTTTTTAAAAGGAAGCTTTAAAACAGAATGAATGGATTTAATGTTGTGGCTGATCGGTGTATACCCAACAGTTAGTTTTAGTGGAACTGGCTAAGAAGCCACCATGTCAGCGTCACACAGGTGTACTTGTGTGATAAAAATTTTGCCTTTATTTCACTGCTTAATTGTGATTTATGTCTTTAAACCAGACTTGCTAAAATATGTGCAGCAATGTATTTTTATTTAAAATTATTTCTTGGAAATAAATGTTGGCATTTGGGACAGTCTCAACTTTTACCTAAGGTTTATTTTATTTTTTATAGTGCTTTATAACACTGTGTTGGCATTTTGGAAAAGGTTAAGGATGTTTACCACATAATTACATCATGGTGCTAAAAAAAAAAAAAAAAAAAATATATATATATATATAGGAAGAACCTGTGTATGATTTGATCTAGACCAGTGATTCTGAACATTTTAGTATCTTCCCTGAGAACTACTGGTCTGTGCTTTAAAGGCTCTCCTTTCTTAATTCCAGCAAGTGGGTTAAAAATAAAGAAACACTTGCCATCTTAAGTGAAGGATTTCTGGTTTTGAAGGGTGCATCAGTGACAAGATGGGGTGTACTTAATAAGAGAACATTATTTAATTGTCATGAATATCAGATATACATGTAACCGTATAAAATTTGCTGTTAAATCCACATGCAGTGCCATTACTTGACAGTGAGCACATTTTCCAGGACCATGCATTGTCTATAAATGGTATCTAACCGTATGTGAATACTAAATGATTGTTTAAGAAAATTAGTGTTTTGGTTTCATTAGAACTAATCTGTATCATTTTACTTGTCTCAAAACTAGGACCGAGTTGTTAAAGTTTATTCAGGATTTCACAGTTTCACATATTGGAATTTGGAGACTCCTCCCACATCAGATGATCGTATCATTATGGCAATGGCATGGCCAAAATTAGCAGAGATGGTGAGTTCACCAAAAGATGCAGATCAGACAAGAAGTGGCTTCTGACTCATGACTAAAAAAAATATTTTTTTGTTTTCTTAGATGCATGCACCAGTAGACGACTGAAAGCTTTATCAGGACACATCTTTCACCCAGTATACAGTTCCACTTTCGGCTGTGTGTGTGTGTGTGTGTGTGTAGTCCCTTAAAACTTCCTTGATAATTCTGTATACAGTATTTCTGCATTCTGTTATGTTCGCCTTTCCAGATGGGTAGAATAAATAGACACATATAGTCTGAGAAATAAAAAACTGATGACTCGGCCATTAGTAAAAGGTTTATTCACATTATTGACATGAAACAACATTTACATCATGAATAAAGTGAATTGATTTTAGTGTAAATCTATTGGCTTAGCCTAAATTAACATGATGACCCAGTTGTGGATCTGAATAACTACAAAACGACACAGTTCAGAACAAACTACTGCATGAAACATTTTTAAAAACCTCTTTTTAAAAAGAGCCGGATGTGATTTAATCTTGCTTTCACAAAATGAACATGCTGTCGCAGGATTTTGTTTGCAGGGACTGTATGAATGATTAACACACTCATAGCCTGGAACGTGGAGTGGGCAAGATACGTTGGTCTTGGGAGTGCTGATATACTATTTCATCATATAAATGATTCTAAAACACACAAGGTGAGATAAAGCTCACATGTATGATGGTGGCTCTATTGAGGAAAATCGATAGAAGTTATAAATGTGTGGTAACGTCATGTTTTAGCAAGAAATTGCAAATTGGTTAAAAGACTCAAACTTTTTTTTGCAAGTGAAGGTGCATATTTGATCACATTTCCTGTTTAGTTCACACTCTTTATAATGATAATGTTCATCAAATATTTATACATTTCTAGTATCATTTCTTAGATGATCATTTCTCTCATGTGTATAACTTCTTTAGAGAGCCTACCTCAATTTGATCTTTCCAGGATGCTCACATTCTGGTATTGAGAAAGCAGAGACCCACAACAAAGAATGCTACAGGTTTGTGACAAAAATAGTATATATACTGTATATATTTACCACACTCTGTTTGCAAAAAACATTATTTGTAATTATGAATATTACACTAATTTAATCGTGCTTTCACAAAAGAACTAATATAAGCATTTAACAAATGTACTGTACCTTTTAAGTATTGTCTTGTTTGAGGAAATTGTGACAAAAAAAAAAAAAAAGCATCAAGTGGGTGAATAAATTGTTTTGCATGTTTTGCATTAGACCGAACGGGTTTCATGCAGACTAGCAAGAAGCTTATAATGTGTTTGATGTACAGTGGGCTTTGTGGTGACCCGGTGTTCTATGCAGTTTACATTCCCACTTCTCGTCCATTACTCCCAGAACGTCCGCTGCTACCCTTACCAGCATAAAGCAGTTACTGAACAAGACAACAAATGATGAATGAGACAGCAACATTCAACAGCTATAGTATTAATGTGTTATATAAAACAGATGCATCTCCTAGTTCCGTGTGAGAGGAGGCTGTCTAGGTAGATGGATTTAGCTGGTGCCTCTTAAAAGCATGCAGGGATAAGCTTTTCCCCATCCAGAGAACACTGTTTGCCCCAAAATAATGTTCTCAACAAAGGGTTTTAAAAATTAGAGGACAGAATAATGTCTGTACCATAAATGAAAAATTTGCCAAAAAACATTTTAGTATTTGTAAAATCATCAGAATCAGTATACTAGCATACAAAGAAAGTAACTTTGTACACTGCTACAGGTTTGGATGGCCAAATTTAGTAACATTATTTGTCAGCAGTAACAGACAAAATGCTAGATGAATTGATTCAACTACATTCCTCAACACAATTTTTAATCCTACACTCCTTTCTGGAACAACATGGTAAATTCTGTTTTTGCTGAACACTGAAGACATCTGGATTTGAGATCAAAAGAAGAATGTGAAATGGCACAATTTTAGCTTCCATTTCCTGATTTTTACATCTAGATGTGTTAAACTTACAACATGGCACATTTGGTTTCAGACCATCCAAATTGTAGGTAAGCAAATGTATAGGAACAAGAGAAATTACACTTAATATTTGGTTGCCTGGCAGATGATAACTATTCTTCTTTTGTGATGCTGTTTCTGGTTTGCACCACAGCCCCCTTCAGTTTTCATTTGAAAACGATTCAGTGAAATGCTACTCAATTGGGTTAAGGTCTGGTGATAGACTTGGCTGTTCTAAAACCTTCCACTTTTGGTCCTTTGTTGTGTTGGCACTGTGGTTTCGGTCATTGTCTTGCTACATTATGAAGTTCCTCCTAATTAGATTGGAAGCATTTCTCTCTAAATTGGCAGACAATGTTTCTGTAGACTTCTCGATCCATTGTACTGCCACCGTCATGAATTATGCTATTGATAAGGGTTAGTGAGCTTTTTCCAGAAGCAGCCACGTAAGCCCAAGCCAGTAAAAATACATCTTGACTGATGAACTTGTATATTTTGGATCTTGAGCAGAGCTTTTCTTTCTCCGCACGTTGGCATTTCTGTTTACTGTGGTATTCTGTACTTTAGGTTAATCTTGCTTCCTGTATCCATGTGACTCACCTCTGTATTTCTTTCTTAATTCTGCTTTTTACTGCTAGTGTATAAATTCAAAATTGTACCCATCACATACACAGCCATACAGCGAATGTGCATCTTGTGGTGTGGCCTCTTTATTTCTGCTCTCAAAGTCACAGTTGAACAGTGGATGCCAATGCCCACAGCCCTGCCCTGGAAACAATTTTGGTAATATAACAGTTTTTTTGGGCTTTTGTTCATAGTTCTCCCAATCATTCTGTCATCAACTTTCCTTGTGTGACCTGTTCTGTATCTACTTGTTAGTATACCAAGAGAAACATTTCAGGACATTTTGTTGCAACAAATGGTTGTATTTGCCTCCCTCTTTTCTCAACTTCAAATATGCTGACTTTTCTTAGATTATTTTTAGAATGTTCTCTGATTTTTACGTAGGCTTATCTTTTGTTTTTTTTTAACAATAAATTAAGCTTTTACATTTAAAACCCACACCTCATATCAAGATTAGACATTCAGTCTAATTATTGTTCCAATAATTTTGACCACTTTAAACATGACTTCAAACAAAAGATTCCATGTTTGAAGATGTTCAACACATCTAGATGTAAATATCAGAAAATAAAAGAATTGTGTTCTACTGTTTCATCTTTTGATCTCAAATTGAAATGTGTTGTGTTTAGCAAAAACAATAGAACTGCTCATCTGTTCCAATATATCCAGAAAAGGCTATATTTAAACATAACAGAACAGTTTGTATTTAAGAAGCTCAGCTGTGTTTAAAATTATGTGTAATGAGAGCGAACAATGTCATGAATGGGACGTTTTGTTTATCGTCACAATGTAATACCACGATAGGTTAAGGTCAAGGTTGAATGCTCACTTTCTGACACCGAAAGGCAACAATAACAGTCCATTGCAAAGTTGGTCCACACAACCTGTTTAAAAAAGAAAAAATCTAAAGTGATGATTTTTCCCTTCAGAATAGCTTTGATACTCTGTACAGTATGACTGAGCATGCATCTTGTTATGTCTGAGGTGGTTGAGGAAGAGGTGGGGATGGGGGAGGGTCAGACTCTGTTCTGTTGCGCTTCATTGGCAAATCATGATCATGCGCCTTCCTTATGTGCCTGTACAGGTCCCCAGACTGAGTGTAACTTCGGTAACAGTAACGGCATTCATAAGGACGCTCCCGTGTGTGCACTATGGCGTGCCTCCTCAGTGTATAAGCACAAGAAAATGTTTTTCCACAAGTGGCACATGTAGGCACATCTTCTACATAATTCCCAAGAGAATCATGATATTCCTCAAAATAGACAGTCTGCTGGTCTGATTGCTGTGAAGCTGCTGTGAAAAGCGTAGTTTGGAAGCTGGGTGTGTCAGAAGAGGAAGCACTAGAAGCCTGTGGTGAAAAGGGAAAAGAAATTGGCTCTTGGTGATTATGCGAGAGTTGCATTAATGAGTGGGGAGGTATGAAATGAGCGTTAGTAATCTCAACGTCATTAGTGCTCTCATAATTCTCCCTTTCTTCTAAATCAGCATTTCTCCTTCGCTCCCTGACCCTAACAGGTGCCTCATCCATATCTTCTGGCTCTTCATCTGAGATCACAATGGCCTCCACTTTCACTTTGGCCATCTCTTCTGTTCCATCTCTTCTACCTGCTGAATTCAAAGGCATGGGAGAACATGACCGTGACTGTGGCTGTTCATTTAATGCTCTGGCAGTGTGTCTCACATCCTCAGGTGCACTCGGTCCACTGCGTTGCCTTGATGTCATTTTTTTTGTTTGACCAGGATGATGAGTAGCAACTGTAAACACATTGCTTATTTCTTTTGACATGGACATATCTGACTGGTCTCTATTTTGGCTATGTTCCACAGGAACCAGAACCATAACTGTGGGTGCGCTAGGCAAAATTTCTGTTCCTGCTTGAACTGGTTCTGTAGTGCTGCAAGGACTCGAAAGTGTAGATTCCATATTAGCAGCTGCTGACATTCCCGCTCTAGCAGGTCCAGGAGAAGAACTGTACAATACTGGCGCAGAATCATTTACTGCTGTAAGAGAGTCCATGCCTGGTTGAGTAGTGTCCGCCATGTCTGGACTTCCCAGATTAATGCTGTGTGTGATGCAATTAGGAACTCCCACATTTGTCTCTGCTTTAGTGTCAATATGAACGGCTGATTGCTGGCTTGGCTGAGGACATTGTGTTACTGAGGGAGACGAGGTTGGATTTGATGCAGAAACCCTAACAGCTCCTTGTCTACTTTCCACCGTTTCCCTTCGGCCATTCGACATTCCTTCCCTAGACGACCCACTATACATAGTTCCATCTCCCCCTGTTTCACTTCCTCCCTCTTCTTCCCTGGTGCTGTCAGCCTCAGCCAGTCCACGACCCTGCAGTCTTTTCTTACAGACTCGGACCACATCGTTCATGTGCAAGAAACTGGCCGCGGCGAGAACGTCTTCCGGAGGCGGATGTGCTGCCAACTGTAGTACTCCCTCGTACATGAAATCGAGGAGCAACCCGAATGCCGGAGGGGTCACTATGTCTCCATTAATGGTGACGGTGTCCGTCTCTGGTCCACCGTTTACAGTAGACGTGCTGCCTACCGGGTGTTCAGAGTAGAACATGTGGAAGAATGGTGAGCAGGACGCCAGCACAGCACGGTGAGCCAGAAAGCGAGTGGGGCCAACTCTGACTGTGCAGTCACACAGGAATCCCTGTAGACGCTGAGAACGGAGATTGGCCAAGAGCTGCTGACTGTGACCTGGGAACTCCATGGCAAGCTGCAAAACATGACATAGAGATCAGTTAACATGTTCAACAGGCGAAGATAACATGCAGTTGAAGCATAAAACATAAGAAATGTTGAGTTACTATACCTTAGATGAAGAACAGGATGTAATTGAGGTTACAGCAACGAACAGAGACCTTCAGAGTAGTAACGTCATCAGACCTGAATCCAGTCAAGCCATTATTAAAAAAAATAATAAAAATCATCAGAAAGGAATAAAACAATCACTCCATCACTTCACCTGAAAAAGGCAGACATCAGCATTAGAAAACCTCTGGGGATTTCAAACAGGGTGGGTAATTAATGCGTTTGACGGTGAGAACTTACGAGCAGAATAAATTTTGTTAACAGTGTACACGTTGCCGATATGCAGGGAAAACAACTACAGCTTTAGCTACTAGTTGCTCTGACAACAAAACGCTCTGAGCACTAGCATGCTATTCTCAGCCAACACCACAGCAAGAAAACTCATTTAGCTAGTAGCTAAGACAACGACACATCACAGTTACCTGTATAAAATAAATACGACAATATTGCCAACGTCATTTCGTAATATTTCTTTTACATTCATAAATACGACAGAATTTGTTGTCGATATAAACAACAAACAGTTTCAAGCATACAGTGATGTTTTCTGTAAAGCACCGAAACCAACGAAGACTCACTATCCTGCTAACGTAGCTGTTATTCTTCGGCGGAATCCTAAATAGCCCCGATGCCCCTTCATAGGTGCACTAGAGAGGCCACGGCATATTGACTTTTACACCATAAATAGTGCACTAAGTTTTAAATAGAACGATTTCTGGATAGGCCCATCCTCAAGTCTGCCACCTATTGGCTGGAAACGGGACCGGTCCGCTCTTTTTAATGCTCCGTGTAGCACAAACGAGGTAATATCTGTTCCGGAGATGACAAGATTCTCGACACGGTTTTGTTAAAGTTGTTCAATAAACGGAAATTTACTTATCACTTGAATTATTTATTAATGGAGCAAGCCATGATGCATGGTTAGGTTGTAAACATAAAACGACCTGGTGATTTGTTAGTGATTAATGCTCGTTTAGCGCGTGCCTGCTTTTAAGTTGAAACATTTAATGAGTTGGATTGTGCGCGCGCTTCACGCTAACACACGTTCCCACGAGCCTGCGCTTATTTAAAAAAAAAATGGAGGAGAGTGAGAGGGAAGTAGTGAGTGAGCTCGGTTCTGGAAGTTTGACCTTGTGTAAGCAGCAGAACACAGGCGGAGAAGATGGTGATACTGACAGGAAACTGGACATTAGTTCAGACCAGTTTGACCCGCTGCTTGCTCTTTATTCTTCAGCAGTTCCTTTGCCTTACCCTAATATCAAGTGCTTTAACAACCTCGCTGAATACGAGAGCTTTATGAAAGGTGGTCGTGGAAGGGCGAAACCTGAAAACGTGGAGAAAAGAATCCGGAAAGCGAGAAGGGGAGTGCCGGATCCGGAGAGAATAGAGAGGCTGAAGCAGCTCATGGTGCATAATCCGTCGGAAGAACCAGAGGAGCGCGGGGTGAAGAGACCTGCTGCCAGGCGCAGAGCTCCGAAGAATGTTCTCACAAGGATGCCATGTGTGTCTCAGGAATTAAAGCTCTCACGCATCACACAAACATGCAGTCTTTGTCAGAAAATGATTTAAAAATGCGTTTTTTTCTTCCCCGTGTAGTGCATGAGGGCAGTCCATTAGGAGAACTCAACCGCTGCGTCCAACACCGACTCCGAGTCAAAGTCCACATCCGCTCGTTTAAGGGTCTGCGCGGAGTGTGTACCGGCTTCGTGGTGGCGTTCGACAAATTCTGGAACCTGGTAAAGAATAATAAATAAAATGTCAAGCTTGGTATTGATTCATGAATGCACAACTGTGTTGATAAGCCGTGAGCCATGAACACATTGAAAACACACGAAAAAACAAAACAGCATTATAAGAGTGTTTTGTGTGTTTTGCTTGAAAGAAGCCTTTGAAGAGCACTCAGAAGCAGAGCGAAGTCTCGTTGTAGATAAACTGTTCAGCAGTTCAAAGATAAAAGATTTTGGAAAACTTATTGTATTGTTAGATGGCGGCATAGAGGTTAAGTGGTTAGATTTGATTCCAGGCCAGGTTCGATTCCCGCCACTGTGTGCATGGAGTTTGCATGTTCTCCCCGTGCTAGGTAGGTTTCCTCCAACAGTCCAAAGACATGCAGATTAGGCTAATTGGTGTTCCCCAATTGCCTGTAGTGTGTGAATGTGTATGTGTGTGCCCTGCAATGGATTGGCACCCTGTCCAACGTGTACCCCAACTTATGCCTTAAGTCTCCTGAGATAGGCTCCAGGCCCTGCAACACTGTATACAGGATTAAACGCTATAAACAGTGAGAGAGTATTGTAAGGTGGCAGCACGGTGACATAGTGGTTCCTTCTTCGGGGTGTGTGTGTGCATGTTTGCATGTTCTTCTCGTGCTCGGTAGGTTTGCTCCCACAGTCCAAAGACACGCAACATGTCCTGTATGTCAAAAAAAAAACTGTCATTAACATTTAAGTCATAGAGAGACCCGGAGGCAGACAGACAATAGGAAATAGTATTTTCCAGTTTTAAAAAGGGGTTCCAGCAAATATGAGCTGTCTGGATACTGTCTGTTACCATGTATGGAGTCAGGAAGTGCAAAGAGGGGCATCACATTCTGATGTAACATTACATATGTAACATAGTGTAATCTCATCACATTCTAACACTCAACAAGCTATTGTGTTTTTTAACCCACTAACTTAAGCTTTATTCTTGAATTCTCTTGTGCCCAGGCGATGGTGGATGTGGATGAAACCTACAGGGAGCCGTTACTTGGAGAGGCATTCTTCCACGAAAAAGCTCTGACTGTTACAAGGGTATGGCACGACGATTTTACTCAGAAACATTTATTACTCCTGGCTGAAGGATTTCTCCTCCATGATTGACTCTTTAAACACTGTTTTGTTAGATAGATAAACTTTATTGATCCTGTAGGGGGTATTATTTGAAAGACAACAATAACAATTGTTGTAAGACAACAATGCTGTTCTAGGCGTGTGGTTCTCAACTCCGGTCTAGGAGCATCACTGCCTTGCATGTGTTTTCTTAAGCCAAAACAGCTTTTTTTCGTAATTGTAGCGGACGTGGTAGAGCAAGGAAAACACTAAAATATGCCGGACAGCAGTCTTTCAGGAATAAGGTTGAGAACCACTGCTTTAAACGATAGTGTGTGTGCTAGTGGGCTGCACAGGGAGATGAAGTAGGGATGCTCTAGCCACTGTGTGTGCAGAGTGTAATGTGAATATGTAATTCTCATCAATTAATCTGAATCTAAGTTATTAAGTAAAATTGCTAGATGTGGCAAAATTCTTTAAATGGTCTGAATTTCTGTCAGTTATTTCTCTTGTTTAAGTTTTTTTTTTTTTCCCACAATGAGGTCCTGGGTTTGATCCTGAGCTCAGGTGACTGTGTGGAGTTTCTTTTGCATATCCTAGTGTGCATGAGGGTTTCCTTTATGTTCTTTAGTTTCCTTCAAAAAACATGCCAAGTGTTGTATTGCCTAAGAAAAAATTATTCTAGGTCTGAATGTGTGTGCGAGTGTGGTGTCTCATTCAGGATGTATTCCTGCCCCATGCCAACCAATGTTTTGCTTTTATTATTATCATTTTAGTAAAAATAGGATGCATCATGCACCAGGACTTCTTTTGGCCAATCTGTTGTGACCAGTATTTGTGAGGAAAGAAAATGACAGTCAATTGCCATCCAGAATAATCTTTTTTCTATTCTTTTTTTTTCTTCTTTCTTTTGTAATACAGCTGTTTCAAAAGTTGCAAGTACAAACTGCACTTGGGAAAGCATCGGAGGCTGTAACTTCTAAAGCAGACGATCCTGGTGCTGAGCCACATCCTATTAGCACAAGCAGCATCGCGAGGGTTCAACCCACCAGACAAGCAGCAGAGAGACTGGCACAGTCTGTGAAAAACCTGGAAGTGACTGGCAAGGGAACGTTGAATATATCTGCTGGTTCTAAACAGAAACGGAAGGCGTCCAAGCCAAAAGTGGAGTATGGACGAGTACGTACTCGTCACGTCAATCAACTCTTTATCCGGGGAGAAAACGTTCTCCTTGTGAATATTCAACAAGAATAGCAGCGTTGTGTTGGCTGGTTGTGTGTGAATAGCCACGGTTTCTGATTCTAAGCACATGTTCAGAGTCTTTTCATTGTATCATATTGATATGATTATAATACTACTTGTAGAAGTGGAAAAAATATGAATAAACCAAATTTTTTCTTTGCAATGATTTGTTTTAGTGCTCATCCGATATTGATGCTTTAGATGTCCACTAGGTGGTGGTGTGAGACCGATATGACCAGCTTCATGCATGAAGGCTTGTTTATCTGCTTAAAATTCTTGACATTATTGACAGTAATGTTGTTGGTTTACTTAATTTAGCATCTGCAAAAAGACAGGCAAATCTTTATTTATTCACTAATGCCTTCACATTAATTATTTTGGGTACATTTCGGAACCATTTTAACAAAAAAATGTTTAACAATAATGTGATGAAAGAGACTGAAAACTAAAAGCCTGCCTCTAAATCTTGAATCCGAGTCCCACCAGTACCCATTTTCACTTTTCCACTTCAGACTAACATAATTGTGAAATATTCGAAGAAAAAAAAGAAAGTCCTGTTAGTTTTATGTCTCTTAGAAATGACACACCAGTCTCATGGGAGTTCATAAAGCACAGCATTAATAATTGAGCTTTTAAAGTTGGAAATTGAACATGGCACTCAGAGGCTGTTACTGTCCCGATGACTCTTTATGCATACATAAGCAATAAATACAGTACTTACTGCAGCCCATGGAACTTTTAAAAAGCCATTTCCTCTTGATTTCTAATTTTAATCTAAATGTCTTCTGGCAATAAATATATAAATAAATAGATATAAAAAAAGATGCAAAAGCATACATACAAAGTGCATTGTAGTTTAATAAGGAAGTTGTTATGCTTTATGATTTGTCCTACTTCAGAAAGTCTCAAAAGTATTTCACATTTAATGCTGAATGTTTACAATTTTTGTATTGTGTGCTCTTTTTTCAGGTTGATAAAATTGCAATATTTTCCATGCTCAGTTTGTACATTTGAATCACACAAGAGCTCAAAGATGATTTAGAAGTCTTGTAGGTTAAACAAATTTCCCCAGATGTTTGCACCTGACATTTAATCAAGAGGGGAGCGTTTAATTAAGAGTGTTCATAATGATCTCAGTTGGGTACGGCTCAGTACTGGAGTAAAGTGTACCTGGTGAGCAGTATGTCCTGGTGTCACAAAGCTTCATAGCAAACTATTCATAATTCTTATTAGCGTTTCTGTGCAGTCATCTTACAACTGTTTATTATTCCTTCGTTACTCAGTTTTGTGCATATTCATGATCAGGCCAGTTGGCCCTTGCTGTGGGAACACATGTGGCCAGATGGAGGCTCTCCTCCACTGGCACTCACCCTCTTTTCACCAAAGATGTGCACAGCATCTTTAGTATTTATTAATGAAAAAATGAAAAAAAAAAGTGGACCAATGTCTGAATTTCAGTGCACCTTATATACGCTTTGTTGGCTGCACATCCACGATCCAAATTTCCTGTCCATCACACCCCAAAGGTGCTCTATTGCATTGAGATCTGCTGACTGTGGAGGCTATTTGAGTACAGTGAACTCATTGTCATGTTCAAGAATACAGTTTGAGATAATTTTAGCTTTGTGACAGTGCTTTATCCTGTGGATCATAAATAGATGGACACGATCAATACTCAGGTAGGTTGTGGTATTTTAATGATGCTCAGTTGGTAATAAGGGGCCTAAAGTGTTCCAAGAAAAACCTCCCATACGCCATTACACCATCACCAGCCTGAACTGTTGATACAAGGCAGGACAGATCCATGCTTGTAAGTTTTATGCAGCAAATTCTGACCCTACCATCTAATGTAGGCAGCAGGAATCAAGATTCGGGCAATGTTTTCCAATATTCTATTGCACAATTTCTTTGTAACTGCAAATTGTAGCCTCGATTTCCTGTTCTTAGCCAGCAAGTGTCACACCCAGTGTAGTCTCCTGCTGCTGTAGACTGATGCTGTGCTCTGTCTGATTTGAGGTTCGATGTGTTGTGCATTCAGAGATGCTCTTCTGCATGCTTATTTGACATACTGGTGCCTTTTGATCAGCTCAACCCAGTGTGGCCATTTTTCTCTGACCTCTGGCATCAATAACGCTTTTTTGCCCACAGAACCGCAACTCACAGGATATTTTCTCTTTTTCAGACTATTTTCCTTAAATCTTAATGATGGGTGTGGCATCTCTTCATTGAAAAAAGCATAACTACATAAATCCACAAGAAAATCAACTCTTTATTCTCTGACATAAAAGACCATAATAGGTACAATCAAATCAGTGTATGAATGGGAGAACCATACTCAGAAGAAGGGATGTTTTGTTGGTTGTCAAGATTTGCATAAAAAGTATAGTGTTTTTCTAGTAAAGATCCATAGCCCCTATTCATTATATCCCAGCCTTACACACAACCTATAGAATAAAAAAAAAAAAAAATTCAAATAAAAAAGACACACATCAATCCCTTGGACAAAGAGACGAAAGAAGGCAGAATTTGGTCATTTGCATGTGCGTGCTCTACTTCGGAATGAGACGGAAGGCTTCAGTTTGAGTTCCTGCTGCTGACAGTAGAGGTGGTCTTACAGAATTCCTCTCTGTGAGCAGAACCTCACTAATCTCTGTACAGTTTCGTCCGACTCACTCATGAACCGACTTGTATATAGTAAAAACAATTTAAAAAAAATCATAAATACACATTTTATTCACTCATACTAGCCATGCAGTGAAAATGTGTGAACAAAGATTTAAAAAAAAAACTAATAAAAAAACAAACAAAACAAACATGCATACATGTATGCTCAAATGTCTACAGTACTGTAATAAATACTGTAATTTCATATTTCAAGAGAAAAAGGTATAGGCAACAGGTTGATAGGCACTGTGTGTGTAAGGACACTGAATGACCAAAGCCTCAAGGAGACTCATGTACACTCAGATAACAATGCAAACCATCACATTTCTATAAAAATAAATTCCCATTCCAAAGGCCACGGCGGTTGCTCTTAACATGATTTTCACTCGCAATGTCTTGCTATAGTTCTGCACCAATTCCCATAATTTGAAACAACATATTTATATTTCAATTAATAATCTCATTTAAATAACTTATGTCCATTTTCAATAATATTTACAAGGTTATGTATAAGAAAATGGAAAAGACAGGAAATAACTTCTGATCAGATCAAACAAACCAAATAATCATGAGTAATGACATACAAGAGTGAGAGTGAGAATAGTATTTAGGGCCGGTCAATGTCATTACATTTCTAAGTATGTGAACCTGATTTTGAGATTTAAAGCAATGTTAAGTCGAAGTGCAATCAGATATTTCTCTGTTATACAAAGACAAATCAGTCCATGTGGCTGTTGGGCCAGACTGATTAGATTCACTCTTTTACACATCTGTATTGTGTAAGGAACAACAGAATTCTGGGCAGCCATAATTAACATCTTTCAAGTACTCTTTGTTTGTAGCTCTTTAAATCCTTCATTCTCCTGCCTTCCAGAAAGATTGTCCCAGCTTACAGCCACCATCTCGTCTTCATTTGCCAAAGTTGGCAAAGTCAGCAAAGGCATCATTCTTCTGTTGTGCCATGGCAGGGCTCATAGTCATGACTGGCACTGACATTCCCATCCCCATGCCAACAGCTCCTGGCATTCCCATGCTCATGTTCATTCCCATCATGCCCTGATTGAGCTGCATGCCTCCCATAGGAGTTACGCCCGTAGCACTGCCTGCCATGGCTGGTGACATGCCCATGCTACCCATCATAGGATTAGTGGGGGATCGCACAGGGGCAGGGCCAGGCTGCATGCCAAGGTTCATGTTGGCAAAACCCTGTGACATCATGTTGATTGGGACTTGAACTCCTAAAGAACAGAAAAAACTTTTTAAGAACAAATATTCAAATAAAGTATATGTGGAAAACAGGTTTTTAAAAATACATACAAGAAATATATTTCCCAAACATGTTGATACTTGTTAGTACTGGATGTTATGCAATTCATGATCATTCTGTTTGAAAAATGTAACATATCATGGGTTTCCACCAAGCATACCATGCTTTATTTTCTATTTACTTCGGCCACTAACATGAACATAGCATGTCTGCTTCCAGTTTTCCTCTGTTTTAAATAAGTAGTATATCTAAGGCGTACACTGCCTGGCCAAAAACAACCTTGTGTAACATGTAAAATATTTATTCTCATCCCAACTTGCATTAATTTCCCCACTGAGGTCTTGTATTGATTATTGGAGAATCAAAGTACCCTGCAAAGTCTTCTTTAGCATGTCCCAAAGACTCAATGAGTTTAGAGTCAGGATTCTGCAGTGGCCAATTCATGTGTAAAAATGATTATACATGCTTCCAGAGCCAACCTTTCACAATCTAAGTAATGGAATACACCTGTGCAATCAGGGAAGAAAAAAAAAACCTTTAATGTGATAACCTGGTCATTCAGTACATTCAGGTAGTCAGTTGGCTTCATTTTATTGACACATAATGTTGCTGTTGCAAAGCCTAGACCTGACCAACTGAAGCAACCCCAGATTATAATACTGTCTCCAGAGGCATGTACAGTGTATGCTTCATGTGCTTCCCTTCTTACGCTGATGCCCTTTGTCTGGACTCATAACACACAAGTCCAATCTTTGTGCTCCCTTGCAGGTTGAAGCTTTTTTCAGGTTAGCCTCACTAACAAGTTATTAAACTTATGGCCTCATCTGTTTAGTCCCAATCCTACAACACAGGGTTTTTTTTTTTTTTTTACCAATCCAAGCGTTTTCCCAAGTTTACAGAGTGATGTCAAATGTGATGTCAAGTGATATTTAAATATTTTGCTACAAATCCTCAGTGATGTACTACATCTATTTTTAAAATAAGAATTAAATTAATAAATGGAGAACATCAGTCTGCATTAATTATAGCTAGACTGCGTTCACAATGCACACCAAGTCAAACATCCAGTACTAATTCGAATATGCAGTTTGAATTACCCCTAGCTGGCTAAAGTGCCTATTGCTGGCATAAAAATCTATCTTGCATATTATTTAGCATTACTACTGATTATCCTTTATTGGGATGGGCTAGAAACAAATAATCATTGCTTCTCTAGCATTTACTTTTAAGGTTACTTATAACATACATTTTGAGTACTATGTATTAGTTCATTTGGTTAATTCTGGAGTCATCTCCAGACCTAAATCCAATAGAAAACTGAGGGACAATGGTGAGAAACCATCTTGTCTACATGATTTTCAGGAAGAAATCAAGCAGGCATAGAATGAGCGAGGAACACTAGAGTACTGCAGACGTCTTTTCGACTCCATGCCCAGCCGGATCAAATAGGCTTTGAAGAATAAAAGGACTTCGTACTAAATATTGATTGTTGTAGAGCAATGTTATTGTATAAAATAAATTATTATTATCATCTTACTTGTCATTTAAAAAATGAGAGCCATTAAAACATTGAATTTGACTTTTGTTTAACACTTTTGGCTACCATGTTTAGAAACTGATTGTATGCTGGCTATCAGGGGCAGGCATTTTGCCTGGCTGTGTTTTTGTGCAATGCTGAGTCATTACCATGCTGCTGCATCATGCTGAGTGTGGGCTGAGTTGGTTTGGGAGGCTGCATGCCAGGACTCAGGTAATCGAGACTGATGTTGACACTGGAATCAGACCAAGTGGATGGCACAGAGGCCTTCTTGGCTTCTGGTTTTTGTACAGACTGCTGAGGAACCAGTGGAGTCCCCATATTCTGCAGAGGCTGATCCAACAGAAGGAAAACAACAGAGGTTCGTTAAGTAAGGATGAACACTACACCGCACGTAAGGATAGAGATGTTGCTCTGTTGCAGTATTCTCATTCCCCAATACTAGTGATAATTCTTACAAGATATTTACAAGAGTTTGTTATAGTTAGAGGCAAAATATTTGTTTTTATATCAGTTGCATTTGGTCTTAAGAGATTCATTTTCTTTAAGGCAAGAATAATAAAAAAAGGGCAAAATAAGGGACAGTGTGAAAAATTCTAGAGATTACAGAAAAATCTCTTGAGATTATCAGGTTTCTTGACAGTTATTAGATTATAACAATGATGACTAAGAAGCTTTGTGTTATTGCTTGCAAGTGTGTGGGGTTTACTTTTTTCTTTAGCCAAACAAATGTTGCCATTTTAAAGTAGGTCAGGTTTTTAGCATGCAAATATCATCTTTACATGAGGCTTTTGTTTCAGTTTAATGATTTTCTGACTCAAACTTGTTCTTCTTCATTCTGCTAGGCTCTGTGATGGGTGTCCCAGGGGGCAGGGGCTGGTGGATAATGTGAAAGGGGGTGGGTGGAAATTGTACCAGTGCTGTATCTTAACCCTCCTTTGTCTTGCTTTTATGTTCCTCTGCTCTCAAATACGCCTCCTAAAAATCTCAACCAGTATTGTCTTTCCTTGGGTAAATTTTGTTTAGTGAGCTTTTCCACTTTAAACATGCTGTATTAATTATGTTACAGATGGGGTTCAGACGTTTTACTCAATATACTCTACACAGCCTAATGTGTTTTATGTGAAAAATGTGAAGGGGACGTCATTCAAGAAAAACATTGCAATTGCAGATGTTAATATAAAATGAGAAATAAATTAGAAATGCATTTTAAAAACAACAAAAAAAACTAATCAAGAAATCAAAAATAACTTTAGGTCAAGTTATATCTATACATGTTCAGAACATTCGTACTTAGAGGCCATTATCACGTCAACAAAGCGTCAATGACAAATTTATTAATTCGTGAAAAATTGAGGGGTGGTGGTGGTGGTGGGGCGGGGGGACAAAAAAAAAAAAAAAAAAAAAAAAACACACACACACACCTGAGATTTGGACATTGGCAGACCCATACTTTGAGTGCTGGTCATGGAGAAATTTATGCTTTGGGAAGCACTGATGTTGGTGCTAAGAGAAGGACCCATGAGGTCAAAAAGATCACCAGAGGGCACTGTGGAGGCAGAGGCAGGTGCAAACAGGTCTGCTGTTGCCGGTTTCACAGGCGGAGGGGCTGGTTGCCCATCTGAAAACGCGTTCCAGTCCCCGAAGTCTCCATTTCCACTTGACGCTGAGGCTGAATTGACAAAAAGACTTTAGTGAACAGCTTGGAAGAAGGAACTCAAGTCATGTTTTATACTTTTAATATAAAACACTTTCACAAAACTGAAAATCAATCACCACTTAAACTTTGCAAAGAGTCCATTTCTGGTAAAAAAATAAAAATAAAAAAAAAGTGCTGGTAAATATCAGCTCCCTGTAATGCAATATCTGCAGACAAATATTATTACTAGACATCACATGAGCATAGGTTTTAGTCCAGTTCATTCCTCTTTCACCCAAGCCGACAGCAAGAGATGTTTTGCCCAATGCAAGTTGAAATGTGTCTGTCCTCATTAGCTTTAGCACAGAGCTCAACCATATGGCTTGCCCTCCTTTTCCTTTTCAATATTTAAGAGCTTTATGCTTTTTGGTTTTCATAAAAAGGCAGATGATGACAACAGGCAATGGCCCCATTGCAAATACCAACAGCCTTCTGTTAAATTTGTGTCACTTGCTCAAAATAGCTGGAGTAAAAATGTGTCTGTTGGTAGGAGCTAAAAAGTTCTCTCCTACTAATGATTTTTATTCAAAACTTAAAAAAATTGTCTTCTAGTTATAGTGATAAATGTAATGAGTATTTGTGCTCAAATTCTGATATTCTGGCTATCGATTTAAATATACACACATCAGTCACTTTAATAGAAACATACACTTTGTATCACTTATGTTCATTTATGTAGTTATCAACTGATAATTATGTGGGATCAGCACAATGCATAAAATCATGCAGATAAACATCAAGAGCTTGTTTACATCAAACATCAGATTTGGAAAAAACTGATTTCTAAAACGTTAAAATCATACACAACTGTCCATGCCAAACAGCCTGGTTTGAGTATTTCAGAAACCGCCAATCTCTAACAAAATTTCACACACAACGGTTTTTAGATTATACAAAGAATGGTGCGGGGGAAATGGCCAGTCAGGTTTGTCTATAGATTCGTCTGACAGGAAGTCCAACCATGGTGATCGGAAAACAGCATCTCAAAACGTGCATCACATTTACATACATCAGGTTCCACTTTTGTCCTTCAAGAACAAGAATCTGAGGTTATCATGGCCACAGGCACAAAATGTGGACACAGACTTTCTCAAACTAGACCGTTGAAGATTAGTTAAAAATCCCTTGTTTCCTGTCTTCAGATGTTCAGTTTGAGGGATCTGTTGTAGCCCATCATGGGAACAAGCTCATTAGAATTGGACAGCTAAAGATCAGGTTAAAAAAAATCTTTCCCAGTCTAAAGCTGACTGCTTTGGGTGAGATGTTTTGTGCATGTCAAGATCCTTTTCTGTTCACCATGGTTGTAAAGAGTGATTGTGTGAGTACTTCTATCAGTTCTAGCAGCTCAAACCCATCTGGCCATTTACCACCGATCATCAACAAGGTGTTTCCACACAATGAATCATTGCACACTCAGTGTTTTTTCGTCTTTCTGCTTCATTCTATATAAACTCTAGAGACTAAGGAGTATGAAATTCCCAGGAGATCAGCAGTTTTTGAACTACCCCAACCAGCCCATCTGGTTCCAACATCCATGCCATGGTTTAAAGTCACAGACATCACATTTTTTATTCATTCTGATGTTGGATGTAAACATTAACTGAAGCTCTTGCCCTGCACCTGCTTTATCTTGTGCATTACATATGCAGGTGTACATGTTTTTAATCAAGTGGAGGGTGAGTGTAGATTTTTTCGCTACCTCTGCATAATACACTTAGATTAGGGTTCTATGCCATCACATAGCTTTCTTTGCCAAATTAATTGCTGTAATTGAACTAACAATGACACCAGTGTTACTCAAACTTTCTGATAGTAATTACACAGGCATACCTGCTGCTGAAGGAAGACTGGCTGTAGCTGCAGTTGAGGAGAAATCTGCAAAACCTCCAAACAGGTCCGAGTTTAAGCCTAGGCCAAAGGAAGGGAAAAAAAAGATAGGAAAAGAAAACAGAAAAAAAGATTTTGAGTTAAGATTTTAAACAAATAATGAGTCTTTAAATAAGACTCATCAAATCCACGACTGCTCCCACCTTTAACACGCACTGTTCCCACCTAGTAAACATATGCACCAACACAGTCCTGACACGGCACCCACTATCAAACACAGCCTCTACCTAATAGACAGCCCTAACACAGTACTGACAAAGTATCTGCATGCTCCAACTCTTTGTCCCAGACAAAGTACCCACCTCCAGCCCCAACCAACCTTCTCCAAAACTTCATTCATTACCCACTTTTAAGGACAATGTCCCCACCTATACAACAATGGCCCATTATATCAGGTACAGAGGGACAGCATTGATTTGGTTGGCACAATCTTTATTGAGCACATAATTTTTATAAAAAATTGTGTGTATCAACTTAAGAACTTTAAAACTATTTCAAAATCAAATACTAAAATAAATACTTAAGGTTAACACGGTCATGATGATACAGATTTACATAATTTTCCAAAAATATCGAGAGCAGAGAAAGAGAAAGTCTTGTCTCTTACAACCAGACAGAAGCTAAGAAGACGTATATTATCGTCAACGTTTTCAGACTAACTCAATCTGGTGTGCCACAACTATCTTGCTGTGAGAACCGACCTCATTTATTTCTGTGCATTTTTTTTCCATTTGGTTAATAAACCTAACACGCAAATGTCCATCCACATCAAATTAATGTGGTTTCCAACTGCATATGATCATAGGAAATGCATCAGCAGCGGTGTAACAAACTCTATGTCTGGTGTAAAGTGTGCCTTACTGACTACCATGGTAATCATTTCGCTATTATTACCCCAACTGTAGCATCCATTTTGCCTAATTAGTAGTAGAGATGAAGAGATCACACATACTGTGAGGCAAGAGGGTAGCAAGAAAAGGGTTTAAAGCAGCTTCTCTTTAGCCAGGGTATATGGAATTTTAACTAGTTCCTAAGTATCACGATATTTTAAGAGAAAAACGACTATCCACCGTCAGAAATCTGAAAACAAAGCTGTTTTACAGTATGCGGATCAGGACAGAATGCTAATGTTTGTGTGGATGTGCTGTTCACCATGCTCACAAGTGTTTCCGCTCCGTTTCCTCCCAAAAATCTGTAGTAGGTGGATTGGCTCCCCTAAATTGCTCACACTTGTGAATGAGTGTGAAAACTTGGAAACGTTTGCTTCGTGTCATGCAATGGACTAGCATCCCATGTTCAGAGAGTATTCATCCCAAAAGAAATATGACGTCAAATATAGAAGAAAGTTGCCATTGATTTTACCTTCATGTCTGGCTTTATACTACAAAAATCTGCTTTTTATGTCCACTGTAAAATACTTTCAAGCAACTGTGACACTGCGTCGTTTTGCTCAATGAATACCCTTAGAGAGGTAAAAAACTGTTTGTTGGCTTGTTTTCTGCCCACAGAAACTGTCCATTTCTTGTTGGATTTAGTGGAATATGGTTAGAAAACTGATGCTAAGAGACAGAAGCAGCTGTTTGACTGATGTATATTAGGAAAGTGGAGAAAGAGATAGGAAGAAATGGGAACAACACATCTGCTCAGCACTCCACCTCCACGAGGGACCACTCTAACATCTGGTCCTGGCAACTAACTGCTCCAGTGGACAGGGGCTACAGGAGAGCCCATCTGGTGCACTTTGTGTGTGCATGCATCTCTCTCCCTCTCTCTGTCTCTCTCACACCCACATCAAAACCACAAGGCCATATAATGACAAATCTTTACATAGCATCCTTGCTTTGCCATAGCAATAAATCAGAACTACCAGATCAACATTCTATGTAATATCTCACACCACAGACGTAATCTAATTAGTTATTATAAATGAGTGCAAATAATGTCATTTAAGATAAATGAACTATGAATATGGGACTTAATTTTCCATGGATTAATTAAAATCACTTCCTTTCCACTAAGATAGTTTTACTTGCATTAAACTAAATGTATTACATTTATTTGTTTCAGTGTTTGTATACATGTGTGGGTGAAAGTGAGAGAGAGGGAGATAACCTGTCGAAGCTGGCTTTACCGGTGTAGAATCTGCCATAAACAAGTCCACCAGACCACCACTGGACTGATTTGTACCTGAGACATTTGGCTGATGCAAGAAAAATAGGAATAATTAATAAATATAAAATAATAATAACAAAAATAATAAATAAGAACATCCAGAAATCGCTACATACCATTAAATAATTTATATGTACAACCTTTTCCTTACATTTTTTCTTTCAAGCTTCTCAGAGGAGAATCTTTATTTATGTTCATTATTGGCTTTTATTATTTAACTATATGTTTCCATGGGTCCTAACTTTGCATGAACTATTCCATGTTACTAATGTTAAAGTAATTAGCAACTATATTAATGGCTACATTTAAATAAAATTCTTCATGCTATATTACCTTGGTGGCATTTATATTTGTGGCAGGTTTATCTCCAGTGTAATGGGCAGCTGCTCCCAAGTCTATGGTTTTCGATGGGGTGCCTCCTTTCTTTCGCGTGGCAGTAGTCTCGGTAGCCTGAACAATCTGAACACTTTTGGTCGTCACAGTCTCCTCTTCATCTTTAAATTCGTTTCTGCCAGACTGCCTTTTTCGTAAATCTCTCTTCCTTTCCTCCTCTGTCTCACTTGATGAAGAAATAAAATGCAGATGAAAGTGTTTGCATGCATTCTCTGTGTACATAGTTTCCACAGGATGATAATACAGGATTTTCTGTGACAAAACAACTGTGTCTGGTGACAATTTGATAAAAATGTTTCCATCTAGATATTTATAGGTGAAAATGTAACTATTAGTTTACACACTGACTGCCATTATGAAAATATTCTGAAGAGCATGAAGCCAAAGAAAAAAAAAAGAAAAAAAGCTGTTACTATCCTAGCACTGTGTAACCAAATGCCAACGAAGTTTTAATTTACGAAAATGTAATGTACTTATAATTAGCATTTATCTGCAAAACATTAAAGTAAAAACAGAGGTTACCTTGCGCAGTTTATAACAGTTTGGAGCATGTGCGTTGTTAGCAGGGAAAACTTGACTGTAGCATAGAACGGCCGCTACAATGTTTATCTTAGATTGATTTGGCCAGTCCTGTTATGCTTCTGTGTTAGATCAGGAAATAAAGAAAGTTCGACAACACCCAAGGCACTAACCTGAATCTGTCTGGCGAGTCGTCTCGGTCTTTCCTGCGGAACGTGTTTATCGTGTCGTTAATTGTGCTGCCAATCTTGTCACTGATCTCTCCTAGTTTTTCACTAAATGGAAAAGCGCCTTTATTGTTCTCCCAGTCATCATCCCATTTGGAATGTGTTTCGTACCTGTCCCCTCCTTCAACAGACAGAAAAGGAGAATATTGACACATTAACAGGCAGCTCAAAGACAGACAAAATTTACAAGTAAAACTTGTTTCACCCTTCTGTACTTGTTTATAGGTGCTACAACAGTTTTTCAATTTCCATCTGATGTGAACACTAAAATCAAAGCTCCTGACCTGCATATGCATGATAGTTCGCCTTGAATTCTATACATTAGATACATGCATAATTGCATGAATGAGCAGTTTTAAACAGTGCTACTTAATTAGTATACATAAAAAAAAAAGTGAAAGTACTACCATGGGAAGAGCAGAGAACTTGACAGGTGCATTAGATACTCTTGAATTTTTTTTCTACTTGGCTTCTCACCCATACAGTGTACAAGCACACCAAAAAACTCCTAATTATATTTATAGACACAAGTACAGAACACAAACACCAAGAAAAAAAAATATATATATTAATCGTGCAAACCAAAATGGTCATAAACAGTAGTTTAACACTCAAACCCTAAGCCATTAAGACTGGCGGCAACATATGAGTTTATATCGTGTTAAGACGAAGATGCATGACAAATGAATTGTTTTGTGATTTGCTGAAATACATGTGGGGAAGGAAAAATGTACTCCAGCAAAATTGCTTTTGTGCCCTTAGCCCACAAAAGTTTTTGAAGTTGTACTTGAAGATGCAGAGTACAGCACTGACATAGAAGATCAGGTTAGAGACAAGCTTAAAAAATTAAGGAGGGGAAGGATTTCAGCAAGTTCGCCAGATTTTAAAATGTCTGAAATAAACAGGAAAAAAGTTTCATGTGGGGCAAAATTTAATCAAACTCCATCCAGCACCAAGAGGACACCTGTTATGGTAAAGGGAATGAAAACTTGTTTTCAAATGAAAACTTTCATTCGGCTGTGTATTACCAACGACTGGGTAATTTCGCCAAAAAATAAAATTTTGATTATTTATAGCTTCATAAACAATTGTCAACTATTTGGTGCTCACATAATGCAATTAAAAAATGATATATATATATATATATATATATATATATATATATATATATATATATATATATATATATATATATATATATTTTTTTTCTTCTTTGAAATAGACATGGTACTATTATTTTCTATTAGATTGGAACAGTGTTTTTTGTCAAAAGAAATGTTGTCGCTACTGAGGAGCCAACTCAAGGCATTCCCCCAACTCCGATTTCTTCCTCGTTTACGGAGTGACGTGAAATCATCATAGCTGTGCATGGCATCAGAAATAACAAAAGTAAACATTCTTAAATTCAAAAAAGTTTCTGTATATGAAAGTTCTAGCTTTAGAGTAATCAACATACGGACATATTGTTGGCTAAAACACTGACTGTATGGCTCCCCATCAAATAAAAATTATACATGAATCACAAAAAGTTAGCTGCTTGACCAATTGGGTTTTTTTATTTATTTATTTATTTTTTTACATGAGAAAGGTCTCATGTAAAAAAAGAGACTCCAGCTCGTCTGCCAAACGCTCTGAAGTTGGAAATGGTGCAATTCCTACTGGTGGTTATTTTTTTCCTACCATGACAGATTTTCCTATGAGTAGCAGAAATGTGTAGTTACTTCAGGTCACTGCTACTTTCTTAATATATCCTAATTATATTTTTAAATACTTGCAGTACAGCAAAAAATATAGAACAGTTTTATAGACGGTAAAATGTTAGAGGTAACATTTTCTGAAGGAGAGACTGATGGGTAGGACAAATTTATAGTACTCGTTTGTTAGACTTTTCAAAATCTGTATTAATTTTAAATCTCTGAAGTGAGCTCTGTCTGTCCATCCTTTTTTTGTACCATGCTTGTGAATATTGTGGACTGTGGAAAGGAGTCTGACAGGAGTGTGGGATGCCAAGGAGTGAGCCTGGTTTTTACTGGTTGTAGACAGTGCAACTGAATATACTGAGTGCTTTGGCAAGCACTTCCATCGACATCTTCAGTGAAATGATGGCAAACTAATCGTATAAAGTGTGATATATCATTATAGGTCATTGCACCACAAAAAAAAGAATACATGGAAATGTGGCTGGAAATAAACACTTTTGTCAACATTTTCAATTCAGTTTAAGCCAAAAGGTTTAAACGCTCAAATGGTTCCTAGTACATGTTTCTATCCGCTTCATAAACTGAGAAATTGAGGTTTTAGTGAATGTTGACAATTCTGTCAAGCTTTTCATAAAACCATCATGTGTTAGGCTTTTGTTTTCAAATGATGCTGTAATTTAAAATTTATTGGGCTCTGTAGGGTAAATTGGAAGAATATATAATTGGCTTTGAGTGGTTTGGTATTTTGAATGTGTTGTTGCCTCTTTACTGGTAAAGGCCAGCACATTAGAATCATTAGATAATATTCTCTCCCTTCCATTATATAGAAATATTTATATATAATATTGAACAGTATTCACACTAACAAAAGTGTAAATATTAAAAAAAGGTATCACAAACATTGTTTGATGGATAGTTTAAAACATTGTGGTATATTTAAAACGTGAAATTTAAATGTGACATTGAATCAGTAACAAAAATAAATAAATGAATAATCGAAGTGTATGCCATCATGTGGTAAGAACAATGAGTCCTACTGGCTATCAAAATAAATCCAGAGTTCACTCATCTGGTAAAACAGACCTCCTGGGAGGAAAAGAGAATTGGAGAAGAAAGACAACAGAGAAACACCATGGAATCACACATGATAAACAACTCCCCAGTCACAGCACATCCAAGTATGTGCGAGTCCCTGCTGAGCATTAGGATGAGAGTGAGTGTCTGAGAATAAGTGAGAGAGAGAGAGAAAACAGAGGAAACCTTTCCTGAGAACAGGACTTACCGTATCTGTAGTCCCCCATACTATCGGAGGATACGCCAATATATTTATCCCTGTTTTTTTTGGCCTTCTTCCTCTCCTCTCTCAGCCTGTCATCATCTTGCACAAACTCCACCATCTCCTTTACCTTCTGCCGCACGTTGATGCCTTGGTCCTTCCCATTTTCATCTGCAAAAATAACCTCTTGCTGACATGAATCTCTTTAAGACAGTGCTTTCTGCTGTGCAAACAAATATCTATGCAGACCAAAAAATCTGATGCACAAAAGCATCATGAGGAAGAACACTCAATCAAAAATGTTTCACTGCAAAATTGTTGAAAGTAGCTACTTTTACATTTGGCCTGGAGCTGAAATTACCCCACAACATTTGAATGCACTGGAAATGTTGTGCTGAGACTTGAGTAACTATGGTGATTGGTTAAGCAAGAGAGTAGTTTCAGGTCATAGATAACAAACAGACCTGGTTTTTCGGCACCTGCATCAAGAGAAAACATTTGCAACGGTTCTACTTTTAATATAGCCATATTAGTACTGTATTAAACAAAGGACATATTTAAAACATCAACTATTTATTAAATAATTCTCAAAAACCACAACCCACAACATTGCATGTAAATGTGTGGACCTGTGACAACTATGTATTCATAAAATAGTAAAGCAGCTGAATTCTTACAGAAAGCACTATTTTTTTTCAAAAATACATTTCACACGTGATATGGCAAACTTGTGTTGATAAAACGATGTTAATGCACGTTTGGTGCTAGAACATAGGCTTTAAAGAAATTAAGTAGAGTTTATTTACTATAACAAATAATTTTAAAAAATGTATATCACCTAAAATGCTCCGACAAACCCATGACAGAGGTTTGTGCATCTAGCATTCTGATGATCATGTAATATTCACATAATAAATCCAGATTTAACAAATGGAAAAATAACTGTTTAATAGCTTTTAAATGTAATGTTTTAAACAAGACTAGTGAGAAACACTTTCGAGCAGAATGAAGCAATGCTGCAGACCAACCTATGCAGTGATAACTCTCAATAGAGCGCAGGTCATACAGGTGCTCTCTCGCGCTGGTGACCACTCGCTCAGATCCGTTCCGCACAAGGTAACCCAGCAGCAGTAAGGACTGAAAAAAAGTATGGCTCAGTTAAAATGACCATAAAAAAGTATAAACAATTCAGTCATGGATGTCATTGTTATTACATATGGACATATGCAGATAAAACACATTTAAGGAATTAAGGAAGTCAATTTTTGCGCAATTCACAAGATGGCAATTGACTGCCAAATTAATGAACAAAATAATCAGGCAGGTCCCTGTAAAGTTCACTGAAAAAAACAGAAGTATTTTGAACTAGCATTTTCTCAAATGAAGAAAACAATGCCAATCCACGGAACACCTAGTATATTTGTAAAACTAATCGCATCTGAATAAACCTTAGCAATATCCATGCACATAATTCCATAATCACAATGCTGAATAACATTTATCAACGACATTTACCTTGTAAACTCTCCTCCAGTTTTTCTTGTTGTCTTTCAGCATTCGGAACCACAGCATGTTCATCACCTCTGGAAACTGCTCATACATGAACGTAGCTCTACACATATAGGCAGATAGCAGAGAGATAATTCAAGAACAATCTACAGATAACATGAGAGCAGCAGCAGATCGCTATAACCATCAAACCACATGATGTTGCTAAATGCTTATCGGAAGCCTTTCCACTATATTTTGGAACATGGCTTTGGTGATTTGCTTATTCAGCCATTAATAAGTTTGGACACTGATGCTGGGAAAGAAATTTTTAAGTTGTTCTTTCACAACAACTGTAGCAAACTATGTTCTACAGTATGGACCTGTTGTACGGACAGCGGCACTGCCCTGTTGAAAACTGCTTAGGCCTCAAAGTTCATGTTCGATAAGGGATCCTTATTATACAGCATTGAAACAATTCTGACAATTCACTAGACAACTAGACAACACTAGACAATTCTGTGCTTCCAAATAAATTTGGCAACAATGTGAGAAAAGAAATGCATATTGGTGTTACAGTCAGGCGTCCATATACCTTTGCCCATGTAGAATACCTCTTACTTACTTAGCTATTTCTCCCATTAGCTGGCCAGAGGGTCCCCATGGGTCATCATTTGTGGCCTCTCGAACTTTAGATTCAACTTCTGAATAGTTCATAACAACATTGGTTCTGTAAAAGAAAACCACAAGAACCAGGAAAAGGTTAATCATGAGTTACTGAAGAATAAAACAAATCAGGAGCATCCTTTTACAACAATTTACTATAACTAGTAAATGACTGCTTCTGCGCTGCTTTTAGAGAAATTATTCTCAACATGGAATTCCTGATTTTAAATGTGAGAATGCACTTCGTCACAGATCACATCAACATGGACGTCCATCCAATTAGATTATGGTAGCATTTGGGTTTGATCAATCCCGACATGATGCAACAATACTCACTATTTAGCTTACTGTTTTGAGAAGACCAATCAATCATGAACTTTATAGGTCACTCCCAGCACTAACATTAGTCATATGATTTGCTCCTACCAAAAGTTTTTTACTCCACTCCAGACAGAGTTCACAGTCCTATACAGCCTTAAGACAAAAATGGCGTCCGTCAAGCACAAAGTAAACGTCAAGTAGCGCGGTCCTCCTTAACGTCGTCCTGGGCTGCCTTTAAACGAAGTCAGCTCACTGGGATACCCCTTGCGATTTAAAGGCACAGACTTGCGAGAGTATAATGCGTAACCAAAACAACAAACCTGTGTTTTTTTTTGTTTGTTTTAATTCTTTACATTGTATATTTGAATCAAAGGTGTATATGACTCATTTTGTCGGACTTACGAATTAATCCGCCTTACGAACATGCTCCTGGAACAGGTCTCGTTCTTAAGTCTGGGAATTATTGTACTCAAAATAGGTGATCATATTTACAATCATTTTAAATTCAAAATGCTCATGCAATGAAGATTAACATTTGGCTTAAGTGCGCATCAATGGGGCTTTACCCTACCCAACAATGGATGAGACTTCACTGCAAAACACTGCATAAAACAAACTTTAACTCAATGTGACCAGTTCTGGCTTCCCTTCATTGGCTCCAGGTATAGTACCGAATTAATTAAAAAAATCTTTTGGTCACGTTTAAAATTCCCCACCCAACCTCTCAGACCTGCTTCGGCCCTATGCCCCACATCGGTCTCTCAGATCGTCAGATAAACTTTTGCTGACTGTACCCAAAACCAAATGCAAGCTCAGGAGTGATCGGGCGATCTGTGGCGGCACCCAAATCGTGGAATGACCTACCCTTGACTATTTGTGTTCATGCCCAATCTAAAAACTCATATATGTTTTCTTTGCCGTTTAAACCATCATGAGATTAGAGATGTGAATGATGTGATTTTATTTATGTCTTTTATATTATTTTATTATTTACTATACGAATAAAGTTGAGTTGAGGAAACCGGAGTACCCGGAGGAAACCCACCAAGTACAGGGAAAACATGCAAACTCCATGCACACAGACGGGGAATCAAGCCTGGCTGGGAAACTAATCCATTTGAGATCTGCTAACTGCTAAGATTATTATTTTTTTTTTAAGCTGAATTAATTTTAAGGTAATATTTCACTACATGTATTTATCAGATCAGTACACAATAACCTCCTCATTTTTTATAGATGCATTTATGCACGCACACAGGACACACACAGCTAACAGACAGATAGCCCTGGGTTTTGTGTTTGTTGTGCTGAAGTAGTGGAGAAAGCTCATTGGTTTCAGTAATGGTCTAAGACGAGAATCTGCTAGACCTCAAAGCTTCTTCTTTCCTAAGAATGTCAGTTACTCTGAATTTGGTGAAAAGCTAAATATGTTAAATCAGATAACATTGCAAATTACACACAAGCAACATTGGATCTGCAAGTTCACATTCTCTGCACCACACCCTGTTCTTCCTGCTAGGTTTACTTGAGGGAAACAATGATACGGTTTAAATATCAAATATCTTAATTAAGCTAAAAACAAACAACACTGTAGTGTTTAAGTAATAACTGTTCCTGTATTCAGGTAGCTTATTAAACGGGCAGGTCCATAAACCACACGCAACGGTGCTTCTGTGAAACCTGTTAAGCAATCAAGGGCTAGGAATGATACAAAACAGACAGACAGTCCGGTTGTGCAAGAGATGAAAGCTGAAAAATTAGGTGGGGCCACAGAAGATTCAGAGCAAATAGGTTCACCGAGTGCATGAATCAAAAGCACATCTCATGAATACCTGTGGTACTCTATATAACCTATGAGTTTTGACAAAAATCTACTCTGTCTGCAAAATTCTGCTGAGCAATGAGCAACCTGACTTTTTTTTTTCTAACAAGAAGAATCAAGTTCCGGGAAATCACAACTATAGCATAAACAATCAACAAGAATACACAATTTTAAGGTAGACTTAGGCTAACGTGGGCCATTAAAATGTTCTTAAATTCTTAAAAAGACTATTTTGAAAACATAATTTTCTGCTGGCTTTGCGCTTTCAACAACCCAGATCTGTGACACTGATACACACTGCAGTGTTTTCTGTATTTCCTGCTGATAGTGACTTTCACGAGACACGTCAACTTCCCTAACTTAACTGCTGTTTGCTCAATACATACGTTCTCAAAGAGCTTCATGTAGTGATCTAACTCAGAAATAAAAAAAAAAGGAAATAGACTTTACTACAAATTAGAGCTCACCTCCCTTTCACATGAATAAGTCTATATTCAAGCAGAAAGAGAGTCACATGGTGTGAGAAAAAAGCCATCAGTTCTCTAAACTGACAAAAACACAAATATAAAGAACTGCTTTTTTTCCCTCTTATTTTTACATAGTCTGCTTTTATTCAGTTCACAATCACTTGTATTTTTAAATAGTAATACATGCAAAATGTGTCATTTTAAATTTGTGTCATTAATTGCTTCAAAAGTAAATATAATCCACTTGAAGGCTGATAAGAACCCGGGCCTGCTATACAGGAAATGGCACCACACATGTCTAAAATGAAGCAGCTTGAAGGCTAACATGTCAAATTAAGTTAAATAAAGTTTAACTGTAATGCATTGTCACAGCAATAATGACAAATTTTAAACACACACACACTTTGTTTGCAAGTTTAAAGCCCAGTGAGAGATTTTATTTATAATATATATATATATATATATATATATATATATATATACATACCAACACACACACCACACACAGTATATAGTTATATGATCTTCTGACTTCAACCGTGTATGTATATTCACAATAGTAAATTTCATTAATTTTATGGATAACGCTTGCAAATTGTTACGATTTTAACTACCACAATTTATCACGTTGATTAGCTGGGTTTGTGTCGTGGTGTGCCAATATACTGTAAGTGAGCTCAGGGCTGCAGTGTTAAGAGAAAACGTATGAGAAAGTTTTTTGCTCAAGAACGAGTCAAAATTTTAACACCATATATTAGCTGTCTGTTCGTGTTATTAGCACAGGTGTACTGTCCTCATATTTCATCACTTATGTATTGTTGCTAGTTCAATAAAAAAATTATTCTAGTTAATCACAGACATAGCCTGGCACAATTCATTCAATTTTAAAATACTCAGATTTATTTGTATAATAAATGTTGGAATAAAGAAATGCATGACAAACTGGTTAGAGGAAACAGATTATGTAGTTTTATAATAACTCAACAAATGCTAAATTAAAATCTCTCGAATGGGACCAGCACAGCATGCGGGGTGTGGCAGCCCATCGATGGTGGGGCTCGAACCCAGCTCGTCAGATTCAAAATACAACAAACTAGAGTCTAGTTGCCTAAGCGACCACTCCCACGTCTTACATTTAATGCATTATTGTAAAAATTATTCTCCTTAAAAGAAGGTTGAGCATGCAACTTTGTTTTAATCCTAACTTCCATCTAGAAGCTTTGTATAATTAAACTGCCCATTCAGCACACCGGGTGATGTTTCCTCAGTCACCTTATTATCCATGCTAAACATGCCATTATCATACATAGCCAGGTAACCGTGCTGCAATTATGAGAAGCCATTAGGGTCTAACTTAATTGTTACCTTCACTGCAAAAATAAAACGTTGCTGGTGTAAGGAGACAAGATGATACTTAGAGTGACATTTTTTGCATTGGAATATGTAGTTTGTGTATACATTTTTAAAATCCTTACATACTAGTATATTGTCACCAGTAACATTCTGGTGTTTTAACATCCTTGCCAAAGTTTAAAGCATCACAAATAGGAGCCTGTGGAAACCTATAAGACATAAAAAGCTATAGCCTGTTTGCCCAATTTCATTTGCGAATCATTAAAAGTCACATTCATAGTGAGCCATGGGAAAAAAAAATTGTGAGAAGTGGGAACTAGGCTTAAAACACCTAATCTAACTAACCAAACATCCCTTCTCATTCTATGTGGGTGTGAAAAAGCTGTGCAAAGCAAAGGCACTCCAGAACCAGGGTTTACAACCACTTCATCACACATTATACATTCATTTTCAGGAAGTAATTTCAATCGGTCAGTAGTGTGATGGGTGTCTTGCCTTGGTGGGAACTCAAGCAGTAATATGGGAAGACCCCTTGTATTTACACTATAGTGTGCTCAATTAATGTAAAGGCATGTATATGGAAGGTGGGCCAAACATGGCACATGGCACAGAGTCAGGGACTCTGAACTGTCAATGCAGTCTTATAAAATGTCAGAGATTGGAAATCCCCCTTCGTCAAGAAAAGGCTTAAAATGAATATTTTTTAGATATAGATTCTCAAAACTATATAAGGTCATGTTTATTGATGACCGTACATTTTAGTAGACGTACTTATGTTTTATTCACAGGTTTATAGGAAGAAAGCTTGACAGCAGGCCGTGTTCACAGGCCGTGTTTTCGCACACATGCTACTTTGGAAATGTCACACACTTCACGTGTATAACTAACGTTAACATGACTGAAATTGGAAATCATCTGATCAACTGTGAACTTTAACAAACCAATCTAGCTATACATAACTTGCTTCCTAATTTGTTGGACAACATCACGGTGTTTAACAACTGAGTAACAGATAAGGAACTTTGGTTAAGGAAGAAGACGAGATAGAGCCAGTTGCGCTTACATACAATTTGGCAACACCCGAGGCACCTAAGGATTTCAATAACCTTCGAAGTTAATCTTGATAAACATTAGCAGCAGCATGTTAGCACAGCTACATTAGCTGAATCCATGTTAACACTCTAAGGCTGTCACACTTATGAATCAACACGTTGACAATGAGTTCTACAGGTTTAATCTCATTCAAAACCTCGGAATTAGCTGCTTAAAAACCTTTGCACTCGGTTGCACCTTAGCGTCGATACTATGTAGCTAATGCTAGCGAATGTATGGAAGTGCTTGACGTGTAGAGTGAACTTTTTATTTTTTATGAAGACCAATTAAACCTAGATATAAGACATGTCCTCAAGAAATGTCGTTAATGAGTCAGAGCCAGTTACGAACTTAGGCTAAATACTTCGATAGCTATGTTAGCAAGTCAGGTCAATAAACTTGCCCCTTTAGTTAGCTAGCTAACGCTAACTAGCCTGCTACTATCAAAAAGTGCGACGTGACGTCAGAGAATGAGTACGTGTCTCTTTTCGAACAGGTACAACTCCGGAGCCTCGAAAGAAGATCGGAATATCGTCGACAAATAAATGTAATACTTACGCTTTATCAACCAGTTCTCTAACTTTCCACATATTCAACATCTTGACTGGGTGGATTAAGGCGTTCCGTGGCGATAACACGTTTTCCAGCCCTTTTAAATCCAAATAGTTGGGAAAGTCCAGCTGTCGCGAAACCAAAACCTTCAACTCTCCAAACTAGTTTCAGGCTGCGCGAGTGTCAGTGGGCCGGCCAGGTTACCACGGTGATGTGCCTGCGACGTCACTTGCGTAAGCTGCGTAAAGTGCGAGAGAAGTTATTCATCCATGTTGACTGATGTTGATGGTTTGACACGCGAGTATGGCTAAATAAATTGACACTATTTCCTGTGATACGGGTTTAGAAATACAAAAGAAAAATAAATGTAAACTTTTCAATACAATATTTTTCAATTTGAGCAATAATTGTATGAATAATAAATTATTCTTGTATGAAAAATAAATTAATAGTAAAGGATAATGAGTATAAAATATTTTTGGATCAACTTAATTTTTTTTCATTTATTTCATTAACCCTCTAAGATGTGTGCGTATGCATGAAATAAGAGACAAAATGTTTTTGGGACTGTTTTAAAGTGTTGTGCACGTGCATGAAACTGAAAATATCCCCGAAGATTAAATAAAGCATTCTTCTATTTAGCGTATAAAATAGCAGGTTCCTTGCCACTGCTTCTTCAGGTGTACACGTGGTCTCAGCGCGGTGCTGTTCTACTCACCAATGTGCATCTTTTACACGATCTGCGTTATACCCAGACCCCTCTAAAGCGTCCGCTTCCCCATGGCATGGATGGATTTGCAATTTATGCAAAGTGTGCAAAAATCACATGATCAGTGTCTTTCAACATGCAGTCGCATGTAAATTCTACTTCGATTAAAATGTGGTTGATCTACCACTTTACATCTCTTCTGCAGAATCTGTTACTAATCGATTGTGGCCCTCTTCTAACGTGTGTTAGCCATGTTTCTCCCGGTTCACATGACTAAACGTCCATGTTGCCCTTAAAGGGAGTTATATAGACTATTTATTGTGATCCTTTAAAGTAAAATATAAGATGAATATATCACTATGACTAGACTAGACCAATAAAGATAAATGTGGATTTAAGTTCATTAATCAATTTTAATAATCCATCCATCTAGAAACCTCTGTAGTCCAACTAGGGATCGTGGAGGCCAGTGGCGATTATTGTATTTGTTCCCATGATCACGACTGTGGTAGGACCTCCGGTTAACGTTCACACATATTCACACACTACGGGCAATTTGGGAATGGCAATTAGCCATAGCAGACCATCCGATCCACGTATCAACCTGCCACAGGCTCCATGCTGGATGCCCTTCCCGACACAAACCTCCCATTTTATCTGGTCTTGGGACCGGTGCCACATTACTAATAGTAACTAATGCATATTTTTTCAATTATGTTTTTAGCTTTACAGTAACTAAAATCAGTTTCAAATGAGACCCTGTTTGTCTGCCATGATGAATTCCCCAAAACATACCTTTAGAAGAACACTTTTCTGAAAACCTTCTTACATATGTAAATGTAATTATAATAAATAACTTTACAACTAATACTTGTAAAATTATTTTACAATTATTGGAAAAATCGGCAATTGCACAAAAGATCCGGTCCACAAATTTGACTGGGTGAGCTGGTTTATGATTGTTTACACATAGCACAATCTATTTACATATGTATTTGTTATTCTGTGAATAACCAGGTCATTCAGTACATTCAGAACAATACCACTCTTGGCCCTTACATTTTTAAAGGGTGTATCTATAGGAAGTTTAGCTGCCTTTTTTTTTTTCATGGTCCCACCGGAAATATTTCCTGGTCCAGTTTTTGGAAATAGTAATACAACAGAAGGATTGAACATGATGGATGATGGATTACTTATTTGTTTGTGGTGCAAATTATCAACTCCTTTTATATGGGGATAATGATATGTTTGCAATCACATTTGTTACTGTATGTAACCATCTTTTGGACTAGCAAACCTTATTAAGGGTATTGTTAGCTTAACATCAATCACAGCATCAAAATTAACTAGTTCATTTGCATCACATGCACATGAAGATAGACAAACATTATAAAAACACAAATTAAAAGGCATTTTCTTGGGAAAACCTGAATGATCAATTATCACCCTCTCTTTTCTCTTTAAATAACAGCCAAGTCAATACTGCCAATTCCAATACTGTGTGGATGACATGGGAAAGGTAGGCAGAACAACCTGCAGTTGCAGACAAGGCAGCTGGGTCTAGTTAGTGGTACAGATAGTTAGATGCTAGTTAACTGATATAGCGCAAAGCTATGTTCCCGAGAAATGACTACATTTTTAAAAAGTGAATCCCTTGAGATTGTAATGATATTGAAAAGGATTTATGGTCATCCAGACATCACTTGCAGAGTAGACCATTTTCTGATAAGGCAGCACCCAACATCTCATTTGTCTTGCAGCAATCAGTTGCTTTCAGTGAAACATGAACTGTCCCTATCAAGCAGGAATAACAGCTTCCTCTTTGACTTTTGTGCACAGTGCATGTTTCACCCAGAGGGGCTATACCGCTCCCAGCATTCCCAGGTGGTCCATTGTGTACAAAGAACTCCTTTTATCTCCTACATGGGAAACAAAGAAGGGTGGGGATGGTATTTCCCAATGCTTGTACTGCACACACCAGTGAATCCAGGACACCTCTATCTATACAGTACAACTGAACTAACTTGCTTCAATCCATGATAGATGGCTTACATATACTGTAGATGGTCAGGTGTTTGAAGTGTTGTAAGGGTCTCATCCGTATTTCAGGTCAATGTAATTAAAGCAGTGCCTCTTAATAACCTCCACCAATATTATTTGAAAGTTTACAGCTTTCAGCTCATAGCATCAGGATGCCATTTCATGCTAATGTTTCTATTAGATCCAGCCCATCAATTATTTCATTCGTTGCAGATGCAAGGATGTAAAACAGCATCGTTTTGTTCAGGAGACCACCTTTTAGCTTATTTACTTTTTACTTTTCATTTAGAAAATACCAAGATGAAAATGGGTGCGCACAGTAATACATTATGTCAGTACAATAGTAACATGTAATTCTTACTTTTACCTTATTGTTGAACTATATCTGTTACACCTTACCAAAGGGATCAACTGTTGCTGGTTTCAGCTACTGTACAGGTGTGGTCAGAGGTTTACATACACATATCATCTAGATGATCTGGTAATGATGATCTGATAACAACATCCATGTTCAATAGACAATAGCCTCAACAATATGGTTCACAATTTTAAATAGGTTTAAATATGATCACAATTATAGTGTCAAAAATATACAAATGCACAATGTTGCCTAATGTTTGGATGACAAGCTCTTATCAAGTTTCACCTTTAGCAGGTCTTATTGTAACCATCTGGGGTAAACACATTGAAAACACTAACTTTGTTCAGGTTTCACCTTTCTAGCTGATATAACTCTGAGATAGTCCTCCTTCTTCATTATTTTATCCACTTTGAGCAATGCACCGTCTCCAATGATTGTCTCACTGTTACTTCCCCATACCATACCTTTGGTCAAAACTTTTCTCCAGAAAGACTTTTCTTTAACCATGTGTTCAGCTGCAAACTTTAGATGAGCTTGAAAGTGTCATTTTGGAGCAGTGGCTTCTTTCTTGAATGGCAGCCTTTCAGTCCTGGGTAATGGAAAATTTTCTTGGCTGTAGAAAAATACACTGGTGTTCTAGCAGTATTCAGTTAATGGTAGACTTCTTTGGTTGCTCCTGATCAGCTAAGCCAATTCCCTCTCAGCTGACAGGTTGTGTCTTCTTCCAGACTTTGGCAAAGTCGCTACATCAACTTTTACTTTTGTACAATTGTTTGAACTAATCTTATGATCTGCAGTTGTTTAGAAAAGGCTCTACAAGACATAGATGTGTAAGTCTATCATCTTCTTTCCTAGATCTGCATTAAGCACCTTAGATAATCTAATGGGTGCTGTCAAACAAACAATGCTTTGTTTTATGTTGGCACTGAGAAGCAATTAGCTGTAATCACAGCTAGTATAAGTTAAGAGTAGTACTACGGTTTTAGTGCCTAAGGGAGCATATACCCACTCATAAAAATGAGTACACCCCTCTAATATCAGCAAACATTTAAGTTTATCTTCTCAAAGGACAATACTATAGAAATAATACATAGATCGTTTTAGGGTAGTCAATGTGCAGCTTGTATAACAGTATAGATTTACTGTCCTCTGAAAATAACTCAACATACATCCATTATTGTCAAAACAGCTGGCAACAGAAGTGAGTACACCCTAAGTGATAACGGCTGTACACCTTTAAACATGCAAAGTCACATGTCCTATTCATCATTTTCATGTGTTTGTCAGTGGCCAAGTATGTCTCCAGACCTGAATCTTATTGAGCACCTGTGGGGCATCCTCAGCTGGTTGTGAGCCTAGACATGACCAATTGAAGCAACCCTAGATCATAACAGCGCATCCAGAGACTTGTACAGTGGGCACTATGCATGAAAGGGGCTTATTCACGCACTTTACTTCTTTCCATCATGCACTCATCTCTCTTAAATAAGGCCAGTGTGAACTCATCAGACCACATGACCTTTTTCCATTGCTCCACAGTCCAATCTTTATGCTTCCTAAGAAATTAAAGGAAATTTAAGGTTTATCACATTATGTATGTAAATGCTCTTCCTTTCACTATTAGTATACTGTGAATTTTTTTTTACTATGCAGTTTCACAGAGTCTTTGTGTTCTCATGATTGAAAAGTGGCTTATATGAAAGGCAAAGGCCTCTAGATTACGTTTATTTTTACCAAAATAACATCTTACCATACTGTGATTTTTAATTATGTAATTAGGACAGAAAGGTCAGACGTTGCTTAGACAAAAGTCTTGTCACTTACCAGAAATAATGTACAGTACAGAACATAAAGTCATGGTGCAGTGGAAAAAGAATTAATATTGTGTACGTCTCCCATGAGCTTGCAGGGCTGCATTCAAATGTCTTGGCAATGACTCAAATAACTTATTAATAAAGTCATCTGGAATCATTCTGGAAAGCATTCTTACAGGATTCCCAGAGTTCGTCAAGATTCTTTGGGTTCATCTTCAATGCCTCCTTCTTCATCTTACCCCAGACATGCTCAATAATGTTCATGTCTAGTGACTGGGCCAATCCTGGAGCATCTTGACCTTCTTCGCTTTTAGGAACTTTGATGTGGAGGCTGAGGTATGAGAGGGAGCGCCATCCTGCTGAAGAATTTACCCTTTCCTGTGGTTTGGAATGTAATGGGCAGCAAGAATGTCTTGATACCTCAGGCTGTTGAGGTTGCCATCCACTCTGCAGATCTCTCGCATGCTGCCATACTGAATGTAACCCCAAACCCAGATGTGAATCTTGGGTCCATGAGGGTATAATAGGTCTTCTGCAGTATTTACGACGATTGGGATGCAGTTCAATGGATGATTCATTGAAAAAATCAACCTTCTGCCACTTTTCCACAGTCCATCCTTCCTGCAAGCTGTGGGCCTTGGCAAATGCAACACAATTTTTTAGTTGTCTTCTGTGCAATGCTGGTAATTCTGGTTTCTGAGCACTAATTTGGGCATTGAGACCACTGCGTGAGAGAATTCGACAAACTATTCTTGTACAGTATATACAGGCGTTTCTGGTGACCAGTTGTTATGTAGCTCTGCTGCAATTGAAAAAAACGGCTTGCCCTGGATTGTCGAACCAACAAATTTTCCTCTCGAACAGTTGTCTTATGGGGTCTGCCTGACCCGGGCCTGTCATGAACTTCACCAGTTTCTTCAAGTCTTTTTCTTATGCTCTCCACTAGACACATTAAAGATGTCTGCCACCCCAGCAGGAGACTTGGTCTTCAGACTCTTTACAATCAGCACTTTGGTTTGTGATTGAATCTTTGGCATGCTGTCAGGTCAGGATGCATTTCAAGTGAAGGTTGGGAGTGCTGGGATCCTTCTTCTACACACCTGGGAATGTGTTATTTACATTGTCACAGGTGACGCTCTAAACTGTGATTGGTTGAATCCTTTAAAGATGTGACAAGACTTTTGTCTAAGCAAAGTCTGACCTTTCTGTCCTAATTAAACAATAAAAAATCACAGCATGATACGATTTTAGTTTGGTAAAATAAGTGAGGCCTTTGCCTTTCATATATATAGATAAACAGGACTGTATATAGTCAGGACTGCAGTGTTGCACAATCATGTTGGAACGGGAAGGGGCCATCGCCAAAAGACTGCGAGCCAGGTGTTCTCATCCAACATCAGTGTGTGACCTTACAAACAAGATTCTGGAAGAATGGTCAAGTATTCTTACAAACACACTCCTAAACCTTGTGGAAAGCCTTCCCAGAAGAGTTGAAGCTGTTCCAGCTGCAAAGGGTGGGCCAACATCATATTAAACCCTATGTATTAACAATTGAAATTCTATATCCCGATTGTGAAAAGGAAGATGTGAGACACCAGACCCAACAACGCAGAGGAGCTGAAGGCCTCTATCAGAGCAACCTGGGCTTCCATAACACCTCACCAGTGCCACAGACTGGTCCTCCATGCTACGCCAAATAATTCATGCAAAAGGAGCTCTGACCAAGTATTGAGTGCTGTACATGTTCATATTTTTCAGTAGTTATATATATATAAATTGATATTAAAATACAATATTCAAATTCTCTGATATACTTATTTTTGGGTTTTCATTAGCTGTATGCCATAATGATAAAAATTTAAAAAAATAAACACTTGAAATATATCGGTCTGTTTATAAAGAATCTATATAATGTACGAGTTTCTCTGTCTGACTTGAATTACTGAAATAAATAAACTTTTTGATGATATTCTGATTTATTGAGATAAACACACACACGCACACACACACATATATATAATGGCTGTATGTTGAGTTATTTTCAGAGGTCAGTAAATCTATACTAAAATGTTTGCTGAAATTAGAGGGATGTACTCACTTTTGTGAGATACTGTATACACTTGAACTGAATGTTTTAGATAGGATGTGCTCATTTGTCTTGCCAGTTTTCAACTGTAGCTAACTTTAGCAGCATATTAATCCAGTATACCCTTCATATGACTTTGTGGTTGTATACACAAGGAGATTATGTTATTGGTGAGACCTCATACAGTATGAATGAAAAAATCTTGCAAACTCTAGACCCTTAACTACTATTGCAGCCATTTTTATAGTCAAGGGTTGAAAATAGTTAAAAGCTCTTCATGAAGACACAGGTTTTGGTTTATTTCTGCTCCACCATACATACCTTTCCCAATCTTTGCTTATGGTTTCAGTAGGTTATCTCGAGCATCCTGTAGCATCAGTGGACTGACTATACATTTACATCACTTACTATAATTGGAAATGTATGACATATAACCAAACAAAATTTGTAAAATTATTTTAATGTAAAGAGATTTAAAGTTGTTTTGATCTGGGTACATTAGAATCTCTTAATTGAATTGCATTGGGAAGTAATTTCCCTCCTGCTAATGTTGTGACTTAGTTTCCAGTAATGCTTTAGATCCCGAGAAAGGGTAGAATAAGGTATATGACGTGACAAAATGTCACATAAATGACAAAAAAAGTAAGTAAGAGATACAAACATCACTTTTCAATCACTGTCTCAACTACATGTCTTTGCAGGGTGATGCGGGTCTAGTGTCTGTCTCATTGAACTTTGGACACAAATGGTCATGGGGTGCCAACCCATCGCACTTGAGCAATCTGGAAACACATGTCCCACTGCATGTCTTTAGAATGTGGGAGGAAACGTGAGTACCAGGAGGAGTCTAACAAAGGAAAAATGTGCAAACTTTACGCACAGAGACCGGACGCAAGATTTTAACCCCTGAGGTGAAAGTAATAGTGTTAACCACTAAGCCACCGTGCTGCCTCATATTAAAAAATATCAGAGATTACTTTAATGATTTTCAATCCTAAACGCCTGCCTATAATTTGAAAAGATACTATTGTTTGCTGACATGTAATTATATTTTCAGAAATGTTTTAAAAAATAATAATAACTTAGGCCAGAGGCAAAAGTTCTGATAAATTAGGAATTATCATGAAAGACAAGCTCTTGTTGGTCTGTCTAATCCCCAATAAATGTACTGCAGTCTAGCTGTACTTGCCTGTGTGCTACATGATGCTGCAACACAGTGATTATGGCAGTGCTGCTGATAGTGTAGGGTGAAAAGGTTCCTGGACTGGATTATGCAGGAACAAACATGGTCTGTAGCCCCAGGCTACAATGTACACAACAATGTTGATGCCATGTCACTTTGTCAATGGTGAAGGATCTGGTAGCTGAAAAGCCCATTCCAAGTTGATGAATGAAAATGTCACATTAATTAGAGCTACAGCTTTAGGAGAAATCAGCAGACCTTTTTTATTTTAATGCCATTTATTGTCTTTTTTTGCCTTATCCTTGAAAATAAATTACCTTAGAGTGTAAAAAGTATTGAAAACTATTATAAAAAAAAAGTTGACATTATTAAGATATGCTGCTGCTATGTGTTACTTTATGCTTTCATCTAAAACTGTGCAAATGTCATTTTGATGGATGAAATAAATACTGAAGTTATTACAGTACTCAGATTTTTATATATTTAAATACTTCTAGAATGTTTACTGAATTGCAACCATAAAAAAAAAAATAAATAAATAAAAACGAATTCATCCCAGAGAGATGGTCACAGTAACGTAAATTGCTCCTGCAATGTTACTATTCCTGTTATTCTTATTAAAACTAGGTGTACTGACTGTGTGCCTAAATAAGTATATACTGTTATACACCAAAAACTGTTACACAGGACTGTGGTTGCTTTCTACTATAGTGCTTATATGGATTGGACATCCACCATCCGCCATCCGAGATCATTCACACACCTTGGATAAGTGATAGACATCAACAGTGGGACATTGGAAAAGCTTAGGTTTCTGGGTGTCAGCTCCAATAAACAGTCCATTTTTCACGATCTGCAACATCATGTTTATGTGTCTCTTGGTAAAAGTGCCACGGTGGTGATGGGTGAAAATGGAAGTCCTTCTAGGCCAGCACCTGACATCCTCCCTCCCCCATAGGATGGAATTTGTGGAAAACAAGCATTAGGAACCTTCTGTAGACTGATGCAAAATTAATAAATAAAAAGGAAAAAAGAACAATACAGAAATGCGCACACAACTGACAAGAAGAAGCAATTTAAAAAACTATATTATGTGACAAGAGACACCGCTTAATGTTCCCAAATGTGCCACACCCTTGGGAACTGCCTCAATTACTGTTCCACATCTGTATAAAAAAACAGGATTGGACTGATTGCACAGAGTAGTCTTAACAAGAAGGAAATGCATTTAGTGACAGAACCCTTCAGGAACGATTTTCCTTTTAGACACTGAGGTGTGTCATTGATTGACAGAGCCATTCGTAGAAACTGCACTGAGCACCTAATAAAGCATTAATAGTTGTGATGCCTTGGGATGGCATTAAAATTCATCTTTCCAAACTTAACAGCCTGCAAAATGTAGCCTCTAAAGCAAAGCCACCCTTTAGGTTTTAAAACCAAAGACCTATTATTTATATTTTAATGCATGTGCATGCAGTGTTTAGGAATCAAAGACACAAAAAATGTAAACTGGCATCACACATAAAATCAATCAATCAATCAATCAATCAATCAATCAATCAATCAATCAATCAATCAATCAATCAATCAATCAGTCAATCAGTCAATCAATCAATCAATCAGCTCTGCTTCACTCTCTCCCTCTCTTTTTCTCTCTCTTGCAAAATAATTGGCCTTGCTATTCCAATACTTTGGAGGGGACTGTATGTCAACAATATATGAGTGATTATTTGACTTACTATACTTCCTGAAACGCTCAACAAATCTGTCCATTTTCCTGCAACATCTCTTATCCACAACTTGTTTCCATCCACAGAACTGTCACTCAAACTAGCCAATCTGGCAATAACTGTGCAGCAAAGTCAAAAGCACAGACTTTAACCTTTTTCTTCATTCTGATATTTGATGTGATCAGTAACTGAAGCTCTTTATCTGTATCTGCATGATATTGCATTACATTGTACCACTGGCATGTAATTGACAAAAATCGCCCAACAGCAGTTTGCTGCGGGTGGCAGGTGAACCCCTTTCCTCCTGATTAGTAGCCCAGAGCCTTAATTACAGGTCAACATTGGTTCCTAATAAAGTGGACACAGAGAAAGAGAGAAAGAGAAAGAGAGAGAGAGAGAGAGAGAGAGAGTGAGAGAGAGATTAAGAACATAAAGGTTTTTTTGTCTAATTGCAAAGTCTAAATCTGCTATGAAGGTTTTATTCTCCTTTGATATTTGTTATTTTCATCATTCAGAAATCTTTCATACAAGTTTCATATACAGTACAGTAATTAAAAAAAAAAATCTCACAAAAGCACTTGATGTTAGTGCGCCAAAAATATGGTCACATGGTAAAGGTAATTCAGTAGGGGGCAGTATCACATCACATCACATAATAAATGTCCATTCCACTTGTTTTACATGTACTATTCCTGCTTACATATAAGCCTATGAGGTCATTTGGAATGCCTTAATGCGAAATAGTCAACCTCCTGCATGTGATAATAATCTATTAAGTAATCAGCTTTTTACTGGAGTGCTCAATAATGCATGTAACATATTGTTTTTGTAGTTTTGTACTTATTGCCATGACATTATGTATGATTCTAATTCCACTGTAAATTGCAATAATGATTAGTTTCCTAAAACCAACATATAGCTGCTGTTTAGGCAATGTGTCTGAATGCTCTCTCTCTCTCTCTCTCTCTCTCTCTCTCTCTCTCACACACACACACACACACACACACACACACACACACACACACACACACACACACACACACACACACACACACACACACACACACACACACACACCATCCTGGTGGAAAAGCATGAGTGACCTGTCAAGCAGAAGGGGTCAGATGACGGATGACATGTGGGCGGTTCAGTCGCTTGGGAAAAAGACCCAGGGGCTGACTTTGGGCTTTGCAGAGGCCAAGAATAACATCCTTAAATAAAACAGTACAGAAAGAGTCCCTGTATCCCATCATGAACCCATTGATAGTGAAGCTGAGAAGTAAGGAATGGCCATGGTTCAGGGATAAGCACTATTAAATTCAAGTTAGTGCTACAAACAGAGCACATTGTTTTTGTAATGGCATTGTAAAATGGGGAAAAAACCACAGCCGTGCTATGTTTCTACAAATTAGAAACAAATGGCGGACAAAACAAATCGCAGTTAAAAAAAAATGCAAGAGAAAAGGAAAGTGATCTCTGTTCTGGAATGATGTTCAAGCCACATTTTTCATGGAAATGTCAGCAGTTTAAAAATGCCTTCTATGACAATTATGGACATTGACAAGCACTTACATTCATCCACTTCTCTTTAACTCAGTCCAAATGCACTTCTTTCTTTAGGTGATTCTGTCAGAAAGCTCACATTAAAATTCTGTATGGAAACGTGTTTACTTTTCCTTTTTGCCTCAAGTGACAATTTAGAAATCTTAAGTGTGATTTAGCATAAGTTCCAGTGAAAATGTAAAACACATTTGGATTAATTGTTTCAAGATGAAAGATATATGAGACTCCAGTATATATAAAACAGTTTGAAGTCTCATCATTTCATAATTTCCTCATAAAAAGTAAGATATTGTAGAGACAAAAATTTTGGATAAATAATTGTATAAAAATATAAATCTTCAAAGAAAAACACAGTAAGTGGCATTTAATGAAGAGAGGGTTAATTTCTGAGCCAATTCTCAACATATTCCTGTCATGTATCTTCCTAGAAACACTGCATTCTGAGCATGAAAGCATCTGCTCTTTTATAGCCAAATTCAATTAGCAATTTAGCTGAATAAAAAAAATGAAGAAAAACATCTGGAGTCGTTACTTGTTAATGTGATAAATTGAGGGAAGCGCAAGATAGGAAAATATGTCAGTGTGTGATTTTCAAGGACATAGACCCTCAGACATCGCATAATACATGTTAAGTGTGTTTCTCTGACAAACAAGAAAGGTCTGAACATTCAATATACGCTAATTTAAGCTGCAGAATATTTATAATGACAATAAAGACATTATTTTATGTGTGTGCCCTGGGATGGATTGGCACTCTGTCCAGTGTGTACCACGCCTCATTCCCTGAGTCTCCTGTGATACAGAATAAAGCGGTATAGACGATGAGACGACGGTGAGACATTACACACGCAAAACCATCCTTTAGACACGCTATAACCTAAAGACATCTTAGGTGTAAGTCTACATTAAAGCAAAACAAAAAAACATATAAGGTAAGCATACGGAAAGCATATTGGATGTGACAGATAAGTGGGTGAGTTTCTTTTCTCATACCCTCAGACTCTCTAAAAGTAAAACAAGACACAAAATTTGAAATGAATGTAGACTTGAAAATAATGATTGCAGATCCAGCTGTGGAGAGCCACTGCCGAGAGAGATTTTGTTCACAAGCAAATACATAATTAGCTAAACCACAAGAGGGTATAAGAGTGTATTGTAACATATTCTATATTACGAAAAACTAAACATTTTTGGAAAAAGTACTATGACATGGCCACCTGAGGACTTGCCTGAGGTATCATGAAATCATAAAAATAGGCATACATAGATCCACATGGTGGTGGGTGTAACTATAGTGTTGTGAAATTGAAAAAAAAAAACCCAAGCCTGCTAGTTACAGTGTTTTCTGACTGGGCTTTAAAATTCTGGCAGAAATTATAGGCAAAATTATGTGAATGATGTCATCGGAATCACGTAGGTTTTATATAAACAGCAGAGATTTATTGAGCCAATAATATCAGGATGGTCAGCTCCCACAGTTAAGGAACCAGGGTTCACTGAGTAAGGTTTATTGGAGCGCTGGTACCAGGCCACAATTAGAAATGTTCCCAACACGGAAAATATGTTTAAAGCAAATATGAGAGGCATGGGTGAGGATGTTCATGAATAGATGATGTTTATTTTGCATGTATTTATCCAATAACAAGAGTCATTACAGTGCTACATTAAATGTTTTAATACTGATGCTATAAATTAGGGCTGCATTTTTAAACTTGAAATGTAGTAAATACAGTACATAAAAAATGCTGCTAAAGGAAGGGTCATGTTATGAGCAAACATCTGTGCTAAAACCTCAAATCTGAAATAGTTCTAAGTTATCTGGTATTAATGATCTTGGGTTGATTATACAGAAACCTGACCCGGATAATAAACCAGTTACGTGTGTCTATGTCCACACAATGCTAGTATGCAGCATAAATACTCATGAGAGTATTAGTTTTTTGATAGATTTTGTAGAAGCATTCCTGTGATATTTTCAGTCATTTAAAAATCCTACACAGGCTCATGAATCAGCCCTTAATACTTACGACGTCCTATAACTTTACATTTCAAACCATGCAGTTTAATATGATACAGTACGCTGTAATACCTTCAATAAAAGGAATACGATAACAGATAGGCATTCTTGTTTAGAGTCAGTTTGCCACTGTAGATAGCTGAAGTTCTCTAAACCCATCTCCACATAACAGAAATTCCATCTAATCCAGAGAGAAAAGTCATCGTAATGAATGCGTCAGGAAGCCTGCAACATCTACTCCACACAAATCAGCTCCTCTCATTGCCTCCTTCTTCCTCCAAGCTTTTCTCTCACTTCTTCCCTTCATCCTTCTTCATTTCCCCTGCAAAGTTATGAAAACGCTCTGAGATGATTAACACATACTTAATGACTTGCAAAAACAAGCTAGCTCGTGAATTTCCTCCGTTTGCCTTCGCCCCGTCTCCCCCTCCCACCATCCACAAGCGAGGGAACAATATCCCCTGCCTGGCTCTCATAAGGATTCATTACCCTGCGCTGAGGTTTCCAGGCCAGGTGAGGGAAACGTTATTTCCCCTGTGTTGGCTCTCACATTGGCAGGGCCATTACTCTTAACACTCCTGCGCTGGGGCTAATGGGGCAACTTTACTGACAGAAAGCAGAGGAGAGAGAGGGGGAGGATGCAGAAGGAGGCATGCATGGGGGCTGAGATGATATGGTAATTAGAGAAGGACAAGATTTGGGATTTTGGGAGTGGATGGAAAAAGTAGAAGCAGTGGAAATTGGTCAGTAAAAACTGCAGCAGTTGTTTTCAGTGTTGGGTTTAAACTATTATAAAATTAACACAAATCCTAGGAGAATGCTCTTCTGTGCAGTTAGTTGAATTATATAGTTTGGGTTGTAAATAATTGGACAGTGACATATTTTTTTTGTTGTTTTAGCTTTGCACATCGTAGTTAAACAAAAGAATATACGGTTAATCTAATATAGATGTAAATATCCTCAAATGAAAGCACTGGAGCGTCATAGCCCTTGTTTGATTTCAAAACCATTGCATA
>JAAGKR010000049.1:70539-103039 GCA_011419295.1 Clarias macrocephalus
GATTTTGTAGAAGCATTCCTGTGATATTTTCAGTCATTTAAAAATCCTACACAGGCTCATGAATCAGCCCTTAATACTTACGACGTCCTATAACTTTACATTTCAAACCATGCAGTTTAATATGATACAGTACGCTGTAATACCTTCAATAAAAGGAATACGATAACAGATAGGCATTCTTGTTTAGAGTCAGTTTGCCACTGTAGATAGCTGAAGTTCTCTAAACCCATCTCCACATAACAGAAATTCCATCTAATCCAGAGAGAAAAGTCATCGTAATGAATGCGTCAGGAAGCCTGCAACATCTACTCCACACAAATCAGCTCCTCTCATTGCCTCCTTCTTCCTCCAAGCTTTTCTCTCACTTCTTCCCTTCATCCTTCTTCATTTCCCCTGCAAAGTTATGAAAACGCTCTGAGATGATTAACACATACTTAATGACTTGCAAAAACAAGCTAGCTCGTGAATTTCCTCCGTTTGCCTTCGCCCCGTCTCCCCCTCCCACCATCCACAAGCGAGGGAACAATATCCCCTGCCTGGCTCTCATAAGGATTCATTACCCTGCGCTGAGGTTTCCAGGCCAGGTGAGGGAAACGTTATTTCCCCTGTGTTGGCTCTCACATTGGCAGGGCCATTACTCTTAACACTCCTGCGCTGGGGCTAATGGGGCAACTTTACTGACAGAAAGCAGAGGAGAGAGAGGGGGAGGATGCAGAAGGAGGCATGCATGGGGGCTGAGATGATATGGTAATTAGAGAAGGACAAGATTTGGGATTTTGGGAGTGGATGGAAAAAGTAGAAGCAGTGGAAATTGGTCAGTAAAAACTGCAGCAGTTGTTTTCAGTGTTGGGTTTAAACTATTATAAAATTAACACAAATCCTAGGAGAATGCTCTTCTGTGCAGTTAGTTGAATTATATAGTTTGGGTTGTAAATAATTGGACAGTGACATATTTTTTTTGTTGTTTTAGCTTTGCACATCGTAGTTAAACAAAAGAATATACGGTTAATCTAATATAGATGTAAATATCCTCAAATGAAAGCACTGGAGCGTCATAGCCCTTGTTTGATTTCAAAACCATTGCATAGTGTTTATAATACAGGAGCGAAATAACAAAAGCCAAAACAACTCAAACTTGTTCGGTTCTCTGAAGTGACTTACTAACCACTGTATCTATGATAAATGTTGGATTTACATTATCCTGCTGTCAAAAATCTCAACCGAGCTTGGTGCGAGTAAATGTGCACATTTTGCAACACAGTCCCTAGTATAAAATTACATCCAGAACTAGAGACGTACACACACACACACACACACACACACACACACACACACACACACACACACACACACACACACACACACACACACACACACACACACACACACACACACACACACACACACACACACACACACACACAGGATAGGAATACATATTTACTTTACTTTGTGGGGACATTAGTTGGTCCCAATGAGGAAAACAGATATGTCAAGAATAACTGCAGCTTTTACTATCCAAAATATACATATACAAAAATGCACAAACAGAACCTACAAAATCATAATAAGGGAAACATTTTTAATGATGATTGATGATTTTTGTCTGCTAGCAGTCTTTCAGGTTTGTTTGTTCCCTAAGGTTGTTTTCATATTGTTTGTGTGCTGTAAAAATACAACAGAAGAATAGAACAAAACATTTGATTCACAAAGATTATTATGAGTTTCTAATCATTATATACACTGCTGAACTGAAAATGAAAGTTGCAAATAATATTTCATAATATTTCATTGGACCGCCTTTTGCTTTAATGATGGCCATGGCATTATTTATATAAAAAAAAAAATGAATGCAATGTCACAAAATTTATTTCTGTCCAAGATTTTATATTGATGATAGCAGGGTCAGACTGCATAAAACTGTCTCCAGCACATCACAGAGATTCTTAATGAGGTAAAGGTTTGGACTCTGTGGTGGCCAAGCCAGGTGTGAAAATGATGTCTTATGCTCCCTGAACTACTCTTTCACACATTGAGCCCAATCAATCCTATCTTGGAATATGCCTGTCCCGTCAGGGAAGAAAAAATCCAATGATGAAAAAGCCAAGTCATTCAGTATATTCAGGTAGTCAGCTGACCTCATTTTTTGTGCACATAATGCTGTTGAACCTCATTCTGACCATCTGAAGCAACCTCAGATAATAACACTGACCCCAGTGTATTTTTACAGTAGGCCCTAGGCATGACGGGTGCATCACATCATCCACCTCTTACCCTATTTAAATCTGGACTAATGAACTTTCTCTAGGGCTCTGCAGTCCATTCTTTATGCTCTCTAGCAAATGTAAAACCTTTTTTTCTTTACTCTGCTTAGCCTCACCGATAAGCTGAAAAAAGTGCTTCTAGTTAAGTATTATTTCCGCTCTTATGGAAGCAGTTGCAAACAGGGACAGGGTTTAAAAAAGGTGGCAGAACAATTCCTTCCCATACCATCCTATTCTGCAGTCTGCAGCAGAGAATCTGCATGAACAATATGGCGCATACTGTAGTATCCTAAGTTGTTTTTCTTCCTTGATACAGGACAATAATTTGAAACAGAGTAACATCTTTGCCATGACCACAGGATACATCTTCTGACATGCTGTTTAAAAGTTAAACACCAAGAGTAGTTAGGGTCAAATAACTTGTTTCCGGCTGAACCATATTAATTACTGCAGTCATTATCCAGTTGAAGGCGTTTAACAATTTGTTTAGTTAAATCCAGGTGGTGGGACGTACTTAGGCACACATGTTAATATTTGATTAAACGAAGTGATTTTGAGGTTTTAATTGGCCTCAGTGTAAGATTATAGTGATTGCCAAAATTATTGAGACAAAAATGAAACTCAATGTTTTAATGATATTCCAATTTTTTTTAAAATAATGAAGATCACAGTATTAAAAATAATTTGTTATTTCATGCATAACAGATAAAATTGTTATGCAGCAAAATTTAGTATGAAGTCATTTATTCTTCAAAACCTGCAGAATCCAGCTGAGCATAGAGTCAAAAAGACGTTAGCAGTACTCTGGTATCGCTTGCTCAGTCCATGCCTGCTTGATTGCTTCCTAAAATCATGTACATAAGATGGTTTCCTGACTGCTACTGCATCTTCCTCATTGTCCAACAGTTTTCATTTACATTCAGGTCTACTTATATAACACACACACACACACACACACACACACACACACACACACACACACACACACACACACACACACACACACACACACACACACACACACACACATAGGACACACCTTCTCATTCAAGTTTTCTTTATTGTGTTCTTTATTGTGTTCTTTAGCCCAAACAAGGCTCTTCTGCTTGTCGCCTGTCCTTCGCAGTGGTTTCCTAGCAGATATTCTACCATGAAGGCCTGATTCACACAGTCTCCTTTTAACAGTTGTTCTAGAGATGTGTCTGCTGCTAGAACTCTGTGTGGCATTGACCTGCTCTCTGATCTGAGCTGCTGTTAACCTGCGATTTCTGAGGCTGGTGACTCGGATGAACTTATCCTCCGCAGCAGAGGCGACTCTTGGTCTTCCTTTCCTGGGGCGGTCCGCATGTGAGCCAGTTTCTTTGTAGCGCTTGATGGTTTTTGTGACTGTACTTGGGGACACTTTCAAAATTTTCCCAATTTTTCGGTCTGACTGACCTTCATTTCTTAAAGTAATGATGGCCACTCGTTTTTCTTTACTTAGCTGCTTTTTTCTTGCCATAAATTCAAACTCTTTGAATGAGAAGGTGTGTCCAAACTTTTGGTCTGTACTGTATAAACCATGCACTATATATATATATATATAGTATAAAGGATAAAGATGCAGCTTTTTGTTTACATTTTTGTTGATTTTTGTGCAGGCTGCAATCCTCACAGAACTTGTACAAACACCTTTGATGACCTTTGACTGGGTGAACTGGCCTTTCTGCACGCTGAGAGAGCAGCACTGTCACAATGGGAAATTTCTATTTGGGTGGGTGTAGGAATGCTGTTAAGATCATGACATCTTACTGTCTGGATATTTTCCTGTATAGTGCTTTGCATCTTATAGACTGCATTTCTTAAAGGACTTTTATGTTGATCTGCTTTCTGGCTGCCTGTTCTCAGTTCATGTCAACTACTGAGTTCTGAGTCATTGAGTCATTTTCATTTCAGTTATAATTAGTTGCAGTCTCTCCTAATCTCCTAATCTCCTAATTTCCCACAGTGCTAGTGTTCTCCCGAGCATGGGAGAAAAGGCCTGGGAAAGTGCCTGTGCAAATTCAACCAAGAGGAAGTTATGACATGAAGCTGACAACACAAAGTGCACGAGTATAGCTTTGTGTGAGGCTACTCATATAGATTGTTCAACTGCAGACAATCTAGCAAAGAGCTGCACAGATTGCTCAGGCACTGATCCGAGCACACTTGACCTCAAAGATTTGATTGCATAATGTAAACACTCTGTACCATGCCTGGTTATGGATCAGCATATGGTGCCTAAATTCTCTTGAACATCTGGTCTGAAGCTCAGTATGTTGTATTAAGGCAGAGTTCGAATGACTCTTTTAATAATCTATTCATCTAATGATTATTGAAACAATTAATTGATTAATTGGATTACACGTTCTAGATTACTGAATAGCTTTTATTTATTTATTTATTTTTATTTATTTAGCTTGAGGTTGTTTTGTGCATGTAGTAACTAAAAATCAAGATAATAAAGATGAATACTTTTTTTTTCTTTTAATGAACTTTCCTGGTGTAAAAACTCTAGAGATTAGAGGAAAAGCAAAGTAGAAGCAAAAAAATAATATGGATGATATATGGATGGCAATTATGTCAGTTAAATTTAAATGTTAAGAAAAAGACACACCTGAGGAGAATATGGGTAATTATTAGCATGCATGTAGCTGTGAGTTGAAAAAGTGGAGAGAACAACAGAAAGAGAGACAGAGAGATAATATGCGCATGAAGAACTCAAAAGCCAGCAACAAGGTGTGTGTGTGTGTGTGTGTGTGTGTGTGTGTGTGTGTGTGTGTGTGTGTGTTTGTTGCTGTGAGCTGAAAAAAGTGGAGCATGCAACAGCGTGAGTGCGAGTTAAGTGTGAATTTCACTTAAAAAGGTTAATTGAGAAGAACTGAAAATAAAAACAAGACTCACAGCAACACACAGTAAAGAATTATCCACATTCTCTTCTGGTGTGAATATTCTCCCATTTAGTTTTTCTCTATGATTCTAGTAGCTGTTAATGTTCCCATACAGGAGATTTCTGCTTGTGAAGGTTTTATTTGCCATCGCACTATTACTCACTGGACTCCAGTAAACCTAACAGCCTACACGTCACAATGTTCACAGTTCATGTGAGAATCAAATGCGATGACGTAATGAATGAATCGACATTTACATTTGTTGCTAACTAATTTAAATATAGATTTTAGTCAATAACATTGACTGTAAAATACAATAAATAAAAAAAAGCTGGTCTGAGGAGGGGTGAGCGTTCATACCTGGGCAATCAATGGTGTTTAGTGTGAAAGCACTATCAGCTCTGGGCTGAGGTTGACAGACAGTCTTCCCTTATCATGTCTCAGCCTAAGTTAAATTCAGTTTTTTCTAAACTATGCCCTGATAGCCCAGAGGTATCAGAGGTAGACCAGAGGTGTTAGCCCCAAGACATGTCCTGAGTAATATCAGGCATAGTTATACTATGTTAGTCCAAAGTTAAACCCTGTTAGCCCAGAGCGTTTATTTCTTTCTACATTGTAATACAATGCATCCAAAAATTTCAATAATATTCTTTACAGTTGATATTAAGATTTTTGCTACCAATGTAAAACCTTCATCACAGCTCTAATCTGTTGTTAATTTGTGATTTTTCAATTCAATTAAATTTTATTTGTATAGTGCTTTTAACAATTGTCATTGTCGCAGTTTTACACAATCAAAAGATTTATTTAAGTTTGTATGGAATGTGAATGTGTATGAATCTAAAAGGTCAGATAGTCCCTGATGAGCACACAGAGGGTGACAGTGGCAAGGAAAAACTCCCTGAGATGGCAATAGGAAGAAACCTCGAGAGGAACCGGACTCAACAGGGAACCCATCCTCATTTGGGTGAAACATTCATACTGTGTGTTAGGTGGCAGGCAGTTCAGTAAAGAAGTTGTTACATTAATTGTTAATAGATGTTAATATGAAGTCCAGGTAGTTATTGGAGGCTCAGGTAACAGTATTGGCAAGTGCATTTGCAAAAACCCAAACACAATGGTGAAACTGGCTCTCAAGAAGACCATCGCAGGAAAGCAAGACCAAAACTTACCTCTTAGTCAGAGTTACCAGTCTGAAAAATCCCACTGCTTTTTTCCCTTTATATGCTTCCTTTGGGCAAGCTTTGCAAATACACTTGCCAATACTGTTCTTGCTAGAACTATTCCAGAACTGCCGACCTTCATGTCTTGAAATAACAACTGACTGTAGTTGTCATTGTTGATACTTAATCACATAATGTATTGTTGTATAATGTAACAATTAAATCCAAACTGTACATATTAATCCAATCCAAATTTTATGGTCTGCTGACATCAATCAAGCAATGCTATATCAGAGTCATGCCATGTTCTACCAGACATATGTCTTAAAGTCTTGTTCTGCTAGACATATGCCCTGGTCTGGGTGCCTCTGCCCAGCCCTGCAACACTGCTGTTGTGGCACCGTACTATCTTAGCCATGTCCAGCGGCACTCTCTGGTTGGCTATGAAAATATTGTGGTATCGCCACACACAATGTGCCTGCAGTGCACTCCAGATTTGCTAATATCTTGCTTGCTGTGCTGCCAGTCTTTGAGAACATTGTGCCTTCCCTGAACCTTAGCTCCACTGAAATATTACTTGCTTCACAACCTGCAGTGGGATGCCTGCAGTGCGCCTTATCAGCAAAGTGCCCTATCTCAGTCCTCATTTTAAGCTACAGCCCAATGTCAATGCTAAGCTTTGACCTTATGCTGATGACGTTTCAACCCTGCCAGAGTTTCCATGCTCAGCCCCTTCCAGTTTCTGCTGCTCTATGACAGCCTCAGTGACCGAGATTGAGGGGCATTTGTCCTGGACCCCCCCAATGGGGAAGTCCGGAGTAAAATTTGAGTTCTGTCAGTTTTCCTCTGTAGGACACTGTGCACACGATATTGTGTATGGATTTGGTTTACTGAATATGCACTGGTGATTGAGTGGTGGTGATGGTGATACTGATGGTATTCAATGCATTAGTATCAAAATCAAAGAGATTGCCATGTTAGGTTACAAACCACTGGCACTGGAACAACATTCATTGGAATGAGAAAGACCTTAAATTCTACAAATGAACAAAACTTTGGTAAATTTTGGACATTTGTTAAAAGACAACAGTGGATAGTTGTTGCTAGTTATTGTGATACGCATTTCTTTTACCTTTCAGTTTACCACACGTGAATACATTTTCAAATTTGGTGGGAAAATGTGCAGGAGAATCAATTTATGAACCCAGTCCTTTGCAGCTTTGACTTTATTACTTTTATTGCTAGTTTTTTTTAAAAATCTTCTTTAAAAATCCTCTTTCTTTAAAAATTAACTTTGTTACTCAATCTCATATTTGTAGCCTGAAGACATTTAGTCCAAAAGTACAGCAACTTAAAAGGAAACAATAAAAAAGCAGAGCTGGAAGTGCAGGCAAACCATTACTTGATGTGATGATCTGGAGATCTAACCAATTGTTAATATGACTAAAATGATTTAATGAAAGGAACTGAAAAGGAGTGAAAGTAAATCAAAATATACATTTAATGGCCAGACACCAAACAGACTAAATGTAGAGGTCCAAACATTGATATTTAAAGCGCCGAGATGAAGATGATCAATATAATAGAATAGATGAGTGATGCTCATTAATGCTTAACTTGGAAGGTGGACTATTGTTGATTTCTGATGAACTTTGTTGGAAATATTTATATAAACAAGAATAATATGTATGCAAATAATTATGCAACTTATTACATATTCACTATTTATATGAACCTGTCACTATTTAAATGAATATGTCATATTCACCAACATTCCTTAGCTCAATTTCAATTAACAAGTTTGCTTTCTATTGTAAAGCACCAGTTTTCTTTAGGGACAAACAGACCTGAGGATGCCATTGTATAAAAGCATTCTCGTCTCCTGGTGCACAATGTCCTCATCTCCCACAATGCACTCCTTCACCCTGTGCCCTTGACTTTACTCAGTCCATAGTCGGAGCCAATCAGTTGCCTCCTCCTGGGACAAAACCTCATTAACTGCTCACAGAATGATATTCTCTGTTTAATTGCCCCTCTTAACAGACCCAAGGACCATGGAGGAGTGGCAGCTGTAGCAAAACGCTATTCTCTCTCTCTCTCTCTCTCTCTCTCTCTCTCTCTCTCTCTCTCTCTCTCTCTCTCTCTCACACACACACACACACACACACACAAAGAAAATCTCAAGCTTTCAAATTCATACAAATATGACACAATGTATTTTTTTCCATATGAATGTTAATGTTGACACTTATGTTATATATTGTAAAATTAAAGCTACATTGCATGGAGGAAATCTATGAGAGAATCCAAGATGCCCTTCTGAAGTGCCCCAATGTCATTAAACAGGTGTTCCTGCATGCCTGAGTAAATGTTCACATGATTCTCAGGGTTAGAAAGTAGTAATGCTGACCAGCAGCAAGGTCATCCTTACCAGAGTCCCCCAGTGGGGACGATGATATCTTTGCCAAGTATTGATGTATTAGCAGGATTCTTTAAGCAGATGGATGAGATCCTCCAGTCCAACAAACTCTTTGCTGCAGTCTGGTATTGGAGTTATTGCTCCTTTCACATAATGCTTGCTTTGGAGGTGGCCTTATTGGGCTCAAGCAAAAACATAGCTGAAGGGGGCTACCTTGACTACCTGGAGTCTTCATCTCAAACCTTCCCTTCTGTGCAGCAGTTCATATTTTGTATCAGCTGACATTCAAGCTTTTACTCATCAAAATCCTTTTGCGAAAGTCTTGTATGTGGGCCATTGGAACCTCTGTTTCTGGAGCCTGACAACCTTGTCATTTTATCCAGGGTTGGGTGTTCATGGGTGACCAGGGATTGTGGCCAGGGGCATGCTTAGCAAATGATTCAGAGCAAGATGTATCTCAGCAATTCTACCTCCTCAGGCTTTGGATCTGCTAGACTTTACAAATAAATTGCCACTTTAGCAGGAATTCATCTGGAAGGAATTCAATAGCCTTGTAGGGAGTATGGGCACGAATTGCAGGAATTGGCTAGAGTTGAATCCCCAACATGGTTATCCTGGCATTACTCCACTTCAGTTATGTCACTCTATGAACAAAAACAAGAGTACATGGTCAACACTGTAAAATGCAATAGTAAGTGCTATAGCATGAGGAAAAAATACTTGTAATATCCTAAAGCAAGGGCTCTCAAGTGTTTTGCATCCAGTGACCCTCTTTAATAATAATAGTAATAATAATAATAATAATAATAATAATAATAATAATAATAATAATAATAATATACAATTATTTATCAGTACATATTTCTTTTTAAGCACCCTACTAGATACACATTACTAAATGTGAACGATATTTTCACTGTTTATTTAGGTTATAGATTCGTATTTCCGAACTACCTACTTAACAGATATTTATTATAATTGTGAATAGATTCAAATTGGAGAAGTTACTTTTATTGTGCAGGAAGGTTTTAGTGAGAACAGACAGTCCAATATTCTAAAATCCATTCACAATATGAAATAGTGGTGGCAAAACACAACACACAAGAGTAGTGATATATTTTGGGATGGGATAACTTGTCATGAGAAAGATGAAACAGGCAGTAGATGCGAGTCAGTGTTTATTATTTTGCTCATTGTGAACTTTATCTTTGCTTTTCAACATACAGTATATTCATACTCTGGGGTGCTGTGTGTGGATCTATCTCTCTTTCCTTCTCGATCTGCTTTAGGCAGATTTCCATGGCTTTGTACAGCACTCTTACTGAGTACCTCTATTACAAATAGCAGTGAGGTGACAAGATTGCAATGTTGCAATCCAAATTGCAATGTCCTGTTTTACAGACTGTATAACATTAAATAATACATACATGTAGTTTCTTAGTGGTGGTGTAAATTCCATGGCAGTGGCAGACTGCAAACTTCCATTTTTGTGTTTCACCATTCTCCAAATTCAAATGCTGTTCACAATGCAAAATAAAGTTGAAATCTTATTAAAAGAGAACTAATGTTTTTACATTGTTACATTATGTAACATTAATTGTTAGGCATGTTGCATTGTAAAAGAATGTCATACTCTTTTTTATATTCTTTTCACACTGGCTTTTTGTTATTATGTCAAATGGGTACACCAGTGATTATTACCAATTATTATTATAAAAAAAAATATAATAATTTTTATTAATTACTATTATTATAAAAGACAACAGAATCATTGTGAAATGATTTTGACAACCAGAATCTGGAAATGAAAGTAATAAAGTGCCCTTTGGTTTTCTCAGTATAGGATGATGCTCACCTCTAGCTGTGATGCTCACCCATTTTTACCCACTTTTTGTGTACAAGTGTGACATTCTGATGTATTCTGATATACTTCTTAAGTATATAGACTTTAAGGGGATTAATAAAAATTTAGCTTTAACTGTTCCACATTACTGTCATTTTTTACATAATCAATACATTTTCACACACTCAAAAGGAAATTGACACCTACTGTAACTGATAAGCAGTTTTTTGGCCAGGTGTGGCACATGTCTTAGTTATTTCATGACGAATTAAGGAGATAAAAGGCTTGCAGTTGATTAAACTCTCAATATTCAGGTGTTTGGGACTGAAAACGTCCCATTTACACATAATTTGTTATGACATTTGCAATTGAACTCTGGTGCACCCAACTCATATCAGTGGTTCTTGTGATGCATCAACTTCGTTGGCCTGTGCCTAAATGAATTAGTTGGACATAATTAAGAATGGCACACATCTGTCTATATAAAGTCTCATCTTAAATGACGAACATCTGTGTTTACTTTGCTGTTGTGCAGCATTGTGTGTAGAATAATGAGAAAAAAGGATCTGAATCCAGTTTAAGATGAGTGGGTAACATAAAATTTGGAAAAATTGAACGAGAGCACTTGCACTTACATCTCTAGTGCAAAGAGGTAGCTTTCAGAGGCCCTATGATAAAGAATTGTTGTTTTACATACAGCTGGAAAGGGTTACAAGGTAATTTCAAATACTTAAAAAATTCACCAGTCTACAGTTACAGTAGGCAACTGGAGAAACTTTAGGACTGTGGTTATTCTACCAAAAGGTGGGTGCCAGTCAAAGTGAACGAAAGAGCACAACATCATCAGTGAGGTCAAAAAACAATCACGAATGGCAAAGATTTGACAGCATCATTGAAACTGGATAACATTTGTGATCATGAGTTTACAGTACATATGACACAACAAGGAAAGGAACTGCTTACTAAAAAGATTAGTGATGCATGCCTGGAGTTTGCAAAAGAGCACATTGAAGCTCCATAGCGATATTGGCAAAATGTTTGGACTATATGGAAAGAATACCCAGCACTGCATATCATCATGAAAACATCCCAACAGTAAAGTATGGTGGAGAAACATCATGATCTTGTCCTGCTTTGCTGCATCGGGTCAGGCCAGCTTGCAGTCATAGAGGGGAAGATGAATTCCCAAGCGTATCAAAAATATTTTTTAGGATAATGTGAGAATTACTGTACGTCAGCTGAAACTCTGTAGCAAGTCCACAACAGAATGGCTTCAGAAAAAAAATACATCTTTTGGAGTGGCCAAGTCAAAACCCAGACCAACATTTTGAATATGTCGAATGGGTGTGTTCAATAAAGACATGAAATTTTTTGTGTTATTATTCTAGGCACATTATATTTGTCAATACCCTGGACTTGGAGGAGATATATATATATAGTATTGCATAAAGCACTCTTTGCACTACTCAAGGATTTCTGGGTTAAACTCTAGAGTTCGCGGAGGTTGGGGGAAGGGGTCACGTCCCCAGCCCTAGATTAACTGCTATGTAGTGGAGGAAACAAGAATGTTGAGCATGAGCTCCTACGAGTTAAGCTTGAGAAACATCTGCAGATTGTCTGCAACCCCCAAGCCTCTGCTGGATCCATATAAATAGACTTTTGAAATTGGATTCACAAGTTAATTTAGGATTTACAAGAATGTTTTATTAACAATAAACAATAAAAAGCAGAAGCAGGCAAAGGTTAAAACATTGTCATGTACAGTAATACCAAAACCAGGGATTGATTAAAAAAAAAAAGAGTAATAAAGAACACAGGAAACATTCAAGTCAAATGAAGGGGAAAAAACAGCTGCAAGATGGGTAAGACTGCAATGAACTGTTAAAGTAGTGAGCTTAGTCATAGTCTAAATGAGAAAGGGGACAGAAAATAGAAGTCACAGATTAAGGCAGAACTCAGGATTTCACTGCGCCTGGTGGCATAGAAGTTTAATGTGAAGGGTACTTGTTTTCAAATTGTTTTGGGGGAAACGCATTTAAATAACCAGTTACAGCATATTGCAATTGTCCAAATTTGTATGTTTTGCAAAGCCCTTCATACACAGACACACACGAGACTTTGGGATTGGTGTTTGCCTAGATAGAGGAGTTGTATCCAAAAAATAGCAAACTGGATTTTACTGAACATGGCAATCAACATGGTAATGCTCCTGAATATAGTGGATGAAAATGAGTATTCCAGTAAGAAGATGTATTCTCTTTTCCCTGGAGCTCGATCCTTGCCACATTCATCTTCAGATGGGTTTTTCCATACCATGTCACAAAGTGATCAGGCAACGTTCTATACTCCTACTGTTGTCTTTCCTATACACATCAAACAACAGTTTGACCTAAGTTGACTCCAAGTTGTATCTAAAGTCACTGTAGAAGGTTAACCGGGTGGGAGTACGGGGGCTTCTTGCTCAAAGAAACCCCTGCCTACAGCCTTACACTGTGGTCTTCTAGCAAAGTACTGTGTCCCATGAGACAGTCGGGGCACACCTGCAATTTACCCAGTTTCCTTCCTAGCAGTTGTTGCTGGGTAGTGTTAAAAACACTGTAAAGTTGGAAAAACATTCTTCATAACACTAAAAGTTCTTTTCCTATGTTGACTCCTCTTTGGTATCAGGATGAGACATTGTACCTATAACAGTCTAGGGATATAATCTAAATGGACACTGTTGTTGGACATGCTGTAGCACTCCTTACACCAGGTCAGTTATTCTATTCTCATGATGTAATCATATCATGCACACCATGATTCTGATGATAATCTATATATATATATATACAATAATGTTATTGGTGCTAACAGTTAAAATTGTATGCAGTGAACAGATGTGTAACCAATTGTTACACATCTGTAATTTGTAATTAATTGTAATTTTGGTGATTAATACATTGTCTGTTTGAAGACACAAAAAGGTATTTTGACCACAAGGAATTTGGTATTAATTGCCATGCAGGTAAGTAGGATTTAGAATGATAACCCGCATGAATGTTGCTTTTTACTAATTGTGAGCTGTTATCAGAATAATCAAGAAATAAACATTGACATCAAATATTAAAAAAGTTACCTACCTGTTTCAAACTTCTAAACTGTGAATGTACTATTTTTATCACTATCTGTAACCACCTCCATTTCTGTTTTCACACACCTGCATGATTAAACACTTTACAAAGGGAAGGCAAATTACATAGTCAGGAGGTGGTAACATTACTTCTTCACCATCACATTTATAATGCAAATGTAGTGAAATAGAAAGTAAAGATATTTGTTGTAGGATGTAGTAGAGTAAACTTAATACATATCCACTAATAAACCTCAAATGAAATACATACTGTATGCATGAAAACTTCTTAAGTAGAGTAACAAAGGTAATGTACTTAATTACATTCCACCTCTGCCTATGCTCTATACAACTCAGCCGCTGCGTGCAGTCCCAGTCCCAAGCCCAGTTAGAAAACTTTGTGACAGGAAGAGCAAACAGTGTAAAACCTGTGCCAGATCTTGAGGATCAAGTGATTCAATGTGGTGACCCCTAGGATAAACGCGACAAAGCACAAGAAAAATGAAGGCCAACAATCTATAAATTAGATTCATGGAAGGGTTGCATTAGAAAGGGCATCTGGCATAAAACCTGTGCCAAGTTGTGTGCGGATTGGATGGTTCACTGTGGCTCCCCCTTGAAGGGAGCAGCCGAAAAGACAGTTAGACTCACACTCTCTAGACAGCAAAAAAGCATGCATATTGAAAAGCTAAGGCTTTATCTTCTTGCTTGTCTTTCATTACTGCTCATTAAATATAAGCAGTTAAAAACATAATATACCCAGTTTTTAAGGCACCAAAATGTTCTGGTTTGGTTTTACAGTATGCACTGGTAATAAATTTAATGTTGTGACCAAATCTACAAGAACTTAAAGGGATAGCGACGAACAACTGCTAATGATGAGCTTTTGGAAGATAAACAACCAGAACAACATTCATGACAAAGCCCAAACATCTTGGAGGTCTCCTAGCTACACTCACTCACTCATCATCTATACAGCTTAATCCTGTATTCAGGATCACGGGGGGCCTAGAGCAAATATCAGGAGACTTAAGGCACACGGCGGGGAACACCCTGAACAGGGTGCCAATCCATTGCAGGGCACACACACACTCATACAGACAATTTGGGAATGCCAATTAACCTAACCTACATGTCTTTGGACTGTGCGAGGAAACCCACCAATCACGGGGAAAACATGCAAGCTCCATGCACACAGAGATGGGAATCTAACTTGGCCTGGAGTCGAACCCGGACCCTGGAGGTGCAAGGCGACAGTGGTAACTACACCACCGTGCCGCCGCTCCGAGCTACAACTATTTCTAATTTTTACAAAATGTGTACCAGTTGCTATACATTTGACATTAGACAAGTTACCCAAATCAGTTATACTTAGATGTCAATAGACGATAGAAAATGCAGGAATTGTGACATTAGGAGCATCCCTTTATTAGGCAAAAATATGGAGACACATAACAGTTTGGTATAAATTAAACAATATTCTTGACTTTAGTCTTTTCTCCTGATCACACTCCATTAAAGAGCAATTTAATATACACTGAATACAATGAGAACTAATTCCTCTTTCCACTTTCTCTTCCTAAAATATGTATTAATGCATACAGGATCTGTATCCTTAATTATTACTAATCACAGTGTGCATTGCTCCTTTATTTGTCACTGCATTTTCTTTCGCATTCTTTGCTGCATTTCTCTCTCTCTCTCTCTCTCTCTCTCTCTCTCTCTCTCTCTCTCTCTCTCTTTTGTAGACCCAGCAAATAGAACTCGTCAACTAAGACAGCAGCTTTTACAAATCTCCCAGGCCTTATTATTAATCATATAATAAACATTATGAGGATTTCTGTTATGTTGTTGTAGTGTGAACAATACAAAGATTGAGGGATTTTAGTCCTGTAGTATCCACTGAAGGCTATTGTTTCGAAAGGCTTGAGTTGTAATGGCATTTAGTATCTCAGACAGAAAAGTTTTACATGCATCCTGAAGGGGAAAACATCCACTCAATAGAATGCCTGAGGTTTTATCCATGTCTGCGGCTCTAACATGGGAGATCATTTCCATTTCCCTGCACAAAAGAAGAATTAAGGGTTGATTTCAGGGTATTACAGCACTGGAGCTGGTATTGTCTCACTACTCTGATTATGGTCCTATTGTCACAATCAAGACAGAGGTCATGCCGAGTTCAGATCTGAAGATTAACATACTCATTGGGGATATGAGACATGTTAAATGCTCTTATTTTAGTCACAGTTCTTGGTCTACTTTAGCACAAATGATAGAAACTTGGGGAAAGTGGACACAAGACGGTACTTCAGACTAAATCATTTGAAACGCTGTGTCAAGGTTGGGCATACCTGTACTGTGTTCATGCAATTAAACTGTTTTAATTAGGCAATACTAGGTAATGGTGACCCAGATGGTGCTGTTATTGTCAGTTTAATTAGTGTGAGTACTGGAAATTTAATCTACAGTAAAAGTGATAAAAGTATAGGGACATGCAGATGGTCTAACACTACATATAAAACTACACACACACTGCACCATCTGCACTCTTCCCTATAATTGATATATCAACATAAATGATTTCCCACACAGAGTGAAGAAAAAAAAAACAATTATTAGTTACAATAGGCTCATTCTGAACATTTTTGACACTTATGAACACACATACAAAAGATCCTGTACTATACTTTAAATTATACATAAATTCCTTTATACATACAGATGTTCATATGGGACTCTTTACATCACTGTTTCATGGCCGTGTGCCTGGTTTGTGATATGTTCAAGAGGTTAAACAAATTGACTTGTATTCAGAGGCACTTGAAGTGTCTTACAGATCAAAGTTTCTTCAGCTTCATCTCCTCTACGCTCTCTGTTGCCAGCATGACGGAAGTATTCGTTTTACCATCCAAGATATCAAAGACAAGGATGCGAGAACGTTCTCTTCTTGAGATCAATCAAACTGCTTTATTATTTCATCTACGCGCCTCTATACAAGGTTAGACTAAACCTTCTCTGTTGTTTAGTGAGCGGATTATGGAAGTTCCGCTCCTCAGAAACAATGTCAAATCCTATTTATCTAACCTGACAAAATCAAGAAGGAGGTGTCAGACGAGGAATGAATTCAAATTTATTTCTTTCAGGGATGCAGCAAAACCTCAGCAGAGCATTGTTCATCTGGGAGGGTTTATGGCAGGCGAAATTAACCTCACATTCAGTGGGTCGTCACTGTCATGGCAAGTGGAACAACAATAAAAAGTGACAGACCTCTGTCCCTTGGTGCAGTACCGTGTGACTAGTGCATTGTTTGTGACAGCTTGCTGTAATCTTGGGAGACTACTTGGGGGTGCTGGTAATTAGTACGAGCGCATCATGAACAATTACGGTGAGTGCACTTTGCCTCGACAGGCTCGAACCATTGCGGTCCACGGGAGATTTCAATCAAGTTGGATTTCTTCTGGGAGTTTATTAACACTTAGCATGTGAAAAGACCTCAGAGAGACAACCATGCATGGCTGACCGCCGAATGTGAATATTTAATGTGTGACTGTATTATGGCTCTGTTTTAATTATTTTAGAAAACCCCACAGGCTTATGAAAACAAACAAAAATAATCATTTTAGGATCCAGAGAAACAATGAAAAAACAGTTGCAAAGGTAAGGCTCTTGAGATTTGAAGCTAGAAATTGATATCTCCAAAGAAAAAAAAAGACTTCACAAACAACTCTCACACAAACACGCACATACACACTCCAAGGGTGTTTTCACATAATATAGAAAAATCTAATTGACTGTAAAAATGTACCATCAGTCAAACACCCTCTGCCTTCATGACTCTTAATTAATCTATGGATATTAATGACACACATTTGTCAATGCGTGGTATAAAGTGTGACAGGGTGATTTTTTTGTTTGTTTGTTTTGTGACAAAGAGGTGGTGACCTACCACAGACATCTGTAAGCAAGTTGAATACAACTGCACAAGCTGCTCCTTATCTTATTTACATAATTCACCCTTTGCACCCATATGCTCACAGGACGCTCACAACTGTTCTTCTCATCTCATTCTAAACGCTCTTCCTGAACTCAGCTCTGGGAGGTGCGCTTAGGAAGATCTAGCTCAAGAAACCTACTTTTTCTTTTCTCTCCTCAGTGGCAGCCCTGCTAATGCTGCTTTTGTCTGCCTTCATTGGTGAGGAGCAGAGAGCCTGCAAAGCGCCACTAATATGCACCGCTAATAACAAGTGCAAAACAGGATCAACATTTCTCTTTCCCTCACTGCGCTGTCTTTCACACTTGAGGCCTCCCAGAGAGGGGCGCTCTTGGTGGCAGATGTTTTTAACAACAGGCTTGGTGTGAAGGTTCAATGAAGGGCTACAGGAATGGGCTCCAATCCCTGAGTGCATAAGATTGCCCACTGTGCTGAAGAGAAGGCCAGATTAGACTTGTCTACAAGGGGACAGCAGCGCTCAAATAAGACAGCCAAGATTTGAGGCTGGGACAGAAGAGGGTAATGGATTCGTCACATGAGCGCTTGAATGGCCATTTAGACTTATAAAAGTCTATACAATATCCAGTCTGGAAATGTTGGAGCTTTCAATCTAATCCCTTACAGTAGATCAGTCTGCACATAGTCAGTCTACTTTTCTCTATTGTGCAAGTCAGATTTGGTGTAATGATGAAAGGGTTTACTTCAAACAATCATGAGCATTACATGTTGAATATCCTATTTCTGTGTCAAAATCTCTCTGTTCCTTGTGCTGCTTGTCTTTGCCCTCGGAACCTTCCTCTTATCCCCTACCTTTAACCACATAACTTAGCCGCATTACTTCCTAAAGCCAAAAGAGAGCAGCATAGAGCTGCTTATAGTAGAACACACACACACACACACACACACACACACACACACACACACACACACACACACACACACACATTTTGTCACTGACTCCTTCAGATTGCTGCTAAAGCTCATATATTGAGCTGCAGAATTTAATTATAGGAGCTCATCACCAGCACCTTGCCATATGTATTTTTTAGTCAGTAAAACAAAAGTTTATTTATTTATTTATTTATTTATTTATTTATTTATTTATTTATTTATTAATTATTATTATTATTTTTTTTTTACCAGACATGAACATTAACTAAATAGTTGGCTACATGTTAGTAAGTTAAACACACATTATATTATATTATATTATATTATATTATATTATATTATATTATATTATATTATATTATATTATATTATATTATATTATATCATACATACATATGCATTTTTATTTAAAAATACAGTAAAAAGGTAAATATTTTTGATTTTTAAAATTTTTATTTAAAAACAGTATATGTATATGTATATAGAGATATATATATTTATACAAATACAGATTCTGTTTTTTAAATTAAAAATCCAACAATTTGATATTTACATTAGCTCCTATTTAAATAAATGAAAGAATATTTGTTTACACTTATATATTAATATATTTCTGAAAAGAGTATAGTGTTCACCTTTTTTTTTTGCTTTTTATGTTTTCCATACAGTAAACCAATAAAAATGAAAAATAAAAATCTCTGCATAATCTTCAAAACCTAGAATTATACAGAAAATACATATGCACAGAGCATACAGTACACACATACACTGACACAAGCACATGTCAAAAAATCTTGCAAATGAAAAAAATATACAGAATTAACAATCCTGCTTAATATCAGGTTATTTGAAACAATTCTACTAAGGGAAATTAAATCTAAACCCAATCAAAACAATTTTTTTTCTTGGAGAGTCATATGCACGCTTTTCAATTCAGGACATGGCAGAATGGAATGTTTCTCTCTCTAAGCTTTCTTTCTCTCTTTCCCTCGCTCATGTGAGCAAAGCCGGGACCTGAGCAGTAAACCCATACACGGCTCCTGCTGATGACAGATCAGCCTGGATGTAAACATTATTCTAAAGACGTTTATGGACCAGGCTGTGTGGCAGTTTGCATTGTTTATTTGTCCTCTCCACTGTGAAGGGAAGAAGTCATATTCATATTTGACTTGCGTGCAGAACAACATCATACAATTTTAATGACTCTTAAGCGTCACATTTTTCTTTTCATTTTTCTCGTGCTGCAGCGACTTAATATGCATCAGCTGTACTTGTTGGTTTGTGGTGACATTTTTATAATTCCATACCAGCCTCTGGTATTTATTTATGCACAATAGGCCATATTTTTGTTGAAAAATGGCACAATCATGCCATGGCACAATCGTTTGACATTTCATAACGCTGACAGATTTTAAGTGCCAGTTCGCCTGCCACAGCGATGAAAATAAATAATTTTTTAATGAGGTTATAGGCTTCATTGTTTGCAGATCCAGGGCTGATATTTGAGCTGTAACTCATGTTTACTCGGGGCGTTGAGCTGAGCTATGTAGAAAGACAGAACACTCATGTGATGATCTGCTCACCCAATGTCTGCTCATATGGACATTCATTATGTAGTTAGCTTTAAATAAAACTAGGCTAAAAAAAAAAAAAGTGGTCCATTTATGTATATACAGTACACAAAGCTGCCAAAGCAATATTATAAAATTGGGACAATGCAGTGTTGGCAAAGTGATTAAAACTATGGGGTTTTATCAGACAACTAGAGTTATTGTGCATGGGACATGGGTGCACAAATGTATATAGATCCATGGTGCATCCACTAGTATTTAATGAAATTCAAGTGTTTACATTCTACTCAATGATACTTAAAAAAGAATTTAGATTTTTATGCAATTCCATGCAGCAGTTATCTAGATGCCTGCTCTTTTGGAGCTTAGTATAAAGAGCCAAAAGGTGTGTTTGGCAGTGTCCGGCATGTTGGGATGGATAGTTAGCCGCGCCAGTTATCAGGGGTGCACAAGGGACAAATGCTTCTTTAAAAATAACTGAGAGCAGCTGGCTTGTGCGGTCTTTCAGCAGGGCCCCTCCTGCAAGAAGGAGTGCACGGTGACCCCCACTCTCAAGCTCCAGGCCCAAGCTTTAAAGGTTAATGTGGACCCACAGATTTCAGCTGAGCCGTGTTCCATTACTGCTGTACAAGTGTGTGGGTTACAAAATCGCTCCCAGTCGACACAGAGAAGCACTTGCATATCCACAGAGAGATGGTCATGGAAATAATTTATGGCCATTAACTTTCTGGCCCTGACACGGTGCAGCACGTCAGAGGAACACTCAAAATGTATTAATGGTTAGTAATTCATATGATATGCTTTCACAAGTCTATCCCTAAAGCCCACCTGCATTTAGATGTATGGTAACAACATGTAAAGTGGTTTTCGCCGAATACAGAAGGTGAACACTGAGCACTGTTCGTCAGAAGACTTCCACAGATTGTAGAACATCTAATACTGTAGGTGTAGCACATCTGTTACACACCTGATTCATTTCATTCCTACTGTAGGTCTGCGTACACATTTATATTTAATATGATTTATCTTGCATTTAGTGTTAACTGCCTGTAGAACTTGTATAACCTGTTACAACATTGTTATAAATGTTATAACATTTAAAAGAAGATACAAATTCATTTTAACAGCACAGTCATACTACTAATGTAGTCTCACAGTCGAGAAACAAATGAATGTCTTTTTTAAGTAACAACCAATTAAAGTTCTAAACCCGGGCATTGATGTGACCAGGCCTAACAGCTCAGGCTAATTAAGACATATCTTCTCTCCAGTTATATGTTCTCAGACTGCCTGCAGATGCCCCTTGGTACAAGATTTCAGTTTGACCCACAGATCTGCTATTCACCTGTCACTCCGAGCGGTGGTTAGACATGCCACACTACGCAATTACACTCTCCAACCACTATCCTTCACCCACCCGGGCATCATTACTGCCTGTCACCTTGAACGGCTCTTTTTAAAACTTTGTTTGGAATAGTCCAGCCACATGTGTCCTCCTGCTACTGACGAACTATGAGCAAGTGGTGAATGAGCTATCCTGACAAAGACATTACCCAAAAGCCCCTCCGCTTCAGATCTGACCGATGAGATCATCATGCTGTGCCTTGATCCAGCTGTCTTTCTGATGCTATGAAGAAAAAAAAAGCACACACACACACACACACACACACACACACACACACACACACACACACACACACACACACACACACACACACACACACACACACACACACACACACACACACACACACACACACACACACACACACACACACACACACTTCCCTCCCCATGCACAATAATGTGAGAATGCAGTGATTATAAGAATATTTATTTCAAATCCGCTCAAACTGAACACAGAGATCACGCTTTAGTTATTTCATATGGTAGTTGTTCAGGATTTGGTTGTGTGATATTTGCCTCTGTTTCTCTTGGCAGAGGTATGAAAGTATGTGGGTACATGTGTCGTTTGAGCGAGTGGGGAAGATATTGTACTGGATTGTCAAGGTTAAGGTCTGTGCTCTAATGTGGTGACAGGGCCAGGAGCACATTTTACAACATCTTAGGCAAGTGCTTCCTGTAAAAACAAAGCTTTTAAGCACTCAATTTATGGCCTCCTTACAGTTTGGACTAGTGCCTGTTTCTCCTGTTACTGCAGCACTGTTACTGTGCCTCTGGGTTACTACTTTGCATTTAAAGTGGAAAGAATCTACATTTCATAGACATGCAGTGCGAGCAGTACTGGCAGGAGCAGAGGAAATGAGGATCTGACTTCCATGATAGTGATAATATCATACAGAGGAAGCAGCTTCACTATACTTCTTCTGCACTAATGTGTCAAGCTTTTGTTGTTTTACACTCATCTTGTTACTGAGTGAATAAGTGCTTAAATGAAGTGCATACAAAGTAGGGAATAGCTCAGGATACATGTGTTCCAACACTGCATTGCTCTTTCTTTCTTTCTTTCTTTCTTTCTTTCTTTCTTTCTTTCTTTCTTTCTTTCTTTCTTTCTTTCTTTCGTGCAGATACAATGATTAGTTGAAATCGAGGCTCAGTTTGGGGTCATGAGCTATCTTAATTATCTGACAAGATTCTCTCTCATCATTCGCTCTTCTCCGATTTCAACAACTCTCCTCCCATTTGTAAACAAGCTGGCGTCTACACTTTCATTGGCTAAAGGGTTGGCTAGTGGCAGAGGAGTTAGACAGGTGTCATGTCTATATGGTGTTTTTCCCAAGGGGTAGCTGGGTACCAAGAAAAACAAACTAAACAGAGGTTAACTGCAGTGACCCCTGAAAGCACTACACCAACAATGCCACAGAGAGATGAACTCAATGTACTTATAGATCCAGGCAGATACTGAAGTTCTTTTGTCATCAGGTGAATAGTGGGATGACTGGTTGTCACTGATCACACTGAGCTGAACAGATGATTACATTTTCAGTTTAGGAAAAGAAAAGCTCTTCATTTTATGATCATGGTACAAGTGTGATTTCTTCATCTTCATGATCAGGAGCCTACCCGAGGAACACTAGGAATTGTGGACGTCTGTGGCAGGGCACTATTTACATCCTGTACAAATTAGTACATAGGGGTAATATAAAGTCCTCCTACAGGCATGTTTTTGGGAGGAATGTATAGGAAACACATGGAAAGTAATGTAAAGAGCAAATTTTGGACACACAAGATAATGTGAAAATGAGATACATGAGATCATGTAATGTCTGCACTGTACAGTATGTACACTAATGTACACTGATCAGTCATAACTTTAAAACCACTTCGGATTTGGGATCCCCGTGTGCTGCCGGTGTGGCACTGGCCCCTTGAGGGTTGGCTCAGAGGGACCTCTGGGTATGCGCTGTGGTGTCTGGCACTGGGATGTTAGTGCTTTTGGTGCTGTGGGTTGCAGGGTGATGCCCCTGTGGAACAGACCGTGCTTGTCTGGAGCATCCCATAAATTGTTGATCAGATGGGAATATTTTTCCCCTTTTTAAATTTTTATTTTTATTTTTTGCAATTAAATTGATAGTTTCCTGTATGCTTTCTAACAAGCTTGTGTGGATGTTCTACTAGCCTGACACTACCAGTTAAACCATTGAAACCTGCAGTAAAATAAATTTAGTGATACCCACAAGTGACCAGCAGAGAGCAATTTGAGAACTGCCAGTTGAAAAATCACACATGATGTTCTCAGTTCTGGTATTAAGTTCACACTATGCAGAATGCGGCCTGCTTCTCACAAATTTGAGAATGTTCTTGGTTTCAATTTCAATATTCCAAAATCCACCATCAGAGACAATAATGGGTTTAAATAATGATGTCAAAGTCTAATATACAGTAAGACAAAACCAGGAGATATACGTATGGAATCTTTGAGGCTACATTCTTTTTCTCTTTTCTCTTTGTTTTTAAGGTTTGGGGATTAGATGTGGGTGTTACTCTGTGAGCAAGCTGTTACGTATTCATAATGTTTTTTATGTTCTTTGCATGTACAGTACAGACCAAAAGTTTGGACACACCTTCTCATTTTTTTTTTACACAAGATTCTAAAGGTACTATGTGCAGTGTTAGTGGGTACATGACTTGCAATTAAAAGGAGGTTGTAACAGAGTGTGTCTGATTCTTTTGATAGATGGAGAACAGTTAGGGTGGTAGAGGGTGAGGCAAGGCAATTTCAAACATATCCATGGCCTGACTCAGAAAGAGAGAGATAGAGAGGGAGGGGGAAAAGAGAGGATGAGAGACAAGGGGAGAATCTTCCTATTTTGCGATGATGATGTGCCCTGCCGCCTCAGCTGTCTGCACCCGCTCTCTAAATGTTTCTTTATGACAGATAAACACAGCGAACTAAAAGCCCATTTAAAGCTGTCAGGGTTTGACAACCATTACCCTTTCATTTATATGTCTCCATGCAAGCATCATCTGTAAAACTCAATACAAGTATACCTCCTTCTGTTCTCTCTCTCTCTCTCTCTCTCTCTCTCTCTCTCTCTCTCTCTCTCTCTCTCTCTCTCTCTCTCTCTCTCTCATTACTCTAATTTTCATATGTCTCTTTTGCTTTACACTTCTTGTCCATGACCCTGGCTATAAGAACAGTGATTCACAAACATTAAAGTACATACAGTTGCCAGTCGCAAGCTAACCGTGCTAGTTACAGTAATCTGCTTAACCTGACCAGCCACAATGATAACCATAAGAAACATCATTGGTTATAACATTGTAAAAATGTCTCAGAATTATGTAGTACATGATTTACAGCAAATATTAAAATAAAAAGGGGTTTCAATAAAAAATGTGAAGTTTAGTATAAATATCACATGACCAGAGCTGTTTAGTTCCTCGCTGCACCATGGGAGGAGGAATGGCTTCAGCAAAGCTGCCAAATGAAAGTTTGTATAGTATTTTAACATATGGGCAAAGATTTTGGTACACATCATATTTTATTTGTTTGTTTTTCTTATTTGCACTTCCAGGGTCAGGATTCGATTTCATCTTTGTGCATGGAGTTTGCATGTTCTCCCAGTGTGTAGTGGGTTTCCTCTGGGTACTCCGGTTTTCTACCACAGTGCAAAGACATACAGATTAGGTTAATTGTCGTTCCCACGTTGCCCATAGTGTGTGAATGAGCATGTGAGTGTGAGTATGTGTGCATGGATTGGAACACTGTCCAGCGTGTACCCTGCCCTAAGACTTTAAGGCCCCCCATGACCCTGCATCCAGGATAAAGCGGTAAAGACAATGAGTGAGTGAGTCAGTATTTGGTGTGGTCATAGCATGAGTGACTGGTGTGAAAGCACAGTGCGTCTAGATATGCATATACAGTACTTATACCACTCATTTATAGTTCTTGCTCTATATAACATTCTACTCTTTCTTTTAGTTTCTCTTTGAGTCAAGTTTTGGATATGTTGGTTCTAAGTGATACCTAAAACAAGGCATGTAACATTGCAATTATCCCTCAAAATAAGAAAGATGCTGGCCTTAGTGATAGAGATAGCCAATATAAAGAGTATGAGGAGAACACAGGCCATTGTTGGATGCATTTGTTGAGTTTACGCAAACAGATCCTGGCCAGAACAATACGATCACTACGCTAGGTCAGTGACCCAGTGTCATTCTTGGTTTTGCATGGTAAGCTCTGGTGCCTCAAGGTTGCAAGCTCTTACACGACAACTTCTTCACTCTGTTTGCACGCCTCAATGAAATAACAAAGAGTAAATGGGAACTCTGCATTGATGAGACAAACGATGAGGTGTATTGTAAAGACAATAACACACAATGGCAACAATCATGGAGGGAAAATACAGTGAGGCCTGTGCCTTTGACAATGTCCAACAACTAAAATGTACCCATCTTTGCATGGTCTCTTAACGTGCACTTATAAACAGCCATTTATTTTACAGGGATGTTATGGGAAGGGCCGTTGATCTACTCATGTTCTCACAGATAGTGGTGCAGTCTCTTATGCAAAGGTTTGAAAGGTTTGGAAGAAGGCAATCTCCTCTGGCTGCTTACATATGTAGAAGATCAGGCAAGATGTGACAAAGTTTCTCATGGGCCAATGAAGAAGATGTACCAGATTTTATCACTGTGCCCAAACACTGTCTATGCGTGTGAAAAATACAAAACACCACAGTGCTTCAGGATATACCACAGTACCATGGACAGTCAAAAAAAAGATAATAGTAAGTTAAATTAACAACGTTTCACTGTACCATATGTTATAAATAACAATGTTGAAATACACAATATATACACACTGTATAAAAAAAGTCTCACGCTCTAATATTTCAAAACATTTATTTCCATCAAGAGTTTCTCAGCAAGATCCTGTATTGATGATGACAATACGGATTCATTAGAACACCTGACCTTTTTTCCAATATTGCACAGTCCATTATTTATGTTTCATAACAAATTGAAGCCTCTTCCCCCCAACTAGCCTCACTAATAAGTGATTTTCTTAAGGCTACAAACATGTTTAGTCCCAGTCCCTAGAGTCCTCTTTGTTTTGTGTATATGAAAAAGCTCTTCAATCATCATAAAACATAGCTGTAAATTCTACATTTGTTTTTTGTTTTTTTTATGATGTGATTTCACTTTCAAGTTTTGAAGTGGTCTCCCATCATGCTCATGACTCTCCAACCATACTTCTTTCTTGAAGATGATAGTTCACCACTATCCTTTTTATAGTTCTTAACTCAATTTGAGTAGTTTAAGCTCCTTAGTTGTTCTCTTTTCTTGATACAGGCCAATAATTCGAACTTTCTGAAGCAGCACCTTTGTCACCATCACAGGATATTTCTCCTGACATGGTTATTTAAGAAATGAGAAGCTGAATCAGTTAGGGTTAAATAACTTGTTGCCAGCTGACCCATATTAATCACTGCAGTAATTATCCAATGGGAGGCTCTTGACTATTTGCTTTGTTAAGTCCAGGTGGTGACTTTTTTTTAGGCCAAGCAGTGCGTGTGTGTATGTACGCATAGTGGCGGCATGGTGGTTAGCACTGCCATTTTGTACCTCCAGGGTCCGGGTTCGATTAAATTCCCACCTCGGGATCTGTATGCGTGTGCATGTTCTCTTCGTGCTTGGTGGGTTTTCTCCAGGTACTACGGTTTCCTACGACAGTCCAAAGACATGCAGATTAGGCTAACTGACATTTCCAAATCTGTAGTGTGTGAATCCATGTGTGAATGTTTCCCAGAGGTCCTACCACCAAAGCACCACCAAAGAAGTTTGCTGGAGGTCTTTGCTACCAAAGTCATGGTGTGACTTGGTGTGCCCTGACCAGAGGTGGGTAGTGACGTGTTACATTTATTTAAGTAACTTTTTGAAAAAAAAAATTACTTCTATGAGTAGTTTTACCAAACTATACTTTTCACTTTTACTTGAGTAGATTTGTGAAGAAGAAACGCTACTCTTACTCCGCTACATTCGGCTACACTCGACTCAATTTATTCGACACTTTAGACATTCTTTGTGTTTGCCAGAGAAATGCAGCTGGTGGATCTACCACGTGACTGTGTTTCACCAATCAGATGTAGCAACAATAATCACATGACTCCGTTTGACCAATTAGCCCCAATAACAATAATGAGTCATATGAACACACAGAAGGGGGGGGGGGGTTGTCTTCCTAGAGGTTCCTAGATGGATGGATAGATGGTCATAATGTTGTGGCTGATCAGTGTATATAATGTCTAAGGGTTACTAATGGCACATGATTTCAATAGTTTTATATTTTTTGGAAAAGAATGAAATGTCATTGTGGTCTTATAACACTAGTGATACCTCTGAAACTTCCTGTTTAGTGCTTTGGTTTGCAACAGTGTACTCTTCTTGCTACTCACAGTTGCCATCACTGCACAACTCTATGAAAAAGGGTGAGATTTCTGAAATCTTACTTCCAGCAGTTAAATTATTCTTGATTAAGGTAGACAAGGAGCGAATGTCCTTGTGTTCCTCAAGCATGAATAAAGCATACACAAGGGGTGATAAAGATTGAAGAAAGAAGACCAGAACAAATCATTCTATAGGGCACGGGAATAGATGCAGATTTACATTCAGTTACAGGGTAATTCATTACTGAAATTGTAACAGACTAAGTGTAACAACAAGTCATGGTAAAGGTCTTATTACCAATATCCATCACCTTCTTCTCTATTTGCACTTTATTGTGTGTGTCCCAGTTCTTATATAAGGAACGCAGTGCTTGGAGGGTGGAGTGATTATTATTATTTTTATTTTTATCATACAGTTGATTTTGTATAGAAAAAACAGATTTTACTTTTTTTTAGCTAGCTGTTCCTGAAATGAATTTAGCTGATATTGTCTGATTGAGCATTCCGTTGAAAAATCTAGCATGGTGAAAACAGTTAGTGAAAGTGCCAAAACACAGTCTGTGCTGGTCAAATTGGTAGACCATCTTTGCCAGCCCTGATTTTTGGCAGCTAACTGGTCACACCAAACTGGACCTGTCAGCAGACATGGAGAGACTAGAGATTTATTATACTTTTACTAATGAGTGGGGAAAAAAATCTAAGTTAATGAAACAATTTAACTTATACGTTTTATGCAGTTGAAGCAGGAGGTTCTGGTATTCATAATGTCAAATAGATCTTTAACCGATTTTTTTAAAGAAAAAAAAAATGTAGTGGCTGTACCTTGTGGAGAGTGTTTGTCTGGGCTTTCAGTTTGACTTTATCTTGCTTTGGTTATGTTTACAGTGTTTTTTTGTGCTCATGCTGTTCCTGTTTTTTTTTTTTTTTTTAAACGATTGATAAAACTATAATGGAGTTTTGTTTGGAGAGGGGTAGCATTTATGGGATTAGCAGTTAAACAGAAAATCTGCGTGTTATAGCTTAATAGTTGAAATAAGTCATACTATGAGATATCCGGAATTTACCTAGCGTGTCTGCAATATGAGCACTGGACACCACATATACATATTTGCGTTATGTAATTGGTGTCACAGTGAAACCTGGCACCAAAATAGATCCTGCAGTTCCCACTTGAATGCATTGCATAGAGACGTTTACAATGTTTTGGTACCCCTCTGGAATTCACTTTTTTTTTTTTTTTTCAGAAATAACCTAAAACTGTCTAAAGTAAGAACTGCTTGTTTCAGCCCGTTTCAAAGACTTTCAATAGGATTCTGATAAGGGCTCATATAAGGACATTTCAGGAAATTCTGATGTTTCATTATTAGACATTCTTGAATGCTTTTAGCTGTGTGTTTCAAGTCATAATCCTGTTGGAGAATCCATGCAATGTGCCTTGAAAGCCTTAAGATTTCATTGTGCCCTGAATAGATTTAAGGCACTCCATGTCAGAAATAGAAAAAAAAAACTAAAACATAAATAGTCTAAATGACTGAATAGAATAAAAGATTGAAGAGGTGTGATACAGATGGATCGTTTCTAGAGGTACCAACAAATACCTCCATGCAATTCTGGAAAATCTTTACCTAAGATGCAATACATATCTAGAAATTTCTACCCTCTGTGGGATGATTAAATGTATATCTTATCTTATCTTATCTTATCTTATCTTATCTTATCTTATCTTATCAGTTTCTTTGCTGTTCTCTATCACATACAAAAAAAATGCATGTACTGTATAGGTGAAACAATTGCTTTTAATTTCATCACGTTTCAGGTGGAACGAAACATCATTTCAATGGGCTGTACCAAAGATTTTCCCATGTCTGTACCTAAAATGTAGGTATTGTTTTAAAACGCTGCGGATTAGAGTCCAGGTTATTAGAGCTTCCTGGACAAACACCTCTCCAGGTTTTATGTCCTATCCTCTCTTAGCTCTGCCTGCTTTCTTTTTGTCTGTGCTTTTCGGACAGGTACACAGACCCCGGTATGATCGCCTCCTGCCCGGAGCGCTCTTCCCTTTCACCACAGCAGCTGTTTCCACACAACTATATTATTCTCGGGGGCTCTTGAGAAATCCCATGCAGCATCGTTAATCAAAGTACCTCATGCCTTACTGGAGCTGAAGCTCCCTTGCAGCATCATCAATCATAAAAAAGCAGACTGTGTACTTTGGCTTTTGAGAAATAAATTGAGACCCAATGAGAAAAAAAAGCAATTAAGGAAGGTCTTTGGCCTATCATTCATAACCTAATGTATCAAGGCTGAAATGTGGAAGAAGGTGATTCTACAAATTTTTTAACGATGATTGGGAAATCAACTCTTCTGTAAGGCCTTCTGTACACAAGTGTCGCTGTGCCATTTAATTTGGCTGAAATTAGCATTTTATGGTAGACATTGAAGTGAAGCGGCTGATTTAAAGATTTAACTACAGCACAGCATGACGCCTGAAGCAGGGCTTTACTTATTCACATCCATGTAAAACAAACTGTCATTAATGTGCCAGGAGGACAATTTGAGAGTAAGAAAGGGTGAAAGGGGGAGGAAAGAAACAGAAGTATAGTGATGTAAGGAAAGAAAGAACAACAGAAAGTAAAAAAGAAAACAGGAAAAAAGACAGAAAGAAAGAAAGACCCCGGCCTTTGGTGACAGGAACATAAGTAATGCAGGCGGATTCTGTGCCTTCAAGACATGAGAGGCAGAGGAATGTGGAAATGGGTAATGAATTCCTCATTATGTCTCAGTTAAGGTATACTAATGAGGGGTTGATATTGTATAATTATCTGTCTTCATTATACTCAGAGCTAAGTGTTCCATTGCATTTGTAGCAAATTGACCATAGTTGGGGATTCAGATGGGGAGGTGAATTGGGCAATTTTCATGCCTCATTAAATCCAATATAAACAAGAGTAAGTCATCTTCCTGCTGAGGTATCAAGTCAGTAGTACGAATAAAGGTTATGAATGAAGTGAATTGTGTCTGTGTGACAAATGTTAAGTCCTGTCACAGGTTCATGTTTCTTCCAGTTAAACATGGATGAAAAGGTATTCAATGATCCTCTCCTGTAATACGACTTTAGGTTCAAGTGACTCATGGCCTGTCAGTCAAAATGTTGTATGTATGAGGAAATGTGGAGGGAGTTGACGGAGACAGATAGGGGTCAAAAAGAAAAAAAGGGAGTGATGAATAATTTGGCCTCAGCACAAAAAAATCTCATAATCTCATAAAAAAAAAAAACATCTTTTACTATTGCTGCTAAGTGTTTTCATTCTTTCAGTGTTACTGTGTAGAATATGATCTAATTTTCATCAAATGAGTTTTATTTGTTTTATTTATTTATAATTTTTAAATAGAATTTATCTCTAGATAAACATTTACATTCACTGACTATTCTGGAGCACTACTCCACACAAGACAAGAATACACTCATTACAAGATGTGTCTATAATCTGAATCATTCCGAAGCGCAGGAGGAATCTGCGATGATGTTCTTTACTGGCCTGTATTTCAACACTGTCTATTAGAGGAAGTGTTATTATTGCCAGTAACTACATCTCTGTTTATAGAGGTGTACAATTCATCGCAGGAATGTACATGTTAATCATGACCTGTCACTCAAAGTGCTGGTCAGGTGGTCAACTATTTAAAACCTCTGATTAGCTGACATTTTCTCTGAACTGTCTCGGTGCTTGGTTAGCCAATACAATGAGAGACTTACCCCAAAATATAGAAGGCAACCCAGAAAAACTGTGGGATGTGTTCTGAATGTGTTTTTTTTAAAGCCGTAACTTCTCGAGAAACAATTTCAACAAACATTTAATGGCCTCCTGTTACAAATTCCTACATCATTCTGTATTGTGTTGCAAATGTGATATAATAGCTCAATCAGTCAGGACAGTAATGAAAATGAATTCCAGACCTCACTTATATCAGAGCTACAATTACCAGGAACTACAAGTGAATCATTTCCACATGTTCTCAATGAAAATGCCATAATCCCGTTCTCGCAACACATTAAGGTGCTTTTGTTTGGCATTCAACCAAGACATGTAAAAGAAAGAGAGAGAGAGAGAGAGAGAGAGAGAGAGAGAGAGAGAATGACATAATGCAGTAATATATATATATATATATATATATATATATATATATATACATACTGTATACAGGGATATATATAATATTACTTATATATAATATTACCTATAGAATTTAATTTGACTCATTATATCAAGTAAAATTAATAGGTACCTTTTTAATTAATTTCTTTCTTAGACAGGAACAATTCTGCCTGTTTCACAAGTACAGTTAATTTATACAGAACCATGTGTTTATTTATTAACTTGTAGCATGAACTGAAAGCTACTGAAATTAGTGTCTATTATGCCATCTTCTTACCATTATTAACAGATCATCATCAGCACAAGAGTATTTTTATTTTAGAAAATATGATT
>JAAGKR010000049.1:104463-178372 GCA_011419295.1 Clarias macrocephalus
AAAAAAAAAAAAAAACAGGGCAAAAATAGCCTATGAAGTACAGTCACACATTTGTCTTCTTCAACTTCTTCTTCTGCACACTGCACACACACACACACACACACACACACACACACACACACACACACACACACACACACACACACACACACACACACACACACATAGAGAGAGAGAGATAGAGAGCGAGAGAGAGAGAGAGAGAGAATCTGTGCATATAAGGTCACCCAGAGTGCATATCTACACAGGTCTGTTTCCCCATGGAGTTCAGTGTCGGAATATTCAGTAAAAGCCATCTATATTGTACAAGCCTATATGTTTCCAGTTTCGCTCCTATAACAGGACAAGAGCACTACACATTCCCATTACCATTAATGGTGTGGGCTAATTTGAAAAGCATGTGTTTCAAATACAGAATGTTGTTTTAGGTTTTTCAATTTCATCGTCAAACAGTTTGGTTGTGTTTTGAAATATAATTGTGGAAGTGTAATACTGAAACCAAAACATGACTGCAATTTTTGGTTTCTAATGTTTCTCATTTTTAAAACACATCCTAAATGAATGACAAAAGTTTCACTTAAGCAAGCCAAGAAAAACACATCAGACACTGGGTTGTGGAAAGAGGGACGCTTTTCTAAAAGCCCAGTTAACGTACCCCTTGTTAATTGGCTAAGACTGAGTGAAATGTGAACCTTACGATATTATTACACTCCATACGCTGCCTGGCCAAAAAAGGCGTGTTGCAGAAGGGTCAAATTATTGGCCTGCATAAAGGACTCAAGCAACAGAGGAGATTGCTGAAATTACTGGCACTGGGTTAAGAACTGTCTAAAATATTACTAAAAAGATTTAGAATACTGTAATGCTAAAGCATCGACTGCATTAAGCAAGAATTTGTCAAAAAAAAAAAAATCTAATGAATGGAGATCACTTAAACTAACTGGTGAAGTTGCAGTAGAAATGTTTGCCAAGTTTAACAGTGAAATTAAGAGTCATGCAAAATACAATGAGAACTCACAGGATTGGGACTAAACAGCTGTGTGGCTAAGAGGAAACCACTTGGAAGTGAAAGAAAAATGGGATCCAATTTGCTTGTCAGCATAAAGATTGGACTTTGGAGCAATTAAAAAAGTCATGTAATTTCAAAAATTTACTTTTCCTGAACGATGGTGCATCAGAGTAAAAAGGGAAGTGCATGAAGCATTGCGCTTATCATACATAGTGCCCGCTGTACAAGCCTCTATAGGCACCGTTACAGTATGATCTGGAGTGGCTTCACTTGGTCAGGTCTAGGCTCAGCAACGTTATGTGGCAACTTAAGTCAGCCGATGACCTGAATTTACTGAATCATCTGATTAATTAGTCTATGGTGTTCCCGGCCAGGCTCGATTACCGTCTCTGTGTGCATGGAGTTTGCATGTTCTCCCTGTGCTTGGTGAGTTTCCTCTGGGTACTCCAGTTTCTTCCCACAGTCCAAAGCCCTGCTGATTAGGCTAATTGTCATTCCCAAATTGCCCGTAGTGTGTGTGTGTGTGCCCTGCGATGGATTGGCATTCTATCCAAGATAGGGCCTTGTGCCCTAAGTCTCCTGGGATAGGCTCCAGGCCCCCCACAACCCTGAAAACAGAGTAAAGCAGTATAGACGATAAGTGAGTGAGTAATAAGCCCCCACATTGGGTGACATGTTCAAAGCTAAGGGAGTCAAACAAACTATTAGATTGTGCAGTCTTTTTTCTTTTTTTGTGTGTGTAATGCAAAGTTTCAGACAATAACATTAGGGAAGTTTCACATACAGTATTATATTATATGCAATGCAAACAGGCTGCACTGTACACTTTCTATTTTTTGTTGGGTATGCATGAATGTCCTATGAAAGTGGCTGCAAAGGTTCATGAGTCACTGATGAATGTGGACTCAGCAGTGACTGTGGCTGGCCAGGTACACCCTGCTGCCTAGGACATTAAAAAGCGTGGATGTGTGTATGCCCACATGTGTGTACTGTATGTGTGTGTGCAGGCACTTGGCTCTAAGGCCATTTTGAAGCCAGAGCTCTGAGTGAGGCCATGGCACTTCATACCTGCCGCTATCCCATCTTCCCCACTGCACTCATATACAATGGCCTCTCACATTACTGCAGTTTCTCACCTTGTTGAGCCCAAAACAAACACGGTGCAATGTGGAAAAAAGATCTGCTTTCCCCCAAGAGTGCGTGAGAGAGCTTCACCAGATGTTTATAAACCATAACTTTGAAATATGGCACTAAATGCTTATAGCCTGTCACGTTGTGTTAATGCTGAGAGGAAGACAAAAAAAGGAACTAATCATTTCCAGATGAGGATTTTTTCTTCTGTCCTCTTTTTACTGAGCTGTCTCTCCCTCAGAGTAATCAGGCAGGAACGTGAGGAGTGAACAAGCTTCATAAACTTGAAATATGTTCGTTCTTTAGGATTGCCCCCACCACCCCCCACGCTGAGAAGGAAAACGAAACAATGAATGAATGTGGGCAGGAGAACGTACACCCGCTTAAGAGGTAGATAGGCAAATGGCCGTGACAAGAGGGGAAGAAGGGCCATTAGAAAACTGACTGCCCTCTTGCTTATTCTAAACATCTATTTCGACTGTCCACTTTGCAGATTGTGGGTCACATTTTGTGGTTCTTTGATGAAAAAAATAAACAAAATGAAGCATTTAGCATATTAAGGTAAAAATAAATATCTGAAAATTCCAGAAATTTGGCAAACTGTATTATAGCAATGATTTGCATTTTTTAAAATTATTATTATTATTATTATTATTATTATTATTATTATTATTATTATTATCTTGATTTAGTGCCAGAAAGATCTCAGTCTGACACAAACTGTGTATCTCTGGCTCTTGCTGGTTCAGTGTGAGGGGCCGAATAAAGGCTGCAGGGCTTTTGGGGTACTGCTATTAAAACTGTGCACCCGAGACGGCAGGATTAATGGAGGAACATGCAGTCGACCTGCTGGTCTGGAAGCCATTACACCAATCCAAGGCAAGACAAGGGGCCATGCAGTCACCCATAGCAAATGGTACAGCAGTGAATGCATTCTTTTGTGAACTTTTGTTGTCTTTTGTTTATAAAAAGATTTTTTTTCCCCCCGAAAACAAATACAATAAAGATATCTTCTCTTATTCATGATTTCACCTTTGAAGACATCTGAACAATGAGTCCAACTTTACAGAATCATGGTCTCCACTCATTAAACTCGACAACTATATAAAATTCAGCACAAGAGTCAGATCATGCAGCTCCAGTATGCAGCATTTTCCCCTTACAGTCCCTTCTGGTCTCTCCAGGCTGGGAGCTAAATCACAGCCGTCCTCACCTCTCCAATAAGCACGTAACACTCCCACAAACATGTACACTCAAACGTAATTGAGATACTTACATATATAAATTAGAAGTGCAAAGTTTGCTCCCTCTGGACACTGTGTTCCTTGGTCCTTGAGATTAAGCACTCATCTCTGTATTGACGTGCCGGCGTGGCTGTAGGTGTTTCGATTTAAGCCCAATCGATTCCTTTGAGTATCTAATATAAGGGAGGCAGGCCATAAACACGTCAAATTAGTGGTAACAAATAGCGGCGTGCAAGCAGAAGGGGCTTGTTGAGACCTGCAAGAGGGACAATACATTAGGAAGAGTTATATGTGCGTGCCCTCTCCGGCTCACTGAGGTTAAACAGCGTCTTGGCAGCCTCGGCTCCAAAGTGGATGGGGCCGTGCCGTGGTCACACACTGCATCATTGGCTGAGCTTCAACAGCAACAAGCATAGATTAATGGCAATCTGTAGCTGATTTTTTGTGGGCAACAGGGCCTGTAAACATGAAGCTTTCACAAGCTCTCCAGCCTGGAGGAGAGGAGCCAGGAGCTGGGCATGATCTCTGCCAAAAAAACAAAACGGAGGAGGGGGCAGGCGAATGTGAGGGCAGAGTGAGAGATATTTCACAATCAGACACACAACACAGATAGACAACAGAGATGGATAGACAGAGAGACAAAACAAGACAAATGGGCTATATGAAGACATATTAAATAGGAGTGGGACTGAGAACAGAAGTGAGAGCAAATAAACAAGTCTTAAAGTTATTTTTATAATAAAATTCGCTCTTTCCTAATAAACCATAATTCCTTTCACAGGCATTTGTATGTTGTTTTAAGACCAACTGGAGCACATTTTCTATCAAGATCAAGTGGTTTGGTGAAACTCTCTGCCACTCTCATTAAAATGCCTTAATTTCTGTCACTGTTTGCATTTTTACCAATTCAGCATTTAAATACAGAATTGTCTCATTAAATTGCAAATCTTCCGTTTGCTCTCACTGATACACAACATTAATCACAAATTAGCTTGACTTGTGACTCTGCATTTCTCCCATTACAAAATAATGGCACTTAATGATGCTTAGGAAACTTAATTAAATGAATAGAATATATAACATGTGAAGCCACCACCAAGCATCAATCAATGTGCTTCTGTCAATTAAATGCACAAGATTCCAGTCAGCTGAACATGGCACCACCGTGACCCCATTAGGAGCGAATCAAGGGCTGATGTGGCCCCGTGCACATGTCCTTCAGGGCCAGAACTGAGTGCGACTGTTGTTGTGCAACACTGATTAAGCAGATTAATAGGAACTAGGAAAAATCAGTTGTTTCACAATGGAGACAATGAAGTGTGTGGTGAGAAAGCTTAAATGAATTACACAGAATCACTTTTCCAGGTAAATATCATCAGGGGTACTAAGCTAGTAGAGGATTTTGTTTATTAGTACATAAGGGTCAGTTTCGTAGTGATAGAAATTATATTGTGGACAATATATATATATATATATATATATATATATATATTTTTTTTTTACCTGAACCAGAAATGGTGCTTGAGTGTCATTTCAAATTTGGGCTAAACACAGTTCAGCTCTAGGCTCTGGTCTTTTGATTGTGTGAATTGTGACTGTGTTTTGACAGTTTTGGACAAGTTCATCAACGAGAGTTCACAGTGGTATGTGGCCCAGATGATGTGGTAAATGTGGGCCATTACTCACAGAGATCAAGCTCTGACCCAAGTCTCTCTCTCTCTCTCTCTCTCTCTCTCTCTCTCTCTCTCTCTCTCTCTTTGTGTGTGTGAGTGTGTGTGTGTGTGTGTGTGTGTGTGTGTGTGTGTGTGTGTGTGTGTGTGTGTGTGTGTGTGGTATAGAACTTTGTAGGCTAATGGTTTGAATTAATCAAATGCTCCAGATAAATATTTCATTCATAGCACATCACAAAAGCTAAAGGCAAAATCACTAAACTATGACAGCTATCAAACACATTGGATGTAATATATTGTTGCTACGCCCCCATGACCTACCCACTTAGCTTTGTGTATTTACTGCGATCTCTGTCCATTTATCAAAGCCATGGTGTTTTAATCATAAAAACACATTCAGATAAATAATTACTACAGTGAAAAAAAAAGAATAAATAAACTGCTAAAACACACGGATACCTGTGCTAATGGGTCTGCATTCATTACGCAGCCATCTCCTGTCTCTCTCATCTGCCGAGCTGAATCAGTGCCAACTGGCAGCAACTACAGCTATGAGAAAAAGAAAATGCTTGTTTGTTTTTAGCCACAGCAATCAAAAGAATGGTAATATATGCAGATTTAGAAGAAAAAAAAATCTCATCAAAAATGGCCATAAATATATAATACGAATTTATCTAACAGAGTTCGTGTGTCTCTCACTGGTGGCATTGGTGAGAGCTAAGCAGCTAAATGCAGTTTCCATCATCCATTAAGTCCCTCAGACCTCTCGTTAAGTACGACTCACAGCAAATTACCCACGGCAATTAGAATATGTATCAAACCCAATAAGAGATGCTTCAATGTCTGGGGGCGCATGGCAGCACCTACTGTGGGTGTTCTGATCAGGCAAATTTACATCTGCACCACACAACCTGTGGAGTGTAACACATGCCATTTAAAAGGCTCAAATTAGACTTTTTGCTGAGCCTGAGTCAGAGATTTTTTTTTCTTTTTCAATTTATCAGAAATGCAGTAAGGTCCTGAGTGGGCAAGATTATGCGATACAGACCAAAACACTGGACAGGGCTGACCATTTAAACCACTTGATCATAACTGATGGTTTTCTGCAGACTCACTTGAAATACTTTAGGATTGTGTTTGCTTGTTCTTTTTGAACTGTTAAATGCATTATTAAGTTTCACTCAAATACGAGTAATTGTGGACTCATATTTGTTGTACATGGGTTATGGAGGAACTGATTTGTTCAATTTCAGTAATTGTTTAATAACACAGTAATACACCGGAGCGGGAAGAATGTTCTTTTCTTCCCTCTCATTCTCATTCACACCTAGGCTATGTTCACATTACAATCCACAATGTTCAATTCTGATCTTTTTTTTTTTGGATGGATCAGATGTATACTGCATGTTGTGACAGTTACTCACACATTGATATGGCTTTCCTTGCACCACCTAGATTAATGCACAACTAATGACCACTCATTCATTTCAAACAACAGATGCAAAAATATGCGTGGGATTTTGCTGTAAAGGATGGCAAGCAGTTAGTCTGCTGTATTTGTTGTGGTTTAGAAAAAGGGAAGAAAGCCAAGAGCCTCACATTGGCTGTTTTAGCCGCTATTGTTAGCACAGCTTTGAAATCCCCGTGCCGCCAGTGCTGACGTCAGCGAGCAGCCCATGCGTGAACAGAGACAAAAAAAAGTTGCTTCAATTCTGATCTGTATATCAGGATATCACCAAAATGAGGATGGGCTCTCTGTTGAGTCTGAGGAGTTTTTCCTCGCCACCGTCATCCTTGGCTAAGCCATCAGGAACAAACTGATAGTTACAGACTATACCTTTTTCCATATATTTCTAATTTTGTCCAGAATTTTTAATTCTGTAAATTTCTTTGCTCCAATGATTATTGTTAAAAGCTTTATAAACATAAAATTGAATTGAATTAAATATGTATTCGATCTAGGACCACATACAAAAGTGACTCCGATGTGATCTGAAAGACAGACTCCCCCTGAAATCAGACCTGTGCCACATTTCAGGATGGTAATGTGAACGCTGCCATTGTGGAACAGTCAATTTACATGAACGTATTTGTTGCCCACAGTTTACTATGGTAATGAATATAATTATTGGCGTTCTATCCAAATGTGTCATTACCAAACTGCAAATCCTTTGCAATGATCAGCATAGCAGCAAGCTTTAACTGATACAGTAGAATCTTTGAAACCACAAATAAAAATATCACATACTTGAAGCAAATGTGGTAACAGGAAAAAAGGGGGCTTATTCAATGCAGATACAGTATTATCAGCCACAAAATGTTCAGATATGAAGCTCTGAAGTAACTGTCAATTTATGTCTTTGCCCTTTTCGTACTATCTTTATCTAGTGCTATTCATCTTTCAGCGTTCATAGGAAGAGAAAAAATGTCTACAGTGCAAAATAGGCACACTTTTTCCATTCTAAATTGAACCAAACCATGCTGGGATGCATAAAGTGAAAATATGACTCTTTGACAGGCTAATCTGAAGTCATAAAACACACAGAGCTAGTAGCTCCAGGTTTGCTACTGTGTTTCTCACATAACACAAAAACAACTTGCCTTCATGTGACGTCATTCTGTCAAACTGTGCTAATATGTTCCTTTTTATTACAGTTTTAAATATAGCATTTAAAAAACATTTTTTATTGTTATATTACAGCCAGAGATCAAACATTTGCATAAGAACTTTACATATGTTATCCAAATGCTTTGCAGTATTTAATGAGAAAACGTCACTTTGCACTGGAGCAAATTACCAATTCAACATTATGTTTTTCAAATGGACTTGCTAAAGATCTTTATTTTTGATATGGACTTACATCTGTAGATATACTGTATAGTGCTGGAATTGGGTTAAGAACCCCTCAACGTATAATTAAAACCAGAAAGAATAATGCTGTGCTGCCAAGAAATGTGGTCAGAAAAGAAAAAAAATTGTGAGAACTGTGGTCACTTAAATGCTTGGTGAAGTCGCAAAGTGCAACCCATAGAAGTCATAGCTATGTTAGTTCAATAGTGACAGTAAGAGCATTTCCACACACAATGTGATGAGACCTCACAGGATTGGGACTAAACAGCTTTGTGGCCATAAGAAAACCACTTGTTAGTGAGAAAAGTGTGGTGCGTCAGGGTAAGAAGGAAGGCGCATGATGCTATGCATTCATCACGCATAGAGGCCACTCTACAAGCCTCTGGACGCAGTCAGATGATGACCTGAATGTACTGAATGACCAGGTTTTCTCATCAAAGGGTTTTTTTCTTGCTGATGTCACGGAATATTCCTTTTTTTTTTTTTTTTTTGTCCCATCATGTTTGGGACAAACATGCCAACAGCTCCTCTGTGCTCTGTATTAAGATGTATCTGAAGAGTGCCATGTATGCAGGAAGACAAGCAACACCTGCACATGTGTTTGTGTGGTGGTTATGTGTCAGTATGTGTGATGCAAAGAGAGGCAAGGGCGGAAATACTGTCCCTCCCCCTGTTCCCATCATTCTCCCCATCTTCTCCAATTCTGTAGCTTGGCCCCTGTGTTTTTGTGTTGTGCGCTGACAGGCATGTGTCTCTTGGGAAGACCCTCCCCTCCAACCACCACCTGTACCCCCTCCATCTCAGAGTCTGGTCGCTTTCTTTTCTCTCCTGGCGCCTTCCCCCATTGTCTCCAACGTCTTTCTCTGATCTCAAAGATCTCACAGGACCCTCTCTTTCACTCTCTCTTCCTCTTTTGGCAGCTTCCTTCCACTCTCTTGCCTTGTTATTCTTTCTCGTTTTTTTCCCCCCTCTTAAGTTCGCCATCTTTGTCTTGCTCGTCCCTTGTTGGCCCTTTTCTCCCGTCTACCTGAGCTCCCTGGTGGGACTCCTGTTTCCTCCCTCAAAGGAGCTTTTCAGCTCTCCCAATCCTCCATTGCCGTTCATCCAGGGAGTCTTAGACGCTCTGCTTTTCTAAATTTATTTTGCTGCTACAGGCAAGGCTAGCTCCTGCATGGCATGTAGTTTTCTTGATCTTCAAATATTAAGTGAAAGCATGCTGCCCGGGGAGAGCTATTCGTACAGTGAACAACACCTCTACACTGAAAACTACTGCCTGTATATTCCTCAGTGCCATTCGAACCTGATACGTGGCCAGGTTTAAGGGGAACACAAGTGAACCCAAAGAATGGCATGAGATTTTAACCTAATAAAAGGACCACCATTAGAGGGGATTGAAAAAAAAATGTGAATGATGGACTTAAGGAGTAGTAAAGTGATATTGTTCACATGCTGAGTCCACTATTCCCCCTCATTTCTGCATGGTGAGTTTAAATTCAGTTAATGTAAGCTTTCTGTGCATATATAAAACAGATTTTGGTATGTAAAAGTACATTTTCACTCATACTGTACATAAGTGACACATAACTTGTCTCTCAAAAATTATAACTCAGTCTTATTAAAACAAAAATGTAGCTCTTTAGTCAACACTATTCTGTTTAATGTCATCTTAATTTGTATCTGGTTATGCTGCTTTGCTGCCTTGGATTGCATGTACAGTATTTCTGTTACTCATTTGTTCTGTTAAACACCCTTGGTGTTTGAAAAAAAAAAAGGATCAATCTATTGTTTTAATATACAATTGTTGTTAGTGTTGTGTTTTCTGATACTTGTGATTAAGTGGGAGAATACATAGGTACAGAATTAATGGTTAGCACCATTGCTTTGCACCTCCAGGGTGGAGGGTTCACGTCCTGCCTTTGAAGCTATGTGCGTGGCATTTGCATGTTCTCCCTGTGCATGGTGGTATTACTCTGAGTGCTGTGGTTTCCTTCCCAAAGGCTTGCAGATTAGGCTTGAAATTTTGGGTGTTTCTGCTTGGGCAGTGGGGCTCAGTTGATTAAGGCTGTGGGTTACTGTATTACTACTCAAAAGGTCGGGGGTTCGAGTCCCAGCACTGCCAAGTTGTCACTGTTGAGCCCCTGATCAAGGTCCTTGACCCTATCTGCTCCAGGGGTGCTGTAAGCTGGCTGACCCTCCGCTCTGACCCCAACTTCCTAACTGGGATATGCGAAAATTTATTTCACTGTGCTGTAAAGAACATGTGACAAACAATAGATTTTTTTTGTGGCCTGCGATAGACTGGCACCCTGTACATTGTGTACCCAGTAAACTGGGATAAGCTCCAGACCTCTTGTGGCCCTGTACAGGATAAGCAATATAGTGCTATTATACACTTTAAACACTGTATATTAATATGTTATATATATATAACGTGCAGTTAAAACAGCAGTGCTAGTGTAGTTAAAATTTAAAGAACGATCATGCATTTGGACTCAGTCTGACATCACCCATCTGAATTTATTTTTACAAGTAATCAACAGTGTCATTAATGGTGACTGGTCAAGTCTGCTCTATAAAGATTGTGTGTGAATGTCAACAGTGATAAGTGACATCTGCACTCACCTGTGTGCAAACTTCTGTGATGAGAGAGAGAGAGAGAGAGAGAGAGAGAGAGAGAGAGAGAGAGAGAGAGAGAGAGAGAACAGAAGGAGAAGCTTGATACCTCACCAGGGATCTATAATGTTTAAAGCAGGCTTTGTGTGCTAAGTGGATCTCGGCAGGGGTGCAGACTGGAGGTGAAGAGGGTGGGGGTGGTTGTGTCTCAATAATCCATTAGCTAATGGCTATCTAAAGCTCTTTCACCTTCTTCAACACAGCAGCTGTTTGAACAATAAAACTCAGCTTAAGCTAAAGAAGGAAGCACGCACTGCTTCGTATTGTTCTTCGCTCTGTTTACTAGTGTACTGAAACAGCAGGACTAACTTACTGTACTGTGTCATATTCATACCAGAACAGAACAGTGCTGTGAAATCATCCTATTGATCTGTAAAATGCTTCAAAGCCTACCTGCCTCCCCTTAGTCATTTACCTCCTTCATTTCTTTATCCAGTTCCAATTAGTTAAAAACAATAACCACTATAGTGCTGAAGCCAGGCAGTATGTTGATTTTCTGTCTGATATTAATGATTAAAAATCAGTTTAGATTACTGTTTCAACTAACTAATAAATACAGTTAACACAATACAATACAAATTGATTATAAAGGGAGGATGTTGGAAATAGAATATCATTTTGCCAATGTCTCTAAATACAACTGGTAAGTCAATGAAAGTAGGGTCAGTGTGGTTAAGGCATTGAACTATGGATCAGAAGGTCCCAGGTTCAAAAACTCCAGCACCACCTAGTTGCCACTGTTGGGCCCTTGAGCAAGGCCCTTAACCCTCAATTGCTCTATCATTAACATCAGCCTATCATTAACAATAGGGCAAATTAATTATACGGTTTAATATGACTACTACTACTACTACTACTACTACTACTAATAATAATAATAATTGAAATGTGTCTCTTTTTTGGTCAATGGTAATATTATTGAGGCATGTTGAATCAGCCTGAGGGTCACAACTTCCTATGTACAGTATGGTAACAGGCGCCTTGAGCCATCCCAGTGAACTTAGGACTCAAGGCAGGGTACATCCTGGATGTAGCCCTCCCAGGACACACACTCACACACGCAAATTCATACACTATGGGAAATTTGGAAATGCCAATCTGCCAAATGCCACTGCAGGTCTTTGGACTGTGGGAGAAAACCAGAGTGCCCAGGGGAACCCACCAAGCACATGCAAACTCCACACGCAGACCATAAGCGAGACTCAAACCCCGCCTCCCTGGAGATGTCAGGCAACCGTGCTAAACACTAAGCCTCCTTGCCATGTTGAAGAATCTAACCTTATTTAAAAAAAGTGTTTATAATACTGTTACATTCAGGAACGCAAGAGCGTCTGGCAGGAAATGGAAGCAGGCAAAACCATGTAGCGTTATGTATAGAAGTTTGGGAATCTATTTATACACCACTAGAGCACTACCTGGAACAAGAAAATGATACTTGCAAGATCACAGACAAGAAGAAACTTTAATTTAATATTGTGAATTTTAAAAGTTATTTTACAGCCTTCATCCAAAAAAATGATAACAATCTATACAGTAGTTTTTTTTTGTCAACAGCACTGCTCAGTGTGGATCCATTTAAAGATATGACAAAAAAAAAAAGCAAAAAAAAAAAAAGGGTAGAGAAAAAGAGAAAATGGGAACCAGCTTTTTTTTGGTTTGAGTATTATGTTATAAAGAATGTTTGTTGCTTTCTTAGCTCCCCGTAATGATCATTAAGATGAACATGTACTAACAGGCTGTTGCAGGACAGCCACATAATTCTTATAAATAAGGAAAGAGTTTGTTCCGCTTTGAACGAGTGAGAATTTGAAAGAAGAGCCCAAGCGTTACTTTGTCATCAGTGGCTTCTGTTAAAAAGTACACACACACACACATACACACACACACACAGAAAAACAACCTCAACATTGGCTCATGAAAAGCCATATTCTCTGTTTGATGGTAAAACGCACTACAGAAAGCAGCAGTTTATTCTGCTCACAAAGGGCCATGCACTTTACTGCCGAAACACTCAGGGCTCTGTTGGCAATATTGTTTCAACAGGCAATTTGGCTGGCAGAAGAAAGGGAGTTAACGGAGAAGCAAACAGAGTTAGTGCAAGAGCCTGAGAGGCAACATGTTGTGCTCTGACATTCAGACCTCTCGCTCCAGAGGGAGAAATGTGTCAGTGCTATTTAGCGAAGCACTAAGACAGCATTCACATACACACACACGCACGCGCACGCACGCCTGCACGCACGCACACACACACACACACACACACGCACACACACAGAGTAAAGTGTGCTACCATCTGCAGAGTTACACCGTCAGATCGGCACTCTGTGAGCTAAATGTGAACTTCTGGCTAAAACGGTATGGCTTTTTAGGGTTTCCCCCCTGACATACTAATAAAACACAAACGAAATTAAAAAGGCAGTTTTTTTTTGTTATAAATTAATAATAAAGTGCACCCCATTTCCCCTTGCAAAGTACATAGCTAAAACACACATTAAATATGAATCACACAGTCTCTCCATACACAACATTAACTTCCACATTATCCTTCAAAATCCTAACCGATACAAAAAAAAAAAAAAAAAAAAGGCAAAAAAACCCTTCATTTAACCCTTCCCTGCTTCGATTAGTGAGGTCTTACTAACAGTATTTATGTAAAACTGCCCAATTTGTGCTTTTTTTTGATGACATAAAACTGTCCCATAAGAAAGTTGATGGCATTGTTTAACGGGTGGCGACGGGACTGTGCAAGTGATTGTATGCTTATTAGCTTGCATTGTTAAGGCATCTAAACTGCTGGTACTGGTAAGGTGAAAAGACTTAGACAGAAATATACAGATATACAAGCAGGCATAAATAACAGTTAAATAATAATAATAAAAAAGAATAGAGAAGAACAGGAAAGTAAACTCAAAAGATAAAGAAAGTATTTTCATATTTTATAAAGAAAAAAGAAAAAGAAAAAAAAAAAAGAATTCCCCTCTTGTTTCACCACACAAAATGGAACTGTCACTCTCAGGAGAGAAGAGCCCATGCATATTATTAGTTTAACAGTATCAACTTTTGTAAGCCTCAAAAAAAAAAAAAGAAAAAAAAAAAAGAAAAAAAAGTATAGATTTATATATTCATCATATATATATATTTTTAAAAAAATCTACACTAGTAAATGCTATCAGAATAAGATGCTACTTTTTCCATACATAAAAAAAAGAAACAAATTTGCTTAACTTACAAATCATACAAAAATAGACAATGATTTTTTTCATGAATGTAACTTAAAAATGAGAGCATGGCAAACATAAACAGTAAATACAAACAATCAATGAAGTACATTTGAAAAACGAAGACGAAGGTGGTGAATACAGCGGCACATGATCACATATAAATGTACACAGTCGAATCAAATGAGGGGAGAAAAGCAATGTACAAACTTTAAATACATCATATATATATATATATCTATATATATGTATAAACATTTTACAGAAGCTATTTTTAATTTGCAGAGTCACGTTGGTTTCCTGTTTCTGTTGCTTTTCTTCACTACAGTCAGTGAGAGGATTAGATTAGAATCGATCGGTTTAGAGTACAGATCACTGGTGATACTAAATTGAAAAGCTGCCGTAAGACATTTCAATATATAAATATATGTAACAATTTTGAAAAACAAGTATATATATACACACAAAATAAATGACTAGCAGAGACAGCTGATTAAATGATTAAAAGTTGAACACTTTTTGAAGAGGAGGCTGTTACACTGGTGGCCTAAAGATCAACATCCTCTGTTCATTCTCTTCATGGTTGTTTTAGCAGCCAAAGCAGGCACGCATTCCTCTCCTGCCTCCCATCATTTGATCCTTCACAGCAAAGATGACACATGGAGAAAAAGTAATAATCACAGGCTTGTGGTATATTTTGTTCGTTTTCATTGGAAATAAAACAACAACCTGAACATCAAATAGAACGTCATCGTTTCTTATGACGTCATTCTGTTGCATCAAACGAACAGGACATGTAAAAATATTCGAAGCTAACATAGCATAGCAACTCAGAGTGAACATTTTTTTTGTCGACTACATACTGTATTCTGGCACTGATGAGCAGCAAATTATTTTGTATACAAATATAAATATGGGTTTGTTTAAAAACTTCTATTCCTCGAGCACTCCTCCCTGGGAGCAGGATGTGGGTCTGGGATCTTCACAGTGGGCAGGAAGGCTACTGAAAATCAGCTCATGACTGCTTTTTAATGTGTTCTCCTGTCCATTAAGACAGATAATCAAACCGGCATGTACCTGCAGAATCAATACTAAAGATTACTAAATATGGTGGTAAAACCTAACCAACTAAACAATAAGCAACACATATGGCAAACTTCATTTGTTGGCCACAGACTAGTGCCATGATAGTGAAAAGTAAATTTTTCATTTTGTTTGTACAGAAAAAAAAATAACTGTTTACACAGTTGTTCAGTATTATAAATTTCTTAAACATCTCAAAAACATAAAACATAAATTCACTTGTTAAACAGAACTGCAATTTTCCCCTCTTCTCCCCTCACTGCTATACAACAGAAACATTATAGTTGAAACTGCTTTCATAGTGTCATATGTGTATGGTACAGTCTGTATAAAACGCATTTAATGTTCACTTCAAAATGACTTTGAGCTTAAAAATGGATTTAGAAAAAAATCTAACCAACACCCCATACTTTTCCCATCATTTCAAATTCCTTGTAAAAAGGCCTGAGTTTTCAAAGTTGGGGTTTATCTTTTTTTTCCCCCCCCCATTGTCCTTATGGAGATAGGCAGACCTTCAGGGTCCAGACTGAGGGGGTTTTGAGCATGAGCTGATATAAAACGTGTCTCATCAGCAGCTCAGGAGCCACTACATGGGAGGAACAATCATCCCTGTGATTGCTGTTCGAGAAAGAGAGAGAGAGAAGAGAGGGAAATTATTTTGCTGTTACATTTCATTAAACAGTTTCATATAATAGAAGTTTGGGCATCTGGAATACACACAATTTGAATGAAATAAATAAATGAATGAAAAAAAAACAAACATAAAAATCCCAAAGCCCCACAGTTATTTTGGCCTATAATCAAACTATTCCATTGATTGATTTTAAACTACATACAGTTTTGCATATTAATTATTCGTTACTGTGCAAAGAAAATATGATACGAATGTAAACAAAATACAATCCCTAATCTAGAAAGAAAGAGAGTAGACACATAATGTAGAATGCATACAAACTGCAAAGACATAAGCACCAACAAGCAAAAGGAATAAAGAAAAAATAAAAACAGATAACATAAGGAGAAAATGTTTCACATTTGCAGACACTTGGTAAGGTATTTTGGTCTGCCTCAGTTGTGTAAGTCCTCTATGTTTAATTAGAGTCAATTGTGAGGAAAAATAACAACTCAGTTTAATGGTTGTAAATCAGTTCCCTCCTCCATCAGGGACCCATTATGCGAACAATTCATCTACACAATTAGTGATAAGACTATAGGACAACCTCTGTGCCTGAGCGATGATTGAGAGTGTTGTGGAATGCATTAAATAATGTCTGTCTCCCACAAGGACCTAGGACCTTAAACAACCTAAGTTTATATCCTGAAAAAAGTTCAGTCGAATTCACTGCAGGGAATGCCTTTCGGAAACACCACTTCAAGTGCTTTAAATAAAGCAAATATGACAGATTACAGTCTACACCTTATCCCCTGGGACTAGATCACATTTGCATCTATTCTGTCATGTGACGAATGACAAACAAATCTAGTAAATAAACAAATATCGTAAAGTGTCATTAGGTCGACTGCCTGCATAAATAACTCCAGCACAGACAAACAACATGTGTTCGTCAAAAGTCTAAGAGGCTCAGAAAGCTGATAATTCAAGCAATACAAGAAAACCAAATAGAGGGAAAATGCAAGGTTCGACATATGAGATATCATGCAGTATTTCCTCACCTCCCTCTACTCTACACCACTGGAGATTTTTCATACACCATATTGGAGCCCTATTGATCGCTCCTCCCTATGCAGCTCTAATTCCCAGGCTATTACTTGAGTGCCTCATGCTTGCTCAGAGGAATGGTGGGTAGGAGGAACTGTGGCTCGTCAGGGTTATAGGCGCTCTACTCAGTGAGAGGAAGCACTCACTGCACCATAATAAGCGCTATCTGCCTATTAGACTCAATTACTTTTAGACTGATCTCTCAACTCAGACTATTAGACCGCACTGTGTGAATATCAATATTTCCTGTCTATACATACATCTATATCCGTCTATATATATATATATATATATATTTTTTTTGTCTACACACTGTATATATATATATACAGTGTGTGTGTGTGTACTGAAATTATTTTTTTAATCTTTTGTGACAAATAGAAAGATAATAAATAAATATTAATGAATATTAATCTACTTCCTTATAGTTCATTTTACACAGGACTTAGTCTATTAAGCTCAGTTTCACTGCTTTTGTCTACAAATCATCACTACAAAATCACTACAAAAACGAACAGGGTAGAGCTAAGGCTTTTTATGACTTGCAGGCCTGCCATAGGTTTTCCACATGTTTATGTAGGCTTATTTGTCATCTTTTGTGGGTTTTTTGTAGTCAGTCAAATGTGGCCATAGTCAGCCCTGGAGGTACAGAGACCTTCAGCAACAGCTATCATGTACTACGAGTCACATAATAGCACTGTGTCACATAAGGTAACATAACAACAGCTCTCTTGTTAGCCGTAAAACTAAGAACACTAACTCTCTTTTAACTTCCATCCTTAGAAGAAGTAAACACACATCTATCCAGCCTATTATTCATTTATAGTAGAAATGGTTCGAGGTAGTTTTCCTCAAAGTTTTACCACTGTGTATCAAATTGGACTGTGTTCTCAACAAGGGACAAATCAAAGCTGGATTTGTGTCAGAACTGCAGTTCAGGAGTGGATTCCCACTGTCCGTGACTCAACTTCGGATCCAGAAGCTGTGAATGTTTAGTCTATATCTAAAATTAAGTTTTATGTTTGTTCAGCAAGTTACTTTGTTGCACATGTGAGACTAATGTTGATAACAGCAGCTTATATTGCATGTTAAGGCAGAATAAATCTTTAGTCTAGCCATTTTGAGAAATAGTCAGAATGTACCATAGAATTTGTGTAAAACTTTTAAAGCGATTTCATATCAGTATTATACAACTAAATTTCTGGAAAAATTTGAATTATTATTTTTTTTTTTTACCAAATGAAAACTAAAATACTCTCAAATTACATGAGCCAATATTTTATTCACAATAGAACATAGAGACATAAATGTTTAAATGGAGAAATTTGACACTTTTATCCACTAAATGAGCAAATTTCAAATTTTATGCCTTTTATGGGACTGGGCAACAAAGTCGGGACCGGCCAACAAAGCGCTGAAAAGGGAAGGAATTTTGGAAAAATTCAGCCGAAAAGATTCAAGGAAGATAAAGTGTCTAGCATCAGGTCTGTAACATTAGCTGGAATTAGCTGTTATTAACTGATTAGCTGTATTAGTGGAATACTTTAAAAACAATGTTCCCCCATGTCAAATTGCAAACGCTTTCCAAATCTCATCATTTAAAGTGCATAACATCATCAAAAGATTCAGAGAACCTATAGAAATCTTTGTGCATAAGGGACAAGTCCGAAAACCTCTGTTGGATGGGATGGGCTTCGGGCCCACAGACAACACTGCGTCACTCATTGGCATGATTGTGTCATCGACATTACTAAATGGGCCTGAGAATACTTCCAGAAACCACTGTCGGTAAACACAATCCACCATGCCATTTGCATATGCCAACTAAAGCTAAAAGAGTGAGTGTAAAAGAAGCTATAAGTGAACATGGTCCAGAAGCGCAGTCGGGTCCTGTGTGCCATGTCTCATTCATTTATTTCATGTGGTTTGAAAGTCTTTTAGTTTTCATTTTATTCAAATGTAAAAAAAAAAGTCCCAACTTTTCCAGAATTCATGTTGTATCAGTGTAGTCATAACTTCCTGCATAAAGAATAATATCAGGGTTTTCAGCAGCAAATGATCTATTGTGTGCAAGAGTGTTGATTTTTGAAAACATAATTATTTGATGAGGAACTAAATCTCAGAGTTTCTCTAGGCTAGGCTAATCAGTAAAAGTCAGCAACTCATATGTAAACATATCCTTTTTAGCTTCTATCTTACATCTTAAATGTATTCCACTAAACAGGTTAATATTGAGGATGCGGCTTTAAATTAACACTCTTTTACTTACAAACAATAGAAGCGATACTAGTTAAAAAAAAATACAGTAGCTAGAGTAACTATGGAGGTTTTGCATTTTAAAGCTATAGACACTGGCTTAACTTAGTTAAGAAACAGGAGTATAATATTTTCCCTTTAAAGTGTTTCCTCTTTTGTTTGTGTCATTTGGACAATTGTCTTTTTATATAATCTGCAACACATTCCCTATTTATTATTACTAACTCTTATTATTTGGAAGATTAAAGTGAGAAATTACAATGAATCCACTATAAATGGTGCTCCATGAGGTTACGTGAGGTTACGCTGCACCATATAATCATTAAAATAAGACAAAAACATCTGACAACAGGATTAGTAAGAGTTACTATTAAAACTGCAAAGATGGGCAGGAAACAGGAAGGCATGCAGGAAATTAAACACACATGGCATGCTCTCAGTGATGGGTAGTATGTTCTCTGTGATGCATGGACAGAGGAGGGTGCAAAGAAGACTGAAAGGATGGGTACGCTAATGGACTGAGAAAGGGACAGACAAAGAGAGGAGGAGATGTCACATACTTCAGGAGAAGGCCAGTCCCTGCAGGGAGCTGGCTGTGGAATACTTGCTAGAGTCCACAAAAGACTGATCTACTGGAGAAATGGAGAGAGAGAGGGGTCAAAGGAAGGGTTGGGGGGGGGGGGGGAGAAAAAAAAGAACAGTGTTATTTTTTGTGTGTTGGGAAAGTGAGAGATTAAACATTAGGGCAACAGATCAGAAGGTTAGTACAGGACAATACTGAGGTAGTAGTTACACAGTAGGTTTCAACTCGGAGTTGAAAGTGCAAAGATTAAATGAATTTGTCTTTTATATAATGCTGTGAAATTATGTCATATTAATATAATAACTAATACACTGTTCACTGTAGAGGTCTTACTGATATCTTATTTAATACAAAATGCAAAACAATATTTTGTTTAACTGCTGCCTTTAAGTTTCAATTTCAAAAGGTAATAATATCATTCTTATATAAATGATCATCATAATGATGTTTACATGTTTTTTATTTCAATTTCATTTCTGATTTATTTTTCCCTACATACATACAAAAATAACATACTGTAAGGATTGAAGTGACTATAGGCAACGCTTATCTCCATATTTTCGTATTGTGCTGGGTGTTTTGCAGACCCTGGCACCGCTCTTACCTTGTAGACCGTTGCCGTTGGCACTGGTGCAGGTGGGGGGTGGTGAGGCCTGGGGACGCACCACTGGGGCAAAGGCGCTCTTCTGTTTAACAGCCGACACCATGTTGGCTGGTGAGAAGGAGAATATGCCTGAGGAACTGCTGCAGTTGGAGGGCAAGCTGGTGGAGGAGGCCATGGTGGGACTGGAGGGCACGACTGATTAGAAGAGTGAGGGAAGAGTATAGAGGAAAACAGATTGGATGGGTAAGAAAATGCTTTATAGCCCTACATCCAGGATAATAAGCAAATGATCACTAAATCCTCTCACATAACTGATATGTACATATAGATTGTTCTAAGGCTTAATTTGTTTGATGTATTTTCTTCTTGGCCAATTAGTGATGAAAAGCACTAAAGCATCTAAAGAGCAAATGCCTTGAACAGACATTAAATAAAACCCTGGCACCTTTTCTTGTGTATCATTACTCTCCTCCTCCTTCTAAAGAGCATTTTTTTTCCTTCAGTGCTTTTACAGTCACAGTTGTCTCTAAAATTATCATCTACCTTTATTGTTGTTATTATACTACACTTAAAATTTTATGACCCTTTGCCAAGTAAAGTCTCTTGATAATGTCATAATCCGTTTATGAATGTCCTTCTAATCAATTAATGAAAATTGGAGCCTCTAAAGTCTACCCTGCCACATTGATTGAAAGTGTCTGTGTAGAGTCAGTGAGCCTGTTAAAATACTTGTTAACATGTCTGAATCAAAGCTTCTAAATTGAATTGCTTCTCCTGCAATTAGTTTATTGATTTAATTAAGACTCTTTAATTTGGAAGCCACGGTAGAAGATTGGTGTTATATGAATGGCTGGACATTATGGTAGAGTGTGCTCCAGAAAAAGGAAGGGTGTACATTTATCTCTGCTCTTATAGATGCATACGCAGAGTAATAGCTTTATCTATTGCTTTGTCACAGCTGTGTCTAATGGGCCTGAGCATTTCACCATTAGAGCATTACTGTTTGTTTCACACCACAGTGTAAAAGCCTACATAGTTAATGTCCTGTCGCTGAGCTGAATCTCTTTGCTGGGTTAAGTGGTCTCCAGTAACAAAGTAACAAAGGCTTCTATTACACACACCAGAAATGTCCTGTGTGAAACCACAGTTACAGAAATCTGATATTCTGATCACTTCTTTTATTTGGACGGTCAGTTTACTGAGCCTGTTTTGTTGCTGCATGGAATAAAAGAGGGACGGGTTGTACTCACTGGCGTAGGGGGAATTAGCAGCTGAGCCATTTAGGAAGTTGGGTGATCCTCCTAGCGTGGTCATGCCGCTGTTACCATATCCGTTCATACTCGTGCTCACGGTACTGTAGCTGCTCTGCTGGGGTGTCGTGCTCGGCACATAACCATGAGGAGACACACTACTTGTGTTCCGACTAAAACCTGACAAACACACACACACACACACACACACACACACACACACACACACACACACACACACACACACACACACACACACACACACACACATACACACACAATTAAACACTGTTAGCTGGTTTTATATATCCCACATAAAAGCCAATGCAGCACAGACTGACAAAAAAAAAAGATCTATGCTGGCCATGAGAGAAAGGTATCAGAACACCCAGTGCATCACAGCCTGATGCATATGGGGCTTAGCAGACAAACAGACAGGGTTGTTGATCCAGCCTAAAAATTCCACAGATCCTAAGCACTCATGGGATGCACCGGACAAACAAGACTGATCCATGGACGCCAAAGCACCCAAAATATTTGCTGCTAATGTCCTTATGCCAGACACCACAGCCTACCCATAGAGGTCCTGTGGAGTCATGCCAAGGGGATCACACAAAATATTGGGTTTAATGGTTTGGGTTAGGGTTCCCTTGTGCCATCGGGGCAGCTTGTTTGTCCGGGACATCCCATCGGTGCTTGATCAACTGTGATCTGGGATTTTGAAGGCAGGTCAGCGGCCTTGGGTTCTTTGCCTGCTGGACCCCTTACACGGTGGGCTGTGATACACCTCATGGCCAGTGTTGACTTTTCCAGTGATTTTTGCTCCTTCTGTAGAATTGGACTAGACAGCGTAACATTTGGTCCCCATGGGCATGAGTGAGCCCTGTCACTAGTTTGCTGGTATATAAATGATAATCAATGTTAATGTGTTTATGTCATCAGGTGTTAATGTTATGGATGATTGGTAATACATACATGCATACATAGAGAAAAAGAGAGAAAGCGAGCGAGAGAGAGAAATAGTAACAGCAATACTCTATTTGTTGTTTCCTTTTATGATTCCCTTATCTATTAACATTGGCCTAAATCTTAACTTTATTTATTTAGAGTCTATATTTCCCCAATTCTATCAATAAAAAGGTCAAGACCAATAAAAATCGTGTGTGTAGAATGGGAGGAGGTGAGAAAGAAAAGGGGACATGGACTATAAATATACATCAATGCATTATACTCTGACATGGGTGAAAGCAGCAGGAAGTTCTTGCTCCAGGAGTCCCCCGCTGTCTGCTACAAAAGGCAGCACACATCGTGACTCTGCTTGCAACACTTTCATCCTATGCCTGATAGATTACCGCTGACTTAACACAAATCACTCACTGTCACGGAGGGACCAAAGGGAGTCGACAAATTCTGCGAGCAGAGCACAAGGCTCACTTTTGCTCCTGGCTGCAGCTCTCTCTCAGCACACTTCGCACAGCATTACTAAGCCTGTGCTCAATACAATGTTCCCATGCTTGTTCCTGTGTCTAATCTTCCTTTTGGCTACTAAATAGGAAAGCTGTGGGTGGGTCCTCTTACCCTGATTGGCTCCCTGTGTGGATTCAGAGACGTTGACAGCAAGCTGGCCATGGAAAGAGTTGACGCCCATCATGCCAGTGTGCACAGAGCTGTTCGCCAGGCCCGAGAGCTGGTTGTGGGTACGCGGTACGTTGTAGAGCGCCTCGGCAATGTCGGCTGCCCTCTTCAGAATAATCTCCTGTCATGAAGACCATGTCACATCAGAAACACTGACATCAAGGTTAAACAGGAACAAGCTGTACAATATACCAAATCTTTTCAATATCATATTTATGATACCGCAAAGCGAGTTAAATGTGTGGTTTGAGGTGTACTACTTGTCTGTGGGACTTCACACACAGACAATAATAAGAGATAGGTTGAAAGAGATTATGAGTAATAGATCTCTCAGACATTTTCCCCATGCTCTAAGAAAAGCTGTGTTTATCGGTTAGATGTGCACAAAGCACTACAAATAAACAGCAGGGAATCTGGCACACTTCACAAAACATACATCTCATACAAATTTACCCCCACAATTGAGTCCTTATGAGAATATTTGTATGGTAAATGACAAGGGCTGAGGATTTGTGGGAAAGGTGAGGTGGATAGGAAAGCAGTTCCTCTGAGACAGACATGACCAGAGGCAGACCCCCATTCTCTATCTAAATAATTCAGCAGCCCTGCACTTTCAGCACTCAACCCTGCAATCAATGACCTGCCTTACAGGAGTGGCCTCTGTGGGGAGGAGCTCTTTCAACCATCGATAGAAAAGTTTCTGATATGTTTATATGTTTGAAAGAATCAAAATACAATGTGACATGATACAGTACATCGTCTGTAAAGCTCGATTACATCGTCTGTAAAGATCTCAATTTAGCATGATTGTGCATCATGTTTACAGATGGCAACATTTTGTCTTTTTGCTTTGCTTTATCTCTTTGTGGATAGTATTTAACATGGTTGTGAGTCCTTGTGAGTTGGTCACTCACCTGATTATTGTGAGGCATCCCATACAGGGCTTCTACAAGATCTGCTGCTCTTTTCAGAATCACTTCCTATTGACCAAAAAACAATTGAAATATTTTATCTATAAAGATTAGTAACTGCTATGTGATGATTTACACTCTAAATCAGATATTAGGTTGTGTATCATATCGGTCAATACTTTGTTGCCTGCAAAAGAAGGGTGTCGTATGTCCAGATCCATTCTTCCTGGCCAATATTATTTCCATTTAAACATATCATCCCTTACATATAAACCTCTTAGCATATAAAACATATCAAACCCTTCATGTCATATTAAGGGTCCTAAATATTTCTTTTTGCCTGCATGCTTTGGTCCCCGCTGGAGTGTGTCCCGTGAGCATGAGTCATCTGTTCAATACACTACACCTCCTACTTACTGTAAAGCAACCTCAATTCCTCATCCAATACTAATATGGTCTATTATATGTATAATACATGTTTACAAATACACAGTGAAACAGATGAATGCATGCTTGTAGAGGTAAATAAATGCCCTATAGGCTGGGAGGGGATGGATGTGTGCATATAACACCCTTCTCTTGTAGGTAATTGAGTCTCAGCTCCTCAACCAGAAGCCTATTTATTACCATACCTTCCTACACATTAAACATTTATTTACTGTGTTCTTTACTTTGTATTCATTTTCTTTCTCCTCTCTCCCTCCCATCTCTCTCCTCTTCATTTTTTTTCTTCTCACAGGCGAAGTAGATGCCTGGAGCTCCCGTGGAACCCTTTTTAAAAGTTAATGTGCCGGGGCTGAGGAAATGTGCTTGGGGCGCGACAACCAGAAAATTGCTCTCACCCTCGGTGTGTAACCCTCGCTGTGAACGAGCCCCCGAGCATGTGTGCCCGCCCGCTAGCTGACATATTGCCTTTCAATCAGAGCCCGTCTCCGCTGCCACCCCCACAACATGCAGGCACGATCATGACGAGGGGGTCAGGGAAGCAATAAAGATTTTTAGTGCGCTGTCCGAGGTGCTAAATTCACTCAATAATGGGTGTGCTGGCACTGCGTTAACCCCTCGTTAGGGACGGCTGGGTGGGGGGAGCCTGGCCCAGGTGATTGAAGGAGGCGCAGGGGGCCTGAGGAGGCCTAAAGTGCTGCTTTTGTATGGATACCTGCCTTGGTTGCCTGCTTTTCTCTCTAGATTTGCTGCACTCTCAGTGGCAGTGCTTTCCCAGGAAAGGAGAAAAACATAAGGGTTTGGAGGCATTAGACCACAGCTGGATCCCCTGCTGCATCTAGACAATGCTGTCCATCCTCCTTCTCATTCTATGGTATGTACCTATCTCCTTTCCTCTTACCCTCTCCCTTTCTCGATGGTTTATAACGGGGTTGTATCCATTTTCCATCATTACAATACTGGTTGAGGGGATCTGTTGAGAGTCCAAATTCAATAAGGAAGAAGCCAAAAGTTGGTCCAGATAAACAAATAAATGCTATTAACAGAGGGCTGTATGTGGTGGCCCTGTGTCTGGAAGCAGAGCCCATTTCCTGGGTGAGCAGAAGGGTTTCCAGTAAGGGCTGAGAGCTGAGAGCTGAAAGCGGTAAACAGGAAAGAAACCCGATCCTAGATCCGCGTGTCTGTGTGCCTGCCTATCAGTCAGAGCCATCATTATCCTGACGAGGCACTACTTCCTGCTCTGCACTCAACTCTGCAGCCATGCTGATCATGAAACACCCAGTGATAAAACTTATATAAATATATTTATACTTATAAATGAGGCTTATTTGGCTAAGGGGGAAAAAAAAACTCTCTTGTGTTTATACTACCACACACACACACACACACACACACACACACACACACACACACACACACACACACACACACACACACACAGTATAGTAGGTAAACAACCCTCAGGCATTGTGTTTTGGTAATGCATGATATGAGGCTCAGCCTCTGCACTGAGACCAACCTCAACACATCGACATCAAATCTGTTCTTCTGTGTAAAATGATGAAGGCTAGTAATAAGATATATGCCCGACAGAGAAAGCATTGCTGAAAAGATGAAATAATGGCCAGATCGTATCAGGAATGTTAAAGCATCACTGACTGTACTGTTACAAGGGAGATACACCTGAAAAAAGAAAATAAAACCTCAACTAATTCAATCCAGCACTTGCTCTTTTACGTTTTTTTCTTCTTCTTCTACTTTCTAATGTTCTATTAGGGCTAAAACACTAAACTCAGGCTCTAGTGAATTAGATTAAATTTCATATAAAACATAACATCACAATTAATTAACACAAATACTACAAAATGCAGCTGAACTCAACTCAAATGGCACTTTTATTTTGGCAGCATTCAGAGACATTGCATGCTGAAAAGAGGTTGAATCTGGGCACGGCTTCAGTTTGGTTGTGAATTTAAATGCTACCATCAAGTTCTGACCACACGACCAGTCATATAGTGAGCTACTCCTTGCAGTGACAATAAAAAGATTGATTTCTTTTAGCCTCTTAGTCACAGATTTTCACATATAAAAAATATACAGCAAAAAAAAAAAAAAAAAAAAGACCAATTGTTAAATAATTTAATTTTTTAACAGACGGGAATTATGTGGGATGACAAATGGGTCTTATATAAATAATTTGATTCTTTTTATTATTATTCTTTTTATATATTTGTTTCTTATTTTCTAGCTGAAAAAAGAAGACATCATTACATTAAGTGATTTTGTGTGACTATTCCTACTGCTTTATAAAAACTAATTTACCTCTTTAGCTATGTACTTATGTAGTTATATACATTTTATTGCCTATATTATTACTATTGACCTATAACTAAGTAAAAGGAGAGAATTATTTATTAAGGGATTATTTATAGAATGCTGCTTTAACCCTGTCTTGCCACTATGTTGTAGGAGGCCCAGACTCACAAAATCACATGTGAAATAGAGCAGAAAGTCCATTCCATGTGGACAAGACCAGATGATACAGTGCACACCATGACTTTTCTACAGTTAATCCCTTTAAGCATAATGATTGTATCAATGTGGAAATAAATGCTATAGTATTTCTAACTTTTATATAATAGCCCCGGGATCTTTTCCATGTCTTCAACCTGTTAATTTATTTTAATCAGAATTATCAGTCCATTTACTATTTAATCAATCTGGCTCCTTAGCGTATTACATATTCTGTCCATACAGACTTAAAATTGAAAAAAAAAAAAAAAGTCAGTAACATCCCTATAGCCAGCATCAACACCGCAAGCATGCTATAACCGGATCCACCAAACATACAAACTTTAAAACTGCGACAGTTGAAATATATTGTGTTAAACAATAACAGTTTTACATTTCAGACTGTTTTTTTGTATGACACTTGCACATTATCATCTACATATTTTACACAGTCAGTTGGTTTGAAACAATATAAGCATGCACATTCAGGCTTAGTGCAGTATTTGTCTTCATGTGCCAGTGAAACATGATAAAGAAAAACACTACACCCTGCTCCCCAGTGGTGAGGACTGTGTCATCAGAACACAGATTGAATTCTAGGCCCATTAGAGGTGGCCAAGAGGGGATCAGGTGGATGTGAAGTGACAGGGAAAATGGGAGGAACAAATACTGAATGGTGAGAGGTAGAGGAAAGGAACGAGTCCACAGACTGGCCAAACTGGACTCTAGCCAAACTCATCGACCGGAGCAGTATCTCTGGATCCAGACACCATTGCTCACTGAGCAATTATGGGCTGGCTGTTTAAATGACTGTCTCATGTTGACTCTTTTAAAATGCTTTCTAATATTTAAAATAATGCTAAATTTATCTTCTGGATGGTGTGACAGAAATGTGTTCACCCTGTCATCTCGAGTTCGACTCGCAATGACACCATGGCCATTTGGCTAGGAGTCCTGGGAGGTAGCACGTGATACTTTTTGCCCTCCCTGGTTGGTAACTGTTGTTTGATAGCAAAGAGCTACCAGATGGATGAGAAATCCGTATAACTAAATTAGGCAAAACATTAAGGAAAAGTGAGTGTGCTCATGTTGTGTTTTTATGCTATGCTACTTATAATAAGGAGCTTATAATGCAAAATTCATGTTTTAGTCATTTTTATACATTCAGATGGGTCTCCAGTGTGAGTGTGCAAAAACAGTGTGAATAAAACAGTACCTACTTTTTAAGTTTTTGTACTGGGCTTAAACAATCGAATTAGATTTTGCCCCTAATGTGACCTCATATAAGAAGATACCTTCCCACAGCCTGTTGTTCAGCAGTGCTCAGCTCTGCTCGTGGGGCGTGGCTCAGCAGTTACATAGACTTGGAGTTAAACAAAAGAGGAAATCCTGAATCCTGTGTTAACTTTTTTTTATTTGATAAAAATGGTCAAATATGGGACCTTTGAAGTTTAAACTAAAACAAAACAGATTTTTTAAGCTAACATCCTAAGTATATCCAGACAGTAAAGTAGTGCTTAAGCTGAGTTGACTTTTACCACCATTTTTCAGGGCTTGACTAAAATGTCCGAAGATTTGCCGAAGAAATTGAGGGAGACAAGTTAGACTGCCTTGTTCCCTGCTTGCCCCTCACCTGTGATTTAGTCCAGCGGTTGAGAGAAGTGCCGTCAACAAACTGTTATTACCTCAATAAAGGGCAAAATCGATAGTGCAGAAATGAGCAGCCAGGCCCAGCGGCCGATGCTGTTAATATCTGGCTGGGAGTGTTAGAGGGAGCAGAGGACAAACTGAGTGAGAGAGTGAGAGAGACATAGACAGACGTAGGGGATTAAAACCACCACTACTTACAGAAACTGAGGGTAAAATCCATCTGCACTGATCAACCCTGTCACCACAATTTACCAGACATGTAGAGCCATGCAGAGAAATGATTTTTCATTTAACTTCCCCGGTATGCTACCTAGTCTCTTCTTTTTCCTTTCTCTCCTCCTCTCTTGCTTTCTCCTCCCACTCCAGCTGCGTCTCCCCCCCCTTGTGGTGACTCAATTACTGTTGGCTGAGCAATAATAAAGTGTGGGCGGCAGTGGCTTCGATCGCATGACCCAGGTGAAGGCAGCTCAGGACAGCTGACTTCACCATGATGGATCACCCGGATCCCTTTCTTTCTCTCCCTGCTGCTCTCCCTTGGTGACCCTCTTTCTCTTTCCTGCCCCCATCCTCCCCCATCATCCAACCTTCCTTCTCTCTTACCTCTTTATAAGAGCCAGAACTGGAGACGATGCTACGTGTACCATGGCTGTGCACTCTTATGGTGCATATTAGTTAAATCAGGCTCACCACGGCATACACAAATCTCTTGTACTTTAAGGTTACTTTTTTTTATTATATTTTTTGTCATTTAAATGGATGTCCAATGTAAAAGCAAAAATGTGAGAGAAAACTACAACACTGTATTGGGCTTAAATAAGCCAATTAGATTTTCTCCCTAATGTGATCGCATATAAGAAAATACCCTCCCCTGGGTTGTTGCTCAGTTCTGCTCTTCTCTGGTGGGCGTGGCTCAGAAGTAGCTCATTTTCATTAAACACTGAAACGGTGCATGTGAAGAAGTAAGAAGTAAGGAGTAAGAAGTGAAGAAATAAAGGAAGTTCAAGGTTTCAAAATTGCATTATCTGACTGATTATATCACTATGTTAACTTTTTAAAGAAATAGTAAAATATAGGACCTTTAACATAAATATGCTACTCGTTACACACACCAACAACAATTCTATAATGGTATATATAGTCAAGCCAAAATAGAAAATTGTATCCCCTGGGACTTCCCCAACACCTGACTTGATAGTGGTCGAGCAGTGGAAAGCAGTTGGGTATTTTTTTCCTACTCATCTCATTCACATGAGCCCATAGTGCAGGTGCACAGCTGCTCATTGCTTGGTGGCTGTCCAACCATATTCATTAGAACTGCAAGGGAGTCTGTTAAAAATATGGCATGCCGTTAAGACATTCTCCAGGGAGGAGCAAAGGCAGTTTTTCTGACCCACTCCCCTCTTGATGAACACAGTGGGAAAGGTGCGATGGCTCACCCCACCTGGGACCTGACTAATGCATTCAAATTCATCACTGGCCCAGTGAAATGAGCCCAGGCCAAGCCAGAGTTAAAACCACACCGATCATATATGAACTGCGGACTGTGTGTCAGTCTGTAAGAAATGAACCAGACTGCTGCTAACATGACAGACAGAAATAATGATCATGACTCCTTTCTTAGATTAGGCATAGAAATGAATTTAGCCTCAATAAAAGGTTTCAACTTGACAGTCTTCCATTCAGAAGAGTCAGTAAGTCTAAGAGGTGATGGTGGTGTGTGTGCATCTGTGTATGTGTGTGTGTGTGTGTGTGTGTGTGTGTGTGTGTGGTATGCTGACAATGTCCATGGTGAATTAGGGACAGAGATCAAACACAACGGCCCTATTTAGCCACACTAACAGCGGCCTGTACATCTGTTCTCTCTAAGCCAGCTGGAGAATGGCAAATAAGAGAGATATGAGAGTTGGTGCCAGGGGTGTTCATCAGCATCTAGTCTCCACAAACTATTCAACACATAACATAACATAACATAACATAACATAACATAACATAACATAACATAACATAACATAACATAACATAACATAACATAACATCATATTGTGTAACATGGGTGAGGAAATGACACAGTTAAATAACATACACTGTGATAACAGCGACAGCAGTTTTTATTATTTGAAATCCCTTCTTACACTTTGTGTCTACTTTCCATATCCCGTCTGACCTAACCGAAATGAAGTTCCATCCTAAACCAGGATTCTGAATTGATGTACTGTGGGCTGACCTTAGTCACATTATAGGTATAATGGATGCAGTGGCTCTGGGACAATGAATACCAATAGCCCACTTCTAATATGGGGAGGACTTATATAACAGTACAAGGTCAAACATGGACTGACTGCAAAAGAGCATGACCAGCCAGCCATAATTACTCTTTTTTAGTCTATTAAGTGCTGCAGCTCATATGGGGCTCAGGGGTATACGACATGGAGAAGATAAAGTACTGTTTATTTATCACTCCCATAGGATTCATTAACATCTCTTTAAGTGGCATGAGAATGGAGGAGGATGTAAACACCCTTTTTTCCTTTTTGCCATGACTGGATGTCTCCATTTGTATGAATAAATCCTGTCCTTTTTTTTAAAATAAAAAAATTAAAGAATGTTACAACAATAGCAAACAATTAAATAATCAACAAAACAATAAATTAAGAAATTAAGAAGCAAAGGTGAGAAGCTGTACTAGAACAATGTATTGTCTTGCAACAAGGTTAAAGGGAACATGTTCACAGTGAAAGTGTTTGCTAATGTAGCATAATGCTGAAAATTAGATGACGCATGAAGTGATAAACTGGAACTGACCTTTGGCAAGCGTTCAGGATCACCTGGATGTCTGGGGATGACCTTCTGTAACCGCTGGAACCCATAGTCAATGGTGGGCTCATTCAGTGCTGAGGAGGAAAATCAAAACAGCGTGACGTAAAATTTCACATCCAACTCTATTAAGTACCTTTTATACTGTGATGCTCGAAAACAATTAACTGCTCATTACATATTTGCCCAAAAAGAAACATGCAGGAGGAAACGAGTATGTCAAAACCATAAATATAATGTCAAATGAGAAATGGTCTGAAACAAGCAAGCAGAAAAACAGCAAGTGCTGCCAGGCAGCGCTTTATGAATAAAACAGGACTCCAGGAATCAATGTGTACGCCTTCTAACAGTTCATTCTGCTCCCTCTGCAGCAGCTCACACACAGCATTCTATATCAGATATCAGCCTTCACAAATGAACCCCCCCATGGTGGTTATGTAAAACGGTGCACATGCTGTTTAGGATAACAGAACACACACAGCTCTGCTGACGCTATGCTATGACAGATTTTCAGCCATTAGGAAATCATAGGTTTTTTAACCTTTAGATTATCTTCACTATGACTGACTAACTGCAGTCTGTCATTGGAGCATGTGTTCTTTCTGTGTGTGTGTGTGTGTGTGTGTGTGTGTGTGTGTGTGTGTGTGTGTGTGTGTTCCCTGGTTCTAAAACTCTCTTTTTAAAATGCAGTTTATAAGTTAGTCGAATTGCATTGCACTTTTACTTTCCCTGCCACGCAAATTTATTTAGTCTTAAATAGTTGTACTTATGAACACACATAATTCTATTTTGCGTCTACACGTACTGTAGCGAGATGCTAACAAGAAGCAACAGATTTTAGTTGTTTGTGCATCATCCTAAAGTAACTAAAAATGCATGCTTGCATTCCTTTACATTTCCATTAAAATTGATACATTTCACTCTATTCAAACTCTACACATTCTCCCAAGTACTCATTACAAATCTCACATTGCTCAACTACCAGCTAAATCAATACATTTTTACTTAGGTTATTATCTATATTTAAAACACTCAAACAAATCCATAATCTGCAGCCAGGGTTCTTTGTGCATGGACTGCCTAAAAGTTCCTGTTATTAGGATCAAAGATTGAAGTTACGTTAAAAATGGTCTTTTGAAAATGTTGTATGGACTTCAGTAAGTGTGGTACTATACTATAATTTTCAAACATGCAAGGTTATGTGGATAAAAACAAGAACACACATATTTTTGGTTCTGCCAACTTTTATACTTATACTGCTTCACAAAGGTTAATAAATGGCGTTTTGAAGGAGCCATACTCTTAATACAGTAAATCTCACACGTTTAATACAAAAACACTTGGTAATCTGCGCAAATATTCATAAATCCAATAATTCAGTTCATGTTTTGATTTCTGTAAGGCAACATTTCAAGTTTAGAAGATTCCAGTCCACATAGATATAGGAACAGGCAATGAGGCAATATTTAAAAAGGAACATGATCTGGGCAATAGAACCAAACATCCTGCACTGTCAGACCACACGGGCCTCGATGCACTGTTTTTCTAACCTTCCTGGTCTGTGAATTACTTTTGCAATGACACAATAGGCCTTTTTCGGTCCGATCAGCCTGCTATACTTGCTTATATGTTTGTCCATTGTGTGTTTGTCTATTGTGAGTGCACCACCTGCATTATAGAGGCAAAATGTTACCTCAAATGCCAACATTCAAAAAAAAAAAATTATATTAAAAAAACAAGACAAAACAAAAAAAAAACCCCACCAACCTAAACAATGTTGCCGTCAGTGTGGTGATGCATGAATTACCACACCAAAGAACCAGGATAACTAAATCGATTTATCAAAACCACCGCTACATTTTACTATAAAATGTATAGTAATGAGTGAGGAAGTAGTAAGAAAAGCTAACCACAATCAAACCCTGCAACGTTTATATATGAGTTTGGTCAGTTGTATTACCTGTTATTTTAACCTCACACAATCATTCTATGAAGGAATTATTATAATGCATTTACTTTATCTACCGATTCAAAGAAAACATGAGTCTTGCCGATGTTGTTCCCGACGACTCCCTCAATCGGAAAAAGTGGAAAATAGCATGCAAAAAAGTGGACCCCGCTTCAGGGCTTTTTACTATTAAGTCTAAATGCAGCAAGTATCACTTAGTAAAGTGACAAAATTCATACAGAAATCCTGCCTTGAAAACTGTAATGTCTGTGCACTTTACTCTGAAAATGATTCTCGTTTGCTTTTCGGCTTCCCACGGACGGGTCTTATTGAAAGCATTTAATAACAAAGTTGTCAGCATGACAGAGCGATCTGGTGTTTTCTCATTTAGTTTACACACATGGTAATGTGCACTTAACAGAAGCAATTAGGGGACTATGTAGATACTGAAGGAGGTTGATATGTGGGTGCTGATGTTACGTATCATATCAGCTTAATAGATGGGCCTACAATTTATAATTGATATTGTATACCTGAAGTAAACAAGATAGGATTTAAGTGTCTAGCATAACAAGCTCTGTTGCCGTGAGCATGACATTGTCATGTTTCTCTTATTCCTTCTGTTTTCATTCATTCAGCTGCATTTACAGCTCTTGCACAGAACAGAAGATGGAACATTAATAGCAGTGTGTGACATAGACAGTTTAGCCTGCATTAGATTGTTCTAATGAACATGAATGCAAAGCAGAGAGATATGCAGAATGCAGTTTCTCTTTGTCAAGTGTCCTGGCCATCTTTCTGTTTGCCCTGTAAACCACAGCCTGGTCATTTCCTCAGGGAATGTGCTCAGCTCTCTTTAGCCCCTACAGCTGAAAGGACAGACTGAGGGCAGCTTTTCCATGCAGGCGAGTGTAGTCAGATGGCACAGGGCCTACAAAGAAAAGATGTGCCCAGCTTGGCCTGCTTTCACTGGGCACTATGGCACATGCAAAAAAAGACTGAATCCTGACCATCACTCCTCGTTACTACACAGGAAGACCTCCAAGCAGCAGGTGGGAGCTAGCACTTAATCGCTATTAAAGTGGAGTGAACAAATGGCTCTCAATCTAGATCAAGTGTCTTCATTCCTGCTCCTAGATAGCTATAGGAATCACACATGCCTGATATACAGATAATCAATTTCATCAGCTTACTAGATCAAATGTGCTGGATTAGGTTTGGAACAATACTCAGCAAGAGGTCAGCTTAGGTTCAGTTCTAGTAAAAGGCTTTAGAAGCAGGGTGTAACTTTGAAATGCATTTGGAGCCATAGCCTTCTTTAACTTCGATTTCATAATAGTGGTTAACAACAGCTTTCAGTTTTTCAGAGGTTTTAACAAATTGTAGATGTGAATGGCTTCCTGATTAAACCCCCTGTATTAAGAAATGTGGAATGAATGATGACACCACCTAGTTCCACAGCTGCTTGCTCGGCCTGATGGCTGACCAAGTGTTTACAAAAAGAGCTGAACAAAAACTGTTAAAACAATCTGGGATCCATGATGGAAAGCAGAGCACAGCTATCGTCCAGGGAAAGAAAAACAAAAACAGCCAAATGTGACAGAATGATGCAAAGCCACCCTAAGGCTGATAATACATCATATCTAAATAGACTTCCTGTAATTAAGCCTGCTAGAGTTTCAAGTCAAGGATTACAAAGTGTGGTGCAGGAATCAGAATGCGGTGAGCCCTGGGAGGGTCGTACACTGTATGGGGGATAGGGTATAGCAGGAACAGATGAATAAATGTATAATGCTAGGGAAAGAGGCTGAGAGAATAGCTGAGTTATGAGTTCAGACCAGGGTTATGGTATAAAGGGACTTAAGTGAACACAGTACGGGGGGGGGTGAGCATGTAGTATTTACACCTAACCCTAAACTAGGACACTGCAATATTTATTAAGCTCATGGTTAGCTTGCTTAGTTAAGTTAGACTCACAAATGTGTATAAAACATGTATAAAGAGCTAGCCTGGGATTCGTGGAGGCTGACATCTCCAGAGATAAAATGGATAATGAATTGCTAACTCGTAGATGTAAAGTGTGTGACACAGTACTAAGTGTAGATACATCTCCTTCAAGAGAATGTAATGAGGCAGGACAATGTAAAGGAGGTGTTTTAATGTGCTGATATATAGATGGATAGGGGAGATATCTAAACTGTACTCTACTGCCCTCTCAGACATCTTCACATGTTTACTCCCCCTCATTGCTATTGATTTCCACATTCTGTACAATCTCCTCACTAGCCAGGCCGATAATGCAATCTTACTGAGAGGAGAGAGAGAGAGAGCGAGAGAGAGAGAGAGAGAGAGAGAGAGAGAGATCTGAGAAATGGCTGGAGCATATATTGAATTGTAAAGGAAAAGAGGAGGAATATGGTTTTCCTCATTAGGTACCCTACTGTACTTTCACACCTAGGATGATGGCGATGAAAACATTTCATCAACACAGTCAACAATATTCCAGAAAAAGTCAAAAACGCTTTTAGTAACAAGCAGTGACAACAGGAAAGGATATTTATTCAACCTAAACAAAGTCATGCATCCCACTAGACCATCCTAACTGATCAGAGAGAGAGAGAGAGAGAGAGAGAGAGACATATCCTCAATGGGGTCTGGTGATTTCCAGTTCCTCCGCATGCTTCTTCAAAGGGACCAGAGTTCCACAAAAAGCACTGGAGAGAATCTTTTGCCTCTGTTCTCGTTCATGATCACACATTCTGGGGAAGTTCTTGAAATACATAATGTACATACTCCTCTCATCTCACTGTATAGACAGCAGACCGAAATAACGAATACTGGAGATATTGGATATTCACCAGAATAGATGGGAGACTTGCATTCATCACAGTATCAGTGTTCCTTCTCCGGTTTCCCCACTCACATGGGGGGATAATAAGGTTATGTGTGATGTCATAAATAATATTTCTAACATTGAAATCAGATATTCTAAATCAATATAGAAAAGAATATCCTAGCTATACTATACCACCTCATTATGTTTACACAATGTAATCAATATAAGTAAATATAAAGCTGGTCGCTGGTGCTGGTGCCCTAATGATCATCAAACTGAATTTTCTGCTACTTGACCTGACAATGTGTTAAGAGCTTTTCCCTTTGACCAACAGTACAGACAGATTAACCATACAAGATGTCCATGTTTAGAATCAGAATGGCTGAAACATATAAACAATAAATATATAAATGAACAAGAGCCACTGCTTGAAGGATTGTGTGCAATCACACAGATCAATGCTCATAGAAATTTCATGAAGGCACCGCCAGATCGCTTCATATTTCACAATAATAATGAGAGGCCTGCAGGGGCAGGTTGGTGGGGGGAGGACAGGTCCGTCAAACCATTAACTTTTTTTTATTAAAATCACACTAATTCACAAAACTCTTGGAGCCATTAGGCATGGCTAAAATGAACAGGTTTTTCTTACAGCATAGTCTTTAAGACGAGCCACTGGCTCTGAGTGGTGAACTGGGTCAGGTGACCAGACTTAGACCTGCTGTATCCCTGATTGACAGAACAGAGAGGCATGCTGGGTAATTGGTCTTTAGCGGAACCTTTTAACAGGCACTTGTGGGCTTTGTACAGAGCTGTTAATGTCAGGGTGGTAATGTTATCTCTTTTCTCTCTCTCTCTTTTCCCCAGAGCTCTCTCTCAGGTGTGATCTCATATGCTGTGGATGGGAATCAATAGGCTCAGTGGCAGAGTGTTCGATGCCGGCCTGAATTATTGCTTCATTTTTCTGCCTATATAGATGAGGCCTGTTTTCCCCCTACCCGACCCACACTGGGATCAATATCTTACAATCTCATTTTTATCCATTTTTCCATAAAACCAGTGATTGCGTTTATTTGGAAAAACTGACAAACTAAATAAGGTATGCCTTTAAGAAAGGGGCACACGTATAGGAGGAACCTGAGCCATAAAATGGATGACTTGTTTTTCTTGATCCTGAGTGGTGGTTGCTCTGAGGCAAATATGTTTGTGTGAAATGGCCCACTGAAGACTTTATACCCTTAATCAAACTGATTTCACTATATCTTTATGTTGACAATTTTCACATGTCAAGGATCAGCAATGTACTTGGAATGGTTAATATTTATCAAGGAGTATGACTCCATTTGTCAACTGAATCAAAGACCCTTAAAAGAAAAAAGGCGTCTTAACACAGTGGACAAATGCTATCTATCTAAACATGTGTATCAATTGTGAAGCACAGTTATGTTTAGTTATACACATTTGACATAAAAGACAAGTGATATTTGTTTTAATAGCTACCATAATAACCTTCCAAGCCTTTGTGTAGAATCATTGTGTCTTTAACAACACCTACAATACAATAAAATAAATAATAAACAAAGACCATTTACAACTAGCAAATGTTCCACTAGGCATTTTGTCCAGCTTTATTTTAGTTTAGGTCAAAAGCCTTTGTTCTTCCTCAGTTTCAGTGAATAATGCTTCCCATAGTCCCCATCATTGGATGGGAATTAGAGAACTTCCCCTAATGTGATCCAGCAGAGTCTTTTTATTATCAGGCCTGATGGGTGCTGTTCAGCCCACTGGCCTGCATACTGAGCAGGAAAGAATTGCCTGCTGAACCTCACAAGTGATTCATCAACACCTCCAATCTACTGGTCGCACCGAGCACACACACATGCCTGTTGGAAGATAGTGTTATAACTCTGCCTCCCACTGCATGGAAACGGATGGAAAGCCTTTTCAACTAATGGTTCAAATGTGGCAATCTTGTACAAGGTAATATGCAACCAAACATGGAAATGCATTTTTTGCTGATGGAGGGAGGGAGAGAGAGAAAGAGAGCAATGATTCAGTCCTCTTATCTGCAGAATGCCATGCAGGAAGGGTAATGTCCCAGATGAAGAGTGCTTAATTGTTTCTAATGATAAATATAATTGCATCCCTTGCAATTGGATGTCTAATTGCAAAGAGCAGCGCCGGAAAAGTACTTACACAATCTCTAAGCATTCTTTATCACTAGAAAACCTTAAAACTCTGCACCAAGAAAAAAATGGCAAATGGTGGTAAGATTTGTTGGACTATATCTGGGGCTCAATTATCCCTCGGTGTGCATGTGGGCTTCCGTTTTACTGCAAACCCTTGTATTGACCAGTATGTGCCAAGAATTTGAGACCCCTAAAATGACATCATCCATTATCTGGCAGGCTTTTGAGAAATCCATTAACCAAGTGGTCTCTGGGTTCATAAGCAGACACAGCAGTTGGTGCCATAATGCAACTGGATCCTCTGAAACCATCAAATGCCACTGAAATCAAAATAATACATTTAAAACTAATCTTAAGGCCAAAGTGGAAGTAGAGCTGTTTTGAAGTATATACAGTATTACGTTTGGTCACAATTAGCATGCCTTTTGATACTCTCCAGTGTGGCTCTCTGCTGTTCTTCAGGTACAGCCCCACATTTCCGCATGGTTGTGGAGCATACAAGCATGGCAGCATCGGTGCACCATTGATTTAATTAGGTCTCCATTTCCTCTGGCTGACAGAAGTTGATTAGAGGCGCCAGATGTCCCATACGTAATTCTGCTGCCAGCTGCCATGCAGTCCGGCCAATCCTCTATGATTAGTACCCACTGGCAACTGGGCATGGTCAAGGTGCCAATTGGAGGCAGGGGACAGGAACGGCAGGCTGATGCCCCTAACGCCACACCGAACACCAACGGGGCTGCTGGGACGTGGGCACCAGAAGAAAAGGAAGGCTTGCATGTTTTATGAAACTTTGAAGGCAAACAGTGTAAAAAAAAAAGTCAGCACAGAAATTACTCTGTAACTGTTCTATAAAACAACAAGGCACAATGCGGTACAACTAACAATTCTTTCTTTGAATTGCTTTAGTTTTGCTAGCAGTATTTGCAAAGAATCACAATCTTAACAGACTCCTTATGAGAAAAAATAGTTGTGATAAAGAGCCTGGCCATCTACCGTCGGCTGCAGAGGTGTGGGTTTTTAACTTTTTTTTTTGTTGAAAAATCTCTCCTTTCATGCCTGGTCATGTGCGTAGTGAATGGACTATGAAAAGAGGCCAAGTTTAGTGCCATAAACCCGATGAGCACACTCATTTACACACATGAATGCGTAGGCACAGACATAGACACATGCTGTGCTGACAATGGCCACAGCTGAGCACCCTTTAAATGCATTTATGAAATCTATTTTTCATATTTATCTCCTGGGTATTAAAGCTTTAATTACTTTAATTGCAAGTTGCAAATTTACAAACACCATCTTTACATTTTTCAGAACACATATTTCTTTCAACCAATACTTTTTCTGAAATTTGAAATTTATACAAAAAAAAAAATGTATATCGTGTTGTTTTTACCTGTATAGATGAATCTGCCTGGTGTTCCCTTACAGAATTGTTTAGACTTGTAGGACAGAGTGACTTCCACCACCCCAGGGATGTGCCTGGGGGGAGTCTGTACCCGAATGGCATGAGGTGTGATAAGCTATGAGGAAGAGAATGGAGCAAAGGAAAAATCAATCATCATGGGCATTTATAATAATCTATACATAACAAATTACTGTTGTTACAAAATAATTTATTACCACTGTATTATTTTTCAGTAACAGCACACTCTATTGTTTTATGTCTCTTATAATGCAGCAATTATTACAATTTGATAGCTAATAAGGAATGATATATACAGTACATACAGGTTTTTATCCATTTTTATTTATATTAATTGTTACAGAATGTCCCTCAGACAAGTTAGTTCAGGTTATCTTTTGGTCCCTCAACACCACCACCAACAACAACAAAAACAAAACAGAAACTGCAAATCTCCTTGAAGGAATTTCCCATGACAGGAAACTTACATGAAACTTTATCTTGGCAGTTATGCTAGAGATCCTTCTCTAAATGTTAAATAAGCATCATGTTGCAGAAATCATCATATCTGTGATTTTATTTTGCTTCTTAAAATTGGAATTAATTATACAGTATGTCCCTGTGAATTAGGTATTACTAGAAACATCCATTCTAATAGTAAATATTATTAGTAGTATTCTTCTACCCTAAATCTGTCATAAATCACCTCTGGCCAACAATAGCTATGAAAGTAACTGGAAGGTTGTACTGTAATTAATGATATATGATGCATATAACATTTTTATCTCTATGACTATATAGCCACAATAAATATTTCATAATGCGCGTCTTCTGCATCATAGCAATGAATTTCTACAATACATAGTATATCACACTAGTAAAAATGCTGTTATCAACAAAAACCTGAATGTAAAATAAAATCGTTCAAATATTTACATCAGTTCCAAAATATCTTAGTATTCAAGTTTATCCCCTTTTTGCTTTAATGACAGTCTGTATTTGAGTTGACAGAGACTTGAGTTTGTATTAAACCGGACATTTTGTACATAGGAGTTAACCAAGTCCAGATCACCAATTTCTGGTAAATTCATCCCAGTCATCTGGGAATTGTGCAAAATAATGAAAATTAAATAGTCAGGTAAATAGTTTTGTCATTTGTCATTTGTCATTTTTTGATTTCCAGTAAAAAAAAATTAAAAAAAAAAACTTCAGGAGTTGATCGCTTCGACTCCTGGAGTTTTTTTTTCACTGCATGTGTGGTGAGCTAGTAGATCATGTACAGCGGAACAGAGAAGGTGACATAGTTTCGCTCTCACCTAGTACGCCTCCAAATGAATCATTATTTTATGTAGACACTGCTCAGTATGTGAGTCAGCAGGACAGAGTAATGTGTCTGGGAGCATTACCAGAGTCAAAACTGATGTCTTTAGTAGAATCGACATATGGAGCTGCATCAGGCATTGCCATGAGGTTACACACATGTCAGTATGTTATCAGTCTGAAGATGGGGATACTAAAATGTAAAATAATGGAGACTAAAATATTCGCAATTACGTCAAACTCCTCTTCATTGGATTCATTATTTTCTTTTATTTTCTTGATTGCCAATTTCTCTTTAACTTTTTTTTTCTTCTTAAATTACTGTATGTGTTATTAATGAGTAACTGGATGTGTACAGAATGTATTTACTGTAGGATTGCCAGCTACGTTGGCCTATTTACAATCAGATGTATTAAAGTGTCCTTTGAGAACAAAAAACAATACATTAAAAGGTAAACAGCCAATTATGTCTCAGCTACTTTGTAATTTAGTAATTATATAATAACAGTTATATAAACTCAGTAAATGAAAATATGAACCTTGACCTGCATAAAGTGCTGTTTAATCATTAGTATGAATAATTGAATGTGTGGTGCCAAGTGGACTGACCTCGCTCCAGACCAGCATGGTGCCAAATATGACCTGCAACCCATCAAAGAAGTTGTCCCCGATTATAATAACAGTGGCCCCTCCTGTAGTCCAGCCCTCACTGGGACTGATGGCTTTAATGCAGGGCGTGGCTGCTTTCACAATGAGAGAGAGAGAGAGAGAGAGAGAGAGAGAGAGAGAGAGAGAAGAAATCCTTAGATACTGTATAACATACCAGTCACTATTGAAGATTAACATTTGAGATGTAATTTCCATTGTACAGTAGGTCATAGATAAGTTGCCATTTTTAACCACAGAAATAAACTTATAAAATAAAGCAGTTAGAATCAAAGCATAAACATTTATAAATAGAACTTCTGATGCCAGGCACTCTGGATAAATTGTTTGACAATCCATGAAAAGGCAAAATATAATTCATATTACCAATATTCAAGAACCTGTGAACTTCCTGTGAGACATACCAATAGTCAAAGTAATTGGCACATCTTTTCTTGGTTATAGGATCAGATTTATAAGGCCCATTTGGAAACTGAGGCTACAATAACCTAATAACAACTGACAGAATCATTAAGGCAGTCACATATGATTATTCTGAGGCTGGTCCTTTTTGAAACAATCTCATATGCTTCATGATACTATTATGGAAGTGACAGATGTCCTGCAGTCACCAACCATCATTTTAAAACTACTCAATATGAAGCCCTACCCTGATGCTTTATACTACATACCCCTGCTCTCGTGTTACCAGCAGCATACCAAGGTTGAGGGACAAAGCTCTCATCACTTTATTCCACCAAGCCTCTGTTGGATAAATCGTAAACGGTTTGCTGAATTTTAATCAAAAGTGTTACAGGAAGAGTTGCTGTGTTGGGAGAGGATAAGAACGCAGGATAAAGTGGATTGTGAGAAGAAGGAGAAGAGAGAAGGGAGGAACTGCCTGTCATCACACAGGACTGTGTGTATGAAAGGAGATATTCCCAGTCAGATTTTGTTTTGATTTAAGGGATAATTAAAGGAATGTAAGCATCTGTTAAAAAAAAAAAAAAAAAAAAAAAAGCACTCTCCCTTTCCCATGTTCTGTCAGTGATCACGTCACACTAATGACCCTGAGCCCCTCTGTACCCAAAGGCGGTGAATGCTAATTTGGATGATTATATTTATTAAATATTACTTCGACCCATGCACACAGGGAGGGCCCTGCGCGGCTGCTTGTTTTATGACACTCGTGTAAATGTCATGAGATCCCAAGTCTGTACAGGAGTCGATCAAAAGGCCAGCCGCTGCGGGACACACTGGCAAAACAGCAGCAGGCCATCAAAATTCAACACCTTAATAAGCTGCAATTTCATTTCGCCATGCTGAACTTTGGCTGAGGAACCTGAGCTTGCCATCACATTGAGGGCAATTTATTTGACTAATTACTGCTATTCTAGCTTGGGGGATGGGTAAAATAAGAAAAAAAAATGATGGGAAGAATAGAACAAAGATTGGACAAGAATAGTGGAGTAATGCATGTGGATTCCAGTGCACTTCAATGTCAGCCTGAATATCCCTGCTGTTCATTAATTAAGGGATGGTACTTATTTCATTCATCCTCAGACAGAGAAAAAAACCTCAAATGTAATGAAGCAACATGTCTGCCACAAGAATGTGGTGAATATGCATTGAACACCGGGCTGCGTGTGCAGATCCATGTGTGTGTGCATGTGTGAATGTGTGTGTGAGTGTAAGTTCTTCCTTCCAGGCATGGAAATTCATTCCTATGTTCCTTATTTGGATAAGATGAATATTAAAACACTCACCTTCAGGTTGTATTTTACTTAAATATAATAGTGTATTAAAACGTAATCTGTCTGTTGAAACACAACTACAAAGGAACCAAATTATTAAAGCACTATTATTATTAAAGAGTAGAACATAACTCTAATAATGAGAAATGTAAACTAATTAGTGATAAATACATGAGGTTTCTAAGACTTCAAACAATTTAGACTCTTAAAACTGGATGGCATTCATTAGATGGCATTAGATAAATTCTCAAAATTTTGGATTTGTGGCTTAATATTTGGCTAATATATGGCAAACTACATTAAAGATTAACACTGGATCCTTTTTATTTATTGATTTATTTTAAACACTACAGTATATCATGGTTGCCAGGCTATAACTAGGACAAATGTTGGAGAATGCCCTTTTTTTTTTACTGCATTTTGCTTTCTGCTGTTGCGCACATGCGCACGGCGATTGCAGCGACATGGCATAATTCAATATGGCGTCTGCACTAAACTGAGAACGATAAAGAGGTACGATGCAGCAATCTGTGATGGTAATCTTGGCTTGGGATGACTCTTTTGCAGTGCTCTGAAATTGTGCATGGATTAACCAGATGGTGTACTGGGAATCCATCTGATAGGATTAAACTTTGCTGCCTTCCATTGCCGCCATCTGTTCCCCTGCGCTGCTTGCTTGTGTACAGAACGTGCACATGCACACTAACACATTCAAACACTCATGCACATGTCCTGAACAGCCACACAGAGTGTTTATTCCTCTGAGTTTGTAGCCTGAAGCTGACCAGGCCAGCTTTTATGCCGTTCGCACTCAGTTGTTGCAATGGCCTTGGCTCTCGCTGTCCCACTCTGTTTTCACAACCTCCAGCTTAAAGACCTCACTGCACAGACCGCCTCTGAGATGGCAGTCTTGTTAGCCAGCAGAGAATGAGAACTATGTTTCCAAATCAATGCAGCACAACTCAAACTGGTCTGAGCAGAGGAATACTCTAGGTGAACGATGCTAATTATTTGACCTGTGAAGGCTGACCACATGTTATAGGCTCAACTTGAGTAGAACGAGACTACAGTAAGTGGAGAGCTGACTTTTTTGGCATTCAGACAAGGGCCAGAGACATTTGAGGACTGGAAAGTATATACTTAAACTGTCATAAAGAGTAAGTACTGTATTAGAACTTTATTAAAAGAAATAGCAAAATAAATAAAGAATATGACTTGACGTTTCTGTTCCAACCCAAGATTGAATTCATTTGCTCAAATCTGATTTCTAACCAAAGAGAAGGCAGATAAAAATTATACAGTGCTCAGTATAAACTACTCTTTGCTCTTATAGGACACATGTAGAAATCTAAAGGAAGCAAGTCACTAAGATGATGCTGATTCCCTCATTTTTTTCCAACCTGTGCAACCTAAGAAGTAGAGCGATTGCATTTTGTCAGTTTGATCAAGATGAGATTCTTTACAGCAAATATTCACTCCATTGTGTGTTTTATTCCTGAGTGATGTGTGGTTGTGAATCAGGTTCTTCTGCTAAACAGTGGCGGATCCGCAGAAGAGCTCAGTCATGACTGGGAACATAAGGTAATCATCACCATAGTGGTGCCTAGAGCACTCCAGCCTGTAGGAATACTTCCCTTTCCTCGGCTTCTCCCATGACTGGTTAAGTGGGGAATCTGTAGATAATAATATATAGAAACTGGATTTTCATGTAGCTACTTAGTGTATATTTTATTCATGCATGGGGCAGACGGGGAACTGATGTAGTGCTGTTAGTTTCCTCTTGCTTTTGCCCTATGAGCAGTCAGCTGTTTAACAAAGTACAAGCAACAGTAAGAAACAGAAGAGGAAAGAACTGTGTTGGGATAATGATGCAACTTTTTTTTTTTTTTAGTCAGTATGTCATCTTTCTCTACTCTGCAATTCTCTTTGTTGATGAGACAAAGCTCTGGCCAGTGTGATAAAGTGGTCTAGTTTTGCTGAATTCAGAGATCCCAGTGTTATTCATTATCTTCATGCAAATAATTAGTTTGTTGGTCTGGGGGAAAAAAGAAGCAGTGAAGTAAATTCCCTGACAGGTCAGTGCATAGCAAACAGGGGTCACTGAGAGATTAGACATCATAGCTGTATTCAAATTACACACATCAGTATTCAGATCTCAGATGCAATCACACTCTACTCAGACTAGAATGTGTGAGGTGCATGTGCGGAACGCTGAGTTTGTCTACAACAGAGGCATAAGCCTGACATTATTGTATTAAATTGACAACTTAAACTAAATCAGTTGGAACTGAGCAAATGCCAGGCCAGAAGCTAGAACACTACTACATACTGTATGATCCAGCTTAAAATATTATGAGGTGTTTTAAGGATTCACTGTTTTTGAACAGAGGAATCAAATCAAGATTTGCATCAAAGTGAAATGATGCATCGTGTAAAATATCTTGGCGCTAAACTGATTGAGAGCTGATGTGTGAACTATCTGGTGATGATAAGCTTTCGCCCACCAATTTAACTTATTCTCGATGAAGCTTTTCATACTACTTGGTTTAAATCACAGATTAAACCCCGGTAGTGTAATATGTTGTCATTCAACATGAAATCAGTGCAAGGTCAAGGTTGATTGTTTTATGTTTGGCATTTGTTCATGTAATGAAAATATTCAGCACAAACAATTTTACAGATTTTTTTCTTTTTGTTTCTACGCTGCCGTTCTCTGGCATGGCAGGCACACAGTAAAATCCCCAGTGTTGATTTAACACTTTCAGAGTTCATTTGAGTCCAACTAGACCTATATAACCACTGTACTGTGTTAAATTAGCACTCTGGGTGTTAATTCAACACAAGGGATTTCGCTGTGTTGGGTTTCCGCCTTGACCCCGACTAATGTGGGCTAAACCTGTACCTGACTTTTTCAACTCCCTTGGAGGTGGGTCAGATTCCTCTATATTTACATTTAAGAATCAAAAAGGAATTCTTTTGTCCCTTCACACAGTCAAATGAAAGTAGGGATTAATGAACATGAATACTCACCGTGTTCTAAGTATGAGGGGGTGCCCTCTGAGGGGTCCAGCCGGCGAGCCCGTCGCCCATGTTTAGAGTTGTTGTGTACAAACATGTTATCAGACACCGCCAAAACATGACCATCCACGCTGACTGTCGTAGAGACCACCACCTACAGTACAAAAGTGCCAGACATATTAAGGCCACCTAATGTCTATGACAGATTTGTACCTTTCCCCCTCATTTTCAAAAGACAGTAAAAACTGTTAAGATTAAAGGCTTCTCGGAAGCAGAGATTATTTTATTTATAATATAATGTATATACCTTTACTTATATTCCTTTATCCTCTCTTTAACAGGAACTTCCACCACAGTCCATTTTATATAGTAAAACAGACTAGGGGTACACCCTGGATACGGTGCCAATCCATCACTCGCATGCACACAAAATCTCACACATTCATTCACACACTATCAGCAATTTTGAAATGCCAATTAGCCTATTCTTCCAGAGTACCCGGAAGAAACCCACCAAGTACATGCAAACTCCACACACACAGACCCTGAGGCGGGAATCGAATCCTTGATAGCATTAATTTATATATAAAACTACACAACTGGTTAAAATAGGATCTCAAACCATTTTGCCAAAATGTTTCAGCATTTTTCCAACAAGTGTAAAGCATGAGATCGGATAACGTGCAAATTATCAGGACCCCACAAGAACTACAGATACTTGTATAAGACATTACATATATTGAAACAATTATGCACATTTTTAATAAACTGCTAGAATATAAACTGCTCATCTTTCCCTACAATTCTTTTTTTTTCATTTTCAAATCATATTTAAAAAAGAACCAAGATAAATGAAGAAAGAAAAACAGATTTTACTTTCTCTCAATAAAAAAAGTACTAGACTTACAGTAATTGTAATTGATTTCATGTTCTGCTTATAAGCTTAAAATACCACTCTATATGTGTATTTATTTTTTGTTAAAATATGACAGTTTGATCTCTTTAATTAAGGGTGCTAAAATATTATAGTGATAGAGATTAAACACATTTTGTGCCAAAAATTATATTTGGGGAAGTTTGGCCTTTTTTTTTTTTTTTTTGCTGATCAAGCCAAAAGTAGCCGAACCCTCACAACTTTCCCATTGGTCAATGGGCACCCATTAGCATTTTGCCGCCAAGAAAACACTTGTATCTAAAATTCCTGAAGGTTTTATAGTCATTTGTTACCTGGAAGCGTCGCATGTCTCTAGGGTTCCCTGCATTCTTTAGACAGTTTTGGTTGCACTTCAGGAAGAACTTTAGGAAAAATCTGAAAAGACACAGAATAAGAAAGTATATTAGTATATTATATGATGGTTGGTGCAACATAATTGCACTGGTGGACAACAGCTTCTCAATTAGTCTCTATGAAACATGCTGAGGGACTGCAGAAAAGATGACTTCCAAACTGCATTAAAGATTTTTCTCTATCAGCCATTATTCAGCTTTAATAACATACATTGGAGATGATGAGAATTCCTTTCATTTATTTTACTTTACAAGAATTGTGCGCTTAGTGTGTTTGAAATTGAAGCTTATTTTGAGGGATATTTTTGCTTTTGTCTTTGTGTTCTTAACAGATCTTACAAGTGTTGCCTGTGTGTTCCCTACATGTAAAACCAGTGAGCACTTGCACATCCAATTATACCCTATGTGAGATCACAGTCTTAGATTGTCCAGCTGCTTAGACACTGCCAGCTCTCACATACCAATAATGCACAAGACATGTATTCATTAGCTTTTCTTCACACATGTAGGTATGTGTTCTTGGTGACCTCAGGGCCTGTTTGTTTTTTTCTGCATGTGACTTACTCTGTGTGTATTATGGCTTGACTTTTCTTGTAATCCACAAAGATTCCAGCCTTTATCTGCGTTCTATCTGATACCCTCGTCATTCCACATTCCACACTCGTGTTCTTGCATCCTTTCATCCTTTTGTCATTCATCTGTTCTAAACATTCATGCCTCCCTTAGAAGCTCTAAATGAGCAGGTTGTTGCACGTGCACTGCTTTCTACACATGCACAGATATTTAAATATGCAAATATGCAAAAAGCATGTGTGCCGGCATTTAAGTAAAACAAAGAGACTTAATAATGCGTTATATAAAGTTGAACTAATATGATGTTAACTGACCGTAATCATATGTAGTTTAATATATTTAATAGAATTTCACTTGTGTAGCACTTTTAACAAAGCAGCTTTACAGAAGTCCAGAAGTTGATTTAAATGAGTAGGTCAGAAGCGACAGTAGCCTGGAAAACTCACAGAGACAACACGAGGAAGAAACCCTGAGAGTCTTTAAAATTAAAGACTGTATACTGTAAAAAAGTAAAAATAATAATAATAATAATTAAGAGGTTGAGCATGAACATTTTAAAATAAGGAGTATGAGAACATCTTTAGGAAAGCAGATGGGTAGATGGGTGTTTGAAATAATTTACACAATATTTACATGTTAACAAATGTTTATTATATTTAAACTATCACTCAGCATTATATGATATCGGTTGCTGTGGATTTATTCTTTCTCGTTAATGTGATAATCACAGAATAACGCAAATGTTAGATTACAAGGTTCATTATTTTGAAAAAAAAAAATCAGTGTAAGCATTAACTTATAATGATGTTAACATAATTTATATTGTATTTATGCTGGTGTTTGTTTACTTGAATAAACACTGTAAATTGTGTTTTTTAGGGGAATCTTAATGCAAAGCATTGTCAAAGACCGATGGAAATCCAACATGATAATGTGGGGAAGTACTTTGATCTGTGTGTATGTGTGTGTATGTTTGTGTGTGTGTGTGTCCACAAAGATAACTAAGCTGTTTAGGTAAACAGATTCTTCCCTGAGGGTTGGCTGTATTGAGGGCCTGCAGCATTCTCTGATATCATTTACTGTAAAGGCACTAAGCCCTGCAGTGTTCCTGTCTGATTCTCCACTGCTGCCGTCTGTCTGAGCTCTAAATGATCTCTCTATCCATCTCTTACTCTCAGCTGCCCCTGTGTATCAATAGCACAGAGAGTGTGACCCATGCCGTCTAACACTCGGCTTAACCCCAACACTCATATCACACACTTTCACAGTCCAAATAAATCCCCTGCAAAAACCAGGGTGTGCAGCCTATAGCTTACACACACCTTGGTGTCTCATGCCTGCACTGTTTACACGCACGCATGCACGCATACACACACACACACACACACACACACACACACACACACACACACACACACACACACACACACAATTAGTGCAATGTATACCGTTGATCCTTGCAGCACTGGAGAGTTCACTCACATGTGTGATGTTTATTAAAGTGCACACTGTCCCTTTCATAGGGCACTTTAGACAGGGAACTTATGCTTTTAAAAGTAACTGGATGGCAGATTGATTAAGAGCACTTCAATTAGTGGAGTCTAACATGCCTCCAATGTTCTGATAAAAGGAGAGTGCCGGATATCACAATGTGACCTACTACACATGCTCCTTTACCTGACATATTCATGTATACAGTAGATCTATTCTGCAGTACATAGTAATATTGACAGCTATGATAATGAGAATCAGAATGAAAAGGGCAATGGATGGGTATACGAACATGTGAACACAAGAAATACATACTGAAGAACACGAGTAAGAACTGAATAAGAAAGAAGAATAAGGAAGATAAAAACAAGCAGGGAAGCAGAAGGGCATAAATGTGTATGCACTGGGGTTAATATAATCCTCAGCCTTTGACCTCTGAGTCAAGCTCACACCTGTGTGTACTGGGATATTGAATTCGTTGGCCATGAGCATACATGAAGGCAATTTTTACACACTGGATACTTTTTTTTGAGTCAACACAATAAAATTCTTACTTATAGGATGAAACGTACACCCTGTACAGTAAACATCCAAACTTGAGACTAAAGGTTAATATGAGATGACTTTTATGAGATTTACACCTAGATGTGTTAAACAATATTTGGTTACATATTCCTTGCATGCAAAATCATTTTTCTGTGACGCTTTTTTCAGCGTTTTCAGCTATTTGCTTTGTGGTTGCCTCCCTTCGGTCTCCTACCATCATGAGATACATCATCAACAGAAATTTGTGAGCTTGTTCCAGCAGTAGATATACAGTACAAGCCCCAGACACTTCTTTTCCCATGCTTGGCCAATGAGCTTGTATGTTTTGGATTATGAACACATCCGTTCCCTGACCACACTTTAGCCTTTTAATCACTTTTGTGGAAGGTAATCTTGGTTCCAGAATTTTTGTGGATCATCTCTGTATTTCTGCAAATTCTTTCTGGCCTAATTCTTACTGCTGATGAACTGTTTGCATCTTGTAGTATGGCCCTTATATGTTTTCTTCAAAAAGTGGGCTGTGATACCTTCACTTCTTCCCTGTGGAGGTTGTTGATGATATGACTGACTAAGTTTGGGGGGGGGGGGTTCTTCACAGTTGCAGTCATCAGCTGCTGTTGTTTACCTTGGCCTGCCTGTTTCATGCCTGTTTGTCATTAAGCATATGGTTTCTTTCTTTTTTCAGAACTTTTTTTTAAAATTTGCAAACGGCTTGCTTTTCTCCCATACACAGTTCTCTGATTTCCATGCCCGTTTATCCTTTTTTAACAATAAATGCAGCATGTCCAGTTGAAACACAAAAGTAGACCTTCTAAGCTATTAATTGCTTACACAACCTTGTCAAACTGTCAGTCGCGTTCCAATATTTTTGATCCATTGTAGAAATGGTGTGAAAAACTGTTTAATACATCTATATATATATATATATATATACAAATATTTAAAAAATTTATTTACATTTTTTTTTACATTTTCTATTATAATATAAAGGAATTCTCGGAGCTATGTATAAAAGAAATCTCTGAACCTTTTACAACACAATCACTTTCAATTCCAAACTCTCATTTACCCTCTCCTCTCATCTAACTGTTGTCTAGCCGCTTAAAGAGCAACCGTCGTTCCTTGAATTGCTCGCTCTAGCTGTGTGGGCTGTGAAGAATGAATGTTAGCAGAGCAGATAGAAAGCATGTGCTAATCTAATGTCAGCACTAAATGCAGCAGTGTGGCATTGGAGCATGTAGCATGTGTGAGTATGGTGTTACCCACACCCTCAGTAAATGAGACCAAGTTGACGGCACCGACCATCAATTATTCAGAGGCTGAGATGGCAATTATGGCACTGAGCACAACCAGCATGAATATTTTATGAAGGTTAACACAGAAGTGAGGGGGATGCAGAGAGGGAGAGAGAGCGAGCGAGAGAGGTTTAGCCCTAAGAGACTCAGTGTTACCAATTCTCACCATGAAGCGCACTCAACTTGCTGCTCTCCTAAAGCTGGATATCCTTCTTCGTATCCATGATCTCAGCCTGCCCTTCTCTCCCCACCTTGCACTACTCTGTCTTTATCTTCAATAACTGGTTTGGGTTGCCTACGAGAGATCTGCATGAAATATCTTAAAGTGTCCCTGGTGCAGTTCAGGCACCCATCCGGCGCTTCATTACTCCAGTGCTGTATGCATGGCAGGAATCCTGCAGTTGTTTTGAACGTGTCATGCAAGTCGTGGCTAATTGAGTAACAGGACACCGTGCTGAAGAGTGATGGAATAATCTTTGGAGCAACAGTGCTTGCCAGCCCTACTGTGCCTTTAGTGTCTGCTCCTGATGTCTCTTTGCCTTACATAAAGTTCCTCACTAAAAATAGCATTGCTCACACTTCAAAAATACAGTACATACTTTATATCCCTTACCAGGCCAAGCAGGAGTATGAGTGACAGTGATGTTGAATTCAATTCAATTCGGCCAAAACTAAGAAGAAAACCAGTAAACAGAAGGAAATCAAATCATAAATCATAAATCATAGGCAAAGGAAAATTTATCCTAATAAATAAGAGCACAATAATGTGACAGTTACAATGTCGCTGCCTCCCTTCCCCCCTTCTGGAAAACAAAAAGCAAACATGGGGTGCTGACAGCTCAGAAATTGCTTACAATACAGATTTCCGAAAAGATCTACCCCAGGCAAAAAAGTAAAAATATCACTGGCTTGCTTAGCTGGTCTTTCAGATGTCTTACCCCTCCTTCTCAAACCCCCCTCCTTGCTATGGCTGGATTTCTGCACCGGCCTGCGAGTTTGGTGCCAAATGCAACCCAAGAACTATTTTAGAAAAAAAAGAAAAAAATGAAGAGAATTCACTTATCATAACACACGAGGAAAGGATCTCTTGCTTAGCTTTCCACAGTTAAATCCATGTAACAAATACTTGTTCTGACCAGCTTCACCACAGAGACGATTTATACTGTGAGAGGTCACACTGCGTTTTCCCTGAAACATTCTTTAGAATTTCAACAACTGAGAAAGCATCCTTTGAGTGACTTTGAAGTGAAAAACACTAAAGAGTATGTTAACTTGTAAAGAAACTTCATTAATATTCTGAAGTATGTAGAAAACAAGATGGCTGCACTTTGATGCCGCTTCTCGGTGCGTAGTTTGTAACTTTCAGCTGTTCACGCACAGCCCTTGAACTTGAACACTTGTTTATGTATCTCAGGCATGATACTCTCTCCCTCCTCTCCGTGTTCTCACATGATCAATCCACTCCTTAAGTCATTATCTCCTCAAGTGTATATCGATTTAAGAGTGCGCATGTGAAAGACAAAGATGAAGGAGAAAGACAAGAGAGCGGCAGGAGAAATGTTCGGAGTGAGAGCGAACTGTAAGATTTTACATTAGATTGGAAAACTAAAACCCTGGAGATGACTGCAGTGTGGATGGACGAATTATTTTACATAATAAACGCTTCATATTCAGGCTCATAATTGATAGCTGAAGTCAGGCAAGGCAGCGTAGCCGCCACATTTGGGCTTTGGGAGCTGTCAGTCAGAGGCGAGCTGCTGGAGGAGGGAGGGATAATAATTGTCATCTGACAACTGCCTTATTTAATTTGAGCGTTATTGCTAATGTTAGTGATTACAAAGCTATGGTGTCCTGAGCAGACAGTCTATTATTATACTTAAAGTAGTATCAACTGCATGGGTTGGTTATATTATGATATTTATTGGTATGGCAACGCAAAGTACTGAAGCAAAGACAGGAATGTGATAAGAGGTTTGGAAAGAGTGACAAAGAGAGAGAGAGAGCGAGAGAGAGAGAGAGAGAGAGTTGTCTATTGAAAAAAAATCTATTGGAGTTATCTGCTATCCCGCTTCACAGCTGTTTAAGTCTTTACACATGAAACGTTGCCAGCTCAGGCTTAACCTTGGCTGTAATTGTCACATTAATGATAGATTAGAGAATGTATTACATTATGACCCAGCTTTAACTTATCACATGGAAATAAATAGGTTTAATCTGCAAATGGTCCTGGTATTTGCATGAGTAAGGTCCAGTAGATCTAGCTGTACAGAGGGATCACGCAGAGGAAACTCACTTCACTGGATTGTAAACAGCTATAAATATGAGAGCTAGAATTGTGAAGAAAGATCTGTTTTACATAGGCTTTAAGAGAGAGAGAGAGAGAGAGAGAGAGAGAGAGAGAGAGAGCGCACCCAACTGTATATTTCAGAAGCTGTAGGCAAACACCTCAATAATTCATGGTGTAGAGATTGATTTTTTTCCTTTGGCAAGAAGCAGCAGATGTGGCAGAGGCTGGGAGGGATAGGGTGGGTTTTTTTTGGGGGGGGGGGGGGGGTGTTGGTGCTAACGAGTGCGGGATGATGGGGAGAACAACACTGGGGGTTAGCAGCTAGAGAAATCATTATCCTGCCCACTTATTGTGTGAACAATGGAGCTTTAAAGTGCATTTTCAAATTACCCCAAAGGGCAAAATCACACTCGGTTACCTCAGAAAATTACTAATTTATGTTTGTAAAGCAATCCTAATTGATCCCTCTTTCCTTGTCTGGAGTGAAACGGAGCAAAAAGTGGTTAACGCGGCAAGAAAAAGGTGAAGCCAGAGGACGCTTACAGTTAGAGGAAGTAGGGGAAAGGTCACACTGGAGACATGATCCACATGACCGCAAGTGAGGGTTCAGATTGGGGATCCGTTAAGCGAAAGGAGTTTTGGAAAACTGCATAAAATTCTCCAGGGACAACTCATTTGACCCCGAGAAATGGTGGTGCCAGAGAAACAACTGAGAGCGCGAGCAGGATGGAAAGATGGAAGAGAAAGTTGGCAGGTCTTCCTGCATGTCTGTCTGATCGAATCAGCTCTGTGGTCTTCTGATGTGATGGCAGGTGAAGCTTTGAGTATGAGGGACATCCTTTTGTCGTTGCGCATACTCACAAATAATTCATCCCTTCAGAGTGGAAGGTGTAGTGTATTGACATGTACCACATCCACTTTCCTTCAGCTGTCTCTTTCAGGCAGGACGCAAAGAACACTGAGACCTTTTCACGGAAAACTAGTAGGCCCAGCAGCTCTCTTTTTCCTCCTCCTGACCTAATTAAAACTGTTCATCTTTCACTTCTCCTCTCAGCCTTCACAAAAGGTAAAGAGACGTAAATAATCCTCGTCGTAACCTACAGGCTGAGACTGTGCCTCTGCTGGTTCTATTTTTTTTCTCCCCCAGTAAACTGCAGCATTTGTACAAAGCAAAAGAGTTTGACTGTTCGGATTTAAATGTCACAGAAGTAGCAGTCACCCCTTTAACAGTAGTCTGGAAACACTCTGCTAGGTGCGGCTGATGAAATGTCAGTGTCAGTGTATAAATTAATGTATGCTTGGTCTACAAGCTCACAACCCAGATTTCTACAACAAGGTCACTTTATTCATGAAGAATACAGCCAGAAAGTTTGCTCTTATTAGACTGAAGGTAGAAGCTTAATAAAGCATAAAACACTTCGTAAAGCAATTTTAAATTTGAGAGAGCATTACATAACAACTTATGTTAGAAGAATGGAAAAAAGGGATTTTATAAATGCACCTTTAAATGTGCATGGTATCACAGTTTCTCTAATATCACACAGGATTAATTAAAACAACGCAGAAGAACAGTGTTACAGGAGATACTGAGAGAACGAGTGGTACAGCGATGCGTTTGTGGCTATAACTGTGTACATCAGGAAAAGTTGGAGAGTTGCCTGCTAATCGTCCCTCCCATCCCCGCCGATAATTTATTATTTAAATTATACTAGGCAACGACGTGCAGTCAAGCGGAAGTGGTACAAAACTGTGGCATATTGATTTTAACAGCGTGCTGTCTCCTGTGATTTGTGGCGGTGCTCGGCTGTCTGCGAGTGACAGTCTCGGGATCACAGGGACAGGATGCCACCGCACCACATGCTAATGTGCACTTTAAACATTTAGCAGTAGGAGGTGCTGTAATTGCTTTGACAGCAGACAGGTGACCAACATGGTATAACCTCTTCTCTTCTGTTCTCTTCTGCTCAGCTCTGTTCTCTTCTCCTTTCTTTCTTACAGAGGAAAAAACTTGGTCTGTTTTCCCCTCGCTCACGAAATGAGATGATACTTCTCTCCATGCTTCAATACAATGCTTAATTAGCAGAGGAGGATGGTCATTAGAAGCCACACTTTTTTTCCACAGACATAAAGTAGTTGCGCGGCTTCTGTGATGATGCCATCACCTTTTCATTAGTGTTTTCGTTAACTACTGGTTCCAGGCTGTTTGGAGTTAACGATATCAGCCGGAAGTGCTGGAGATATTAGTACAGCAAATTGGTACGGCTTTCTATTGGGTTACAGCGCAAAACATTCTTCCTTCATAAAATGAGAGGTGAGCTATATTAAATTAGCCTCCAAAGCTCATGGACTAAATGGCTGCAAATGAGTGGAGTCTGGGTTCCATGCCTCCCAGCACAAATTTACCAAAATGATTACATACCCTGGTTGGCAGAGCAGCCATATTTTAATAATCTCACTTTCTAGCTTGCATTAAATTAAAATAGGGATTATGTGTCACTTCGGTACAATTAAACACACAATCAACCCCACGAAAAAAGATGAAAACATCAGAGCAATAATAAGCTTTAAGTAATCCCTGTAGCAACCAATATTATTATACAAGATATAATAAACAGCTTGATAATTGCCAGTGTTACACCATGCTCAGTTGGATAGTTTTGATCTATGATACAAGCCATCATCAAGATGACGTTCCTCAAAGCAAAGAGGAAAAATATCCTGTGCAATAAAGGAGCGTGAAGAATCTTTTACATGACTGATGAGGGGGAACAAGCAGAAATGAAAGGAAAGAATAAGTTGTCTTGTGTTTATTGGAACACAATAACAAGTTGGTTAGCTGGAGATTTTGCTTGAACTTTTTGTGCAATATTAACTAAAGTAAAGCACATCCATATCCACTGCCTGTCAGTTTGATGGAACCACAATATGGCATGCTGAGATTTATGGTCTTTAAATACACTAAAAAAGTGAAGACGTGTCAGATTAAATGCACAAATATGACCCATAAATAGATGGCACCTTCCAGAGATTTTAGCATAAATACTGTATATACATTTTGCAACAATTTATTTTGTAAGGAGAATAAAATCGTTATAAAATGATCTTCGTGATGGCTGAAATTTTTTTTGTGTAAATTTAAAATGTTATCTTTTAATTGTAAGTTGTGAGTTAAATTAAAGTGATTCCAACAGTCTTTGAATTCAAGTTTAAAAACGCTCAAATATTGAAAATAAGGTCAGTGAGGGGAGAAAGTTTTTGCCAGACGAAGAGATTCTGAGATTATTGTAAGAAAGAGAGTTCATATCAGGTAAAATGACAAAGTATTAGTTTTAGGTTTGTTTAAATGTGAGGTTTTGATTATTGAGTAAAAATGTCTATGTTCAGATAACAGCTTTTTACAGGTAGTGCTGAAACTAAATTCTCTTCAATATTCAATATTATTCTTTGGACTCAAAGACATTGATTTTAGTTAAATATTTAGTTGCCAAACATAACATCAACACACAAAGTCCCCATGTACATTCTAAAATAATAAGCTTTACAATTCTACTAAGATTTCAATATAAATTAATTTGTATATTTATAACAATCTACAGATTTTTTTAAAAATTGTTTCGAATCAACAATACTAAATATCCTAAATACCATAAAATAACATACAAACCCCCTCATGATTTATTTTAGATTTTATATTATTTATTTTATGTTTTTTTAATAAGCATTTGCTTATATGTCATGAATTATATATATATATATGACAAATAGGAATAGTAGGAATTTATCTCCACATGATTGTAATGTAGGAGAAAATACATAATCTTAAATCTTATTAATAGAGCGTCTCTTGTCACACACGCAATGAGTTGTTTAAAGAGCTTATCTGGTCCATATTAATGGCACTTGAAGAATGGAGTTAACCTGAGTGAGCCATTCCTCTCACCTCTCAATTAAAAGCTCTTACGCACGCACACATGAACACGAATGCTGGAGTTGTGCTTCATCTCTATTAGCCAGGAGGCATTAGCTGGACTCTTTCATTATCCAATCAGACAGAGGTTTCTTTTTGCATCTTTTTCTTGCCTGCTTCCTTTCGTCTTCTTTCTGGCAGGCTGTATAAATAGCTAGGGAAGGATGAAGTCATTCCTCAAGCAGTACTGGCAGGCGCTTTCATTATTTACACTATTTACTTGGGGAGGGCTGAGTTGCGGCACACCGTGAGATTTACCCGCCTGAGAAATGGGTCCCACCATGTAGATCATCCTCTGAACAAAAGTGACATGCCCGCTTGTTGCACTGCACCACTAATTCGGTTCATGAAGTGTGTAATACAGACTTTTCCGGCAATGAAGGGCCTGGAGGAGGGGGGTTAATTTGTATCTGGCTTTATTAAACTAATATATAACAATCTTCTACTCGCTCACAGTCACAGCTCACAACCAGAGGGACCCAGAGCGAAGCCTGAGGGAGCGAGAGAAGGATAGAGAGACAGAGAGAGAGAGAGAGAGAAGAACAGGCAGAATGCACTGGCAGGTTGCTGTGTAGTGAGAGGCCTGGGGCAGTCTGTAGATTTACTGTAGGAGAGAAATCGAGCAGCCAAGTAACTGGATGCAGTTTAACCTTGAGGACTAACATTCACACTCCATTTAGCATCAAACATCCTATATCTTATGCTGGAAAATACTGGAATTTATTTATTTATTTATTTGTCAAATATAGGAAAATGAATTATTAAGACTAAATATAATACATAATGTATTTTATTGTTTTAGAAAAAACAATGTTTGTTACTTTTATTACCAACAAACATTAATAAGCATTAAATTGATTGTTGGAATTTCTCAGTACAAGAAAAAACAACAACATAATCATTACTCAGCGGCCCACATGTTCAGCACCCCACTCTGACTGACCTCAGGGAAGGCTTCTAATTCAAACCACACACTCCATCTACTATCTGTGACTCTTTTCTACTCCTCTGCTTCCCTGCATCTGGTCCTGTGGCTGTTGTGAGAACCGGAGAAAGGAAACTGCTACCTGCAAGCATGTTGTTTTGGCCATGCATCACTGACACTTCATCTCAGCCTGACTCCCTTGTTTCCATGCTGACCCCTTCCCCCTTTGCTGGCATGTTATTGAAGGAGATTTATGAGGCGGAGTCCCGTGCCAGGCTGACCCCAGGGGGCCAGGCCATCGGCGGTGGAACCCATTAATAATCGCCGGCCTCGGCTCAGATTCCCGCTCTGCGTTTCACACAACCGCCACTCAAGATCCAGCCATATGACAATAGTAAAGACTGGCAGAGTGGCTGGAGTTGTGGCAGCTAGAGCCTGGCACGGGCACCCGAACTCCAGCCGTGCAGCTCCACAGAGCCTCTGAATGTGATGGATGGGAAGAGGCAGATGCTATCTGAGCCAGGGCCATCTGTAAGGGCTCAATATAACAGTAGGGTCACTGACAGTATAAAAAAAGAGACTGAAAAGGAGAGAGAGATAAAATCCCAGAGGGGGGAAAAAACACGAGTAAGTGTGATGAAGTGCAAACAGGCATGCTAAATTCACTTTGATCAAATGTGCGCACTGTCATATATTGCAGAATGGCAAACACATGAGATCATATCTACAAGCGCTTACACATGATACATACATGTAAGCACACTGGTCTTTCTAATACAGCTTTTAAATGTAAGCAGTAAGATAAAAAATATCACCAGACAACATTGAAATAAAGAATTCTAGTAGGAGTTTTAGCAGTCAGACTAGTCCGTCTGTACTTAAAAGTGATAAAAGTACAAGTATGTTGTAGAAAGAAAAGGATTTTGGTAGAAGTTAAAATCATTTTGGAGTATTACTTGAGATAAAGTATTAAATTATATGACAAAATAAAGTAATGATAAAGTAATTTTATGATATTAAATTAAGACTTAAGAATTGGAAGTAAGTTAAAAGCGACCAGTTAGAATTTTGATCATTGATTTCCTCTTATATGTTATATGGTGTAGCTACTGTAAAAATCTGTGGGCAAATTAATGATGTTATCCAGCACATGTTAGCCTGGCCATTACCTTTAATCTAAAATCTGAACAGGCTAACTATTATTAAATACTTGAAAATACTACTTAAATCAAAGTACTTTTACCTTGCATTCAGAGGGACTCAGTATTCTCATACACTACATATTGAGGAGTTTGTGGCCCGCCACAGAAAGATGTGTGATTTTGAAAGCCTGACATTTTTAGTGAGAAAACACCTCCATAGTGGCCCATACCAATTTAAAGTGCAATGTATTATTCAGCCACAACATCTCATTGTCCTGAAAAATTTATCAGCACACACACTCTCTCTGGTGCCTAATCCTCCGCCATGTCTGGTAATTCCATGCCACCTTGTCTTTAAATATTTCTCAGAACAAATGCATATGCATGCAAGTACAGTTCACTCCCGTGTCTCAAGCCAGGCTACACGGAGGAAATCGGGAGGGCTGCCACCACCGCCAAGCCAGGTAACAAGCAGGGGAAATTAAGCGCAGTTGAAACTGGAGGCCTTCTTCGGAGCCTGCATTCCTTCCCTAACTTTCCCTAATGTGTGATGCTCATTCAAACAATTACATGAGAAATGTATTAAAATATACATTTCTCATGTAATTAGTGCAGAGCTCACCCACAGACATAGAAAGCAAAATGTTAGAAAGTTTATTGTTCTTCTGGTTAACAAGAGGAATGAATTTGATCTGAGGTCGCAGAGGAGCAAGACCGACATGATCGCAGGCGAGCAAAGGGAAAGGCCAGGGCACATAAAACAATATTATGATTGCTGCAGGAATATGGGAGATGCACAGCTGAGAGTAAAATGCATGTGAGTATGTGTGTGTGTGTGTGTGTGTGTGTGTGTGTGTATGTGTGTGTGTGTGTGTGTGTGTGTGTGTGTGTGTGTGTGTGTGTGTGTGTGTGTGGCGGGGGGATGTTAACCATACGCAGTAATAAATAAAGGGCTGTCAGGATGATAGACATGCTTTGTAGGCCTGGCTGATTGAAACACTTCCTCCCTAAAGCCACCCCCATAAATCTGAGCCAGACGGAGTGATGACAGTCACAGGACTCACACTGGGCCTTTCACAGCTGCGTGTGCCACCATGGCAATGAGTTCTGGCCAACTGCATGTGCATACACCCCAAATATGGTCCATTCCCACCCTTTACCCCGTAGCCATACGCAATGAAGAATGGCTCTGTCACCGGTCTGACTTTTTTTTTTTTTTTTAAAGTGATGTTAAGCAGCCGCTGTTTCAACATCATTACAAACACAAACAGCCCAGCAGCAGCCATACTGACTAAACGCAAACATCTACCCCAGGTCCGGTCTCACATAGTCCAGAGCACGGAGACACACAAAGAGCAAAGGTCAACTACAAACCTAGCTATGAAATTGACCTGGAGTGAGGAATCTAATAATGTTTTTATTGCTGCGGGACTCGGCTAACAAAGAGAACCAGCTGCGTGAAATCTGTTCTATTGTGCTCGTATTGAGCCATGGCAATATGAGGATGCAGGGTTTTTTTTTTCTTTTCTTTTTTTCTTTTTTCACTGGAGAATGATGTATAAACTTTCACATTCGCTATGCATGTACTAAATTATGAGGACATATTGTTAGCTATATATAACTTGACAAAAGGCACCAGAGTAGAGAAGGGCAAATAGGGCAATGTGTTATATAAACTGATGTTCCCATTTTGTTCTTCTTCATCCGTTGCGCATACAGTAAGTATTATTATTTAACCCAACAAAGTAAATAAAGGTTCGTGAATAAAAAAAAAAAAAAAACACCACACCAAGTGAACAAGGTAAAAACCTACTCAGTGTCTCAGGAGCTTAAAAAACGAAAAAAGAAGACACAGTACACACACACACACACACACACACACACACACACACATGCACTTTTTACAACAAAGACAGCATCTGACCCTTAATAATAAAGTAAACATAACTCATCGTTTTAAAGAGTCTCACACACATCGGTTGAGCTGTACATGTTTGGGCTTTGTAGCTAAAGGTAAAGCAGAAACTAAAGCTCAACGTGCAAGCGGGGGTCACGGCGGTGACTGGAGCGCAGGGTGCCAGAGGACATGTTGTGTCTCCCTCCATGTTTGTCAAACAAATTAAACACGTTCTGGAGCGTTCACCTGCCCTCGCCACCATGCCACATATGGCCCAGCAGGAGCGAAATAAGGCACCGTGCATACATTACCATACTTAATCAACCACCCTCTCCATTTAATATGCAAATGTTCTGAAATATTACCGAATGCCGTCTGTTCTAAATGAATAAATTTGAATCGCAATTAGAATAATCCTTTATAATTAATGAAAACTGTCAATTTTGGTTTATAACTAATTTGATTAACGAGATGATGGTGCACTTATCAAGTCCAGCGGACTGGTAGACTTCACAGGGAGACCGAAGCAGAGGATATGGGGGTCGCTTTAGACACAGGGGCAGGTCAGACATCAGAAAGCCTGTGCTGAATAATTAATTTTTGAAAAAGTGATTAATAAACTTATGAGGTCAGGCTGGCCCTCAGCAGGGCTGCCACAACTAAAAAGCTGAACCTTGGAATCTGTTTATCCAGCAGAAAGACCATCCTTGAACCTGTCTGCCAGTCACACACACACATACACACACACACAAAAGAAGGTGTAATATATTTTAAAAAATGAATAGGACTTATGTGAAATTGCTGAGACAATCTTTATTGGTCTCGGTGCTGTACAGTACATTCATGCTCCAAGTGTGTTCTAGTTGCTTGTGCAAGACCTTGACTAAATGTTGGAGTAAGCACTTTATAAGGACATCATGTATTTCAAGCAAGATGTGTGCCCAGTATTCTGACGTGATTATGCACCTTTCATTCTCTCCAGTTTCTGTGAAATATTCACTTTGACCTGCTGGAAGCCCAAAGTCCAAACCAAGTGAACCCTGATTCTGTGAGTTACGGTACTGAGGATATGGTTAGTACTGCAGGGAAGGTCTTCACAAGTATAGTAAGATGTATAGTTTCAAACATGTGTGTGTGTGTGTGTGTGTGTGTGTGTGTGTGTGTGTGTGTGTGTGTGTGTGTGTGTGTGTGTGTGTGTGTGTGTGTGTGTGTGTGTGTGTGTGCGCGTGCACATGTGTGTGCGCGTGCACATGTGTGTGCAGGCGCATGCATGTGTGTGTGTGTGCTTTGGGGTAACTGAAACAGAAGGGGACTGCAGTTAATTAGAGCAGTTACAGTGTTTGGAAACAAGGGTAAGGCCGCATGCTGATGAAGTGTTTGGAAGTCATTAGCCGTGATAAGCAAAGGTCTATCTGAGAGAGAGAGAGAGAGTGAGAGAGAGAGAGAGAGAGAGAGAGAGAGAGAGAGAGATCGTAAGCAATGGTATAATGAGCGAGGATAATGTGAGTGAATGTGAGACAAATGGGGGAAAATATGAAAATAGAGAAGAAGAACTGAACCACACATGGTGCACAGCTAGAGTCACTGTGCATTAATGGATGTAAACACACATACCCCAAAAATAGCTTTAAAAACATCAGTTCGAATCAATCTAGCATACCCATGTGACCGTTGTATTTATTCGTATTGTCCCCGTTCGACATTCACACACACACACACACACACACACACACACACACACACACACACACACACACACACACACACACACACACACACACACACATTAGGAAATTAGCCTAATCTTCATGCCAATGCACTATGGGAGGAAATGTAAAAACCCGGAGGAAACCCACCAAGCACAGGGAGAATAAATCTAGCAAATAGAAGAAGCATACTAGAACGAGGAACTGGTAAATAGGGGATGACCCATCCCAGCTCAAATTCTCTGTGCAGAGTGCGGCTCCTAAACTTCCTAAAATGTTCTGTAACATCCACATTCATGTAGGTGACCCATGACCTCTCAGCCTAATGAGGGCAACAACTGCCATTGAGAAGCACTTCTACATCCCATCCTCCAATTACACATTAGCTGCCACACCCCCCTTCATTCTTAACCAAAGCAAGCAGCCTGCCCGCTCGCTTTCTCTGACGCCGACCCCCACCCCACCCCCTCGAGAAGCACACGTATTTTCTTTTAAATGTTCCACTCACTTAGAGTAGGAATTAAAATCCCAAACAGGAATCCCTGAAACAGCCGTAGGACTTCCCCAGCTGTAGAACCGGGTGCTGCTAATAAAGACATCAAAATGGAGCATGAAACATACATAAATCGATGGAAATAGGTGTAACTGCAGTGCCGTTTACTGCCTAAATGTTTAGATCTATCTCAGGTTGTTTCAGAAAGACAACACAGAAAAACACATGCAGAGAAGTCTAATGATGCTGTTAGGACAATTGTCAAACTCTGGTTCTGATTTAAAAATCACAGACTTGCCTGTTTGATTCTTATTATCAAGAATACATAACACACTCCCTCCTAGATCATGTCAAAATATATTACATGGTCATATTCTAACTGTTAATATTATATACACTAAGACTATATAGATCCGGGTTTTTAAAACTGTTGCTTTACATATGAATATTCTAGGTATACAGTATTAAGAAAGTCAGTTAACTTCGCTGGGCGACATTGTGATTTTCTGGCAGCTTCACCGCTGTACTCCTGGGCCTCATAATGGTGTGATTTTCACTCAAGTCACAAGTGTCTATCACTCCAGCCTACCAATAATTAGTCCCATCCTCGGCACAATCTCTCCGACTAATTAGCAAATTATGTTGAAAATAGCATCCCCCTAATTAATGGTTATTAATGCATTTCTGAAGTCACTGCTTTAATTAGCAAAGAACCGGAGCAAGCATTTCAATGCTGGCAGAGCTCCTCTTGTTCTCCGTGCAACTGCAACCCCCCACCGTCTTGTAACCATCCATGTAACATGTATTGTATCATTAAAACACTCTGCCCCCTACAGACACCCACGCCCATACCCCCCCCCCCCCACACACACACACAATCACCTATCAAATCGCCCATCACTGCCATCCCACTGTCAAACAGCCAAAAAGCACATTAGAGACAATGCTCAACGAGAGCAGTGGATTATTGAATAACACAAGCAATTGAAGCTGGATCATTTGCCTGATTGGATGAAAAAATAACATTTATTTAGCTTCCCTGAAAGAGTCACAAATTGGACCCATTATGGCATGCTGCAATCCGTCACTTGCATTCTGCTCCCCTCTTTCCTTTCTCTGCGTCTCTGTTCCCCCTTTACTGTTTACTATAGCATCAAAGTCAAACAATGCAGGAGTCTTAATGAAGTGACAGTAATGAGCTTGTTGAAAGTGACAACTCAGCACTCCAGTGTGCTGGCAAATATGTTTATTCTACAGTGTCATCAGTGGCAAGGCCACACTGCACCTTCCCTCCCTCCTTCTGCTCCTCTGCCTTAAACAACTCTGCGTCACACTGATGCCCTCGTTCTCTCCTCTCTCCATTCTCTGCCTTATGTTCAGGATACACAGCTGCATGCATAATAACATTCTGCTCATATGTTTCTGAAAATGTTTAAAGCATGTACTTGGAAAGGCATATTATACCGAATAAATATATGGACTATTATATTAGACTTTATTATCATACTTTTCTAGTCTGTATAAAATGTTAGCAGTAAACTGAAACTGTTCCCCCCTCACTGACCCCGGGTTTGAAACATAGGCACAGGTCTAGCAGCCTTGTCATTACTGATTGCTTAGCCGTTTGTGGCATGTTATTTCCATAACATGATGTGCTATTAGTGTACTGTATATAGAGCACCAGTGTTATTACTGGTTCATGTAACCTTTTCTGCACCAGACACAACAACCTCTTTTACCAGCATGCATTCCTTCGCAGAGTGCCAATTTGAGTGAAATTCTTATGTGCAGAGAAGCAGCCACAGTGCAGTTTTGGTAGCCATCAACAAGCTTCTGGCAAAATTCTGGTTGGATATTTGTCCAGTCTTCTTGGCAGTATTAATATAACTCAATTAAATTGGTTGATTTCCTGACCCAAACACAGCTTTTAAGCACAATTTTTTTGATAGAGACGAGTCTCCAAAACCGTAATCACTCTACAACCAGCTTTGATGTTTGTCTGGAGTAATTGTCCTATTGGTACACTAAAGTCTGTCTTAAGTTTCAACCATCTGTATCAAGATTTCATGCTATGCTAAAGGATTGTGAATTATAAATACAAATATCACTGTTCATGTTCATGTAGTTATCTAATCAGCCAATAAGGCCAATAAGCAGTGCTATGCTAAAAAAAAAGTGCAGATACAGGTCAAGAGCTTCAGTTAAGGTTCACATCAAATGTAACTTTGATTGAGGCATGGCTGTTGGTGCCAGATGGACTGGTTTGAGGATTGCAGGTCATTTTCAATCGTGTCGATTGTTTGAACTAATCCAAATTGGTGGACCAGATTGTAAACTTGGTCCATTTCCCTCTTGGTTTGTCTTCATTTCACACAGGAAAATATGCCAACAAAATGAACAAAACTACGTTAAGGAAATGCCAAATGGACTTTGAAAATTTTGAACTAAATTGAAAAGACAGTACTGTATCACACTTTGAAAATGCGACTGAGGAGAACAATGGAGTGAATATTGAGCGTGAGTAACAACATGCTGAACTTCAATTTGTTACTTCATAGACATATTTGCTAAGTATTCAAACATGCAAAGTGGACCAGGCTACAGGAGCCTCCTGTATCAAACTTGTAGGGTAGCCCTTGTTTTTGGTTACAGGTTTTCAGAAATGTGTTTGGATCATGTTCCCAAGGCAAATGGACCACACCAGAGTTTGTTTGGACCAGACTGAGACAACATGTCTTGGAAGAGTTGGATTGGGCGACACCCAAATAAAATGGCTTCAAACACATGCAGATGTTCAGACAGTGGCGGCTGGTGCAAAATTTTTTTTTTTTGGGGGGCGGGGGGCGCAAACGAAATTAAAACTAAACTTTTAATACTCGCCTGTAAATGGCCATTTATCAGGTGATTAAGCATCATTACAACTAGCATAAAATAAAAACATGACTCACATCGCATCCAGTCAGCAGCTCCGCTTGCCATAAGAACTGCTGGAAAAGACTAGTTGAGAATGGTCCAATCACATGAGCCCAGATATTTAAAAACAATAATGATTCGCTAAGAACAAAAGTGGGAGGGTTCAGGGCGCTCAGTGCTGCGCCACAAGGATGATTTGACAAAATCCAATCAGAGCTCAGCCTCAAGTCACATGCTTTTCAAAAGTGTTCGTGCCTACATAGACACTCGTTTGTCCGGCGCCCCGCATACATAAACACAAATGAACGTAATACAGTTTAGATTTTAAAAAATTGTAAATAAATTATATTAAGAAATACAGCGGAATATTGTGACTAAATGATTTTATTTTATTATTAAAATAAACAATTATTATGTTAAATAATTACATGTTAAAGTAGCATTCTTCTCTGCGTAGCTTTAAGGGGGGCGGCGCCCCTGCGTTCAGACCTGCCCAAAAGGAGTCTGTAAAGATTATACAGCGTGAATAACAAAAATACAAATTTACCAGTTCTTTGGGTGGAAATGCTTTGTTGATACAAGAGCAAAATGGTGCTAGAAAGGTTATACTGTAGTAACTTAAATAATTACTTAATTGTGGTGAGCAGAAAAGCATCTCAGGATTCTAAAACATCAAGCCTTGGAGTGGTTGGGCTACAACAGCGAAACACCACATTAAGTTTCACTCATGTCAGCCAGAAACAAGAATCTGAGTCTATCGTGGGCACAGACTCATAAAACTAGACACATGAAAATAAGCAAATCATGTGGTCTTTTTTCAGTTTTCAATCTTATAGTGTATGGCTTCATCAGGTGAACATTTTATTGTCATTCCTGACTGTAATACTTGTGCCTATTGTTAGTAGAGAATAAACTATGCACTTCCTTTGGCGTCTCCTTAGGGTAAAAAAAAAAAAAAAGTAAAATCTCTGTGGTTCGGATGTAGGTTTTGGATCAGTTACTCCTTTTCTGGGCACCCACTTTAGATTGCTAACAACCTGCTTAGTGGACTTCCTCCCTTCATCCACTGGGGCAGCTCTTTGGGCAGATTCCAATGAGGAATCTTTAAATGACATGATCTGCATTAACCTTTACAGGGGCTTGGTCTTTGGTTTCCATTGTCAATGTGTTGGACTGTTACATTTTGGAGGAGGGACAGAGAGGGCACTTGTAAAGCTGCTTTCTGCTTCTACTTTGCAGGTGAGTGCGTGCCAGCATGTTATTATTGTTCAGTGGTTGGTGTGTAAGCCGTTTTCTGCTGAGCCCCCATGTGTGGCCTGAGAAAAATATAGCACTCATGGATCCTGCACCGGGCCAAGTAGCTCTGCTCAGTAGGAGAGCATGACTAACACAAATATACAGCAGCAGCTTTGCACAGCTCGTAAAAAAGTGGGAACATAGTTAACCAGGCTCCTAAAATCACCCCACTCCCCTCCAACACACACATACACACATACAAACACACACACACACAAACACACCTACGCTTGGGCCCAGTGCCATATGCACACTCCTGTAGCCCCGGTGCACAGAGCAGGAACCTTACAATAAGTCACGGCCAATCTCCCAACAGCTCCTGCAGGGCCAAATCAGTGCACAGTGTCTAAACCTGGCATGACTCACACACACACACACACACACACACACACACACACACACACACACACACACACACACACACACACACACACACACACACACACACACACACACACACACACACACACACACTCAGCCTATAGGACCTCAAGGCTAATCTTGCACACTCGACTGGTACACCTGGTTGACGTTAAGAGGGTGCAGTTATAGTCAATTACTAAACCATATAAAATACTTGCCACCCGATCCGAGAGCGTAATTGGAAACAGTTCTGACGTGCCTGGGGTCAAACAGTGATAGTCTAGCTGTATTTTGAGCCACCCAAACCCCAGTATTACCCCCTCCTGCACCCCCTGCATACACACACAGCCAAAAGCTATCAGATCAGGACCCTAGCTGCTGTAGATAGAAGGGCACAGCAGGATGCTTTTCTTCTCTGCCTGCCCCTGCTTTTCTCTTAGTCTGCATCTGTACCTGTCTCTCTTCTGCTCTGCTTTGGCATCTCCAGCAAGTCATCTCGTTACCTTGCCCTTGTTCAACAGGAGGCACGTCTCTTAACCAATTAATGATGAAACACCCAACACTCAAAAGGCGTATGAATTGGTTAAATTCAAATTCAGTTAAACCATAATTAAATAATTTATCATAAGACATATTATTCAGTAACTATTACCATAAATGTAGTTTTATGACGTGCCAATGTGTCCTGGAAGAAACATGATAAAGAGAAAATCTCCCCAAAGCAGCAGCTGCGTGATGTCAACAGCGCAGTGATTTAGAGAGGTGACTGAAGCCTATAGGTCTATCCTCTATGTGCCACAGCTGCCCTCTGTTTCCTAAGCTCTTTGCTCAAGGTCACTGGGTATCAGTGGGATGTCTGTCTCTCCCACTACAGAGACTAATAACTTCCTGTCTTGATATGTTCCCTCTTCAAAACTGCCTTTTCCTATCTGCCTTCTTATACGTGTCAACTTACATGTCTGCAAAGGAAGGGACCAGTGGCGGCATTTTACTGGGACCATAGACACAGAAATAAAGGGACAGACTGAAGGTAAGAAATGGCAGGAATATCACCCAAGACACAGATATGGTTCTACTTTACTGAGAGAGGAAAATATTCAGAGAAAGAATGTTGTAACCCATTTTTGTACGCATGATTAGTTCTGTGAGAGACAATATGTGCACGATATTATTTATTTCATAATTTCTTTTCTCCTTTGTTAAGCACTGATTGGCTGTTCTGGTAAAGCATAATTATTTGCTTGTATGTGTTCTTTATTTAAAGTGATTTGGAATTAACCGACTTCTTTATGCCAATTACAGTATATCTTCTCAGCAGACCACAACATGGATTTTACCCAGCATTTTGAAACTTGAAACAGGAAGTAACGTTATGTCCAAACGATCATGTTATTCATTGCCTGGTTACGTGACATCCTTTCTAAATGAACCCATTGATTACATCTATTTTTAAAAGCTCATACTTAAATGTTCACACTCAAAATAAAAATAATAAAGCTTTGTCTATAAGCAATTTTTTTCCTATAAAATGCCAAAAACCAGCAACAAAACAATAGACCAGTTAGTTATGCGTCATACTATACAGTCAGACGTCCAGGTTAGGAGAGTAGAAAGATGTAGTGTATATAATCACGCACCTGTGTTCTACTTCCTCTGAGCAAAATGGGACAAAGTGGGACAGATTAGGACAGTGGACTGAACTGGTTAAAGGAGACTGATGGTGCGGGGGAGGGGGTGGAGTCCCAGAGGTCAGAGGTCACTTCTTTGTCTGGCTGTCAGGTGTTTGAGGCCTACCAGGTTGACTGACAGCTGACATTACTCCTTCATTCTCCCATTCCACACTATGCCCTCCTTTCATAGCCGGACGGACAGAGGGGCGATGGTTATCCAAGCCGAAAAATGTCAGAGTCCAGACGCTGTCCATCTGTCCGCCCCAGCATCTCTCCATCACACCATCTCCCTTTATGGAGAAAAGGTTTGCCTCGGTTTTGACTATTTCTTTTTCATCAGGAATGGAGGGGAAGCATGCTGAGAGAGGAGGATGCCATCGGGATGATTTAATGAGGCTATGGGCTTCTTTTCTAGAAGGTTCCATAAATTTCATCATTCTGCTTAAATACATCACAGAGACACATCATGCTTGGTTATGTGCCACACACACACACACACACACACACACACACACACACACACACACACACACACACACACACACACACACACACACACACACACACACACAAAGAGCCAGCAGACAAAGGAGTCTGGGTTCTTTGGGATGATGATGTCTACAGTAGACAGAGATTAAGTGATTAGGCCACAGTGACAGAGCAGAGGTGAGTGGCACTACAAAGCTTTTATCAGCAGCCACCAGCTCAGCCGTGTTGGCTTTCAGTGGAGAGAAACCAACCAGCCCTGATCACTCATCTGTTATGCATTCACTTGTTCATCTATTCCTTAATTAGTGTGCCCAATAAGTCACTCACTCACTCGTGTCACTAATTATTTAAGACATGCATTAATACAATGAGATGGCTCAGTGCTCCTGCCCTTCTCCTGATATTTAACTGGCTGCCCATTTCCAACCATGACTCACCTCGCTTACTTTAAAGTTTCGCTGAATATTCAACACGGTGAATGCAATCGACTTGTTAATAAATAATTGATCATAATTCTAAGAAGTCATAGACTGCATGTATTTAAATGATTGAAAATGACAATATGATACCATAACCTACCAGAATTATGCTCATTGCAATTAACAAGAGTGTGAAAAGTTCTCCAGCGCATATTATTATGATTCTGTCAAAACGGACGCAAATACCTGCTTTCAGTGGTCATCTGTGTACGCGCATGCATGAGTGTGTGTATGCATGTATAATGAATGCCCCCAAATATATTAGAAAAAAAAACTGAAAGAGACAATAATTCTTGTTGGTTACTGAGGTCAAAGTAATAATTCTATTTAGCAGCAGGGTAAAGGAGTTTCGTTATTAACTACAGTATGAGATCAGAAATTCAGTAGAAGAATAGTGTGACACATACAGTATGTGTGGGTGTTTACAGGCATACCTCTGTATATGACTAGGTTATTATTGAGTATTTGCTCACTCATATGAATGTGTATGTGTGTGTGTGTATGCGTGTGTGTTATGTGATACACTGTACTGGGAGGCAGCTCAGTGTGTTTATGTATGTTGATGCATTTCAGACTGAACTACTCTGATACTGTGCTGTTTATATAGTCACTGTGAGGAACGGGAACTAAAATGACTTCATGCAGCAAAAATGAAGGGTTCGGGTTTATTCATTCCTCTGAGCAGAGTGGCCTCACACGGCACAGCGCTAGCATACCTTTATTTGCAAATGCAGGTCTGCCCTTCAACAATGCAGAATGAAACATCACATCAGAACTGTTACAGCTCTGGAGTCGGTTTATATTCCTGTTCAGCAGAAGCTTGCCTCACTCCTGTCTCATTTGTAAATACATAAAACACAACAATATCTACAATGCTGTTTTTTTTCTTTGGCTTCCCCACCGGTGAGCAACGGCACTCATTATTACTTCATTCTACAGACAGGACGCTATAGCAACATGACCATAAACCAATGTCCTGCCAGCGATAAGTTGAATGAAGTTTCATAAAGTAGCACTGAACACCATGCGGGCTGGGTGGGCTGACCTTTCCCCCGGCTTGAGTTCAAAGAGCCCACTGCGTTTGGCACTCCCTCATAGCGAGAGATAAGCACATAGGCAGGGCTACATATGTGCAGCTCATGCTTGACTGAATCACAAAATGACCAGCCAATTGCCTTCATTATTGTGGGTTGGGCTCCTGACCTCCCCCATGGCTTCCTTTTCTTGACCTAAGCCTTCAGCACTGGCTGCCTCAAAAGCATTAGGCAAATTACTCCTTCTGTACTTAGGCTAGCCTCCGCTAAGCCAGCTCATTAGCTGCAAGGCCAATGGAAGCCAAATAATTACAAACCTTTCCTCGCAGTTCTAAGATTCTATGGGAAAAGGGTACAGCCAGAAGGTGGATTTCTGGGCCAAATAACTTATTTCATTTTCTGGGCAGCTGAAATCGGAAGCTGGGCGAGTTAGCGCAAGGAGCCGCAGTCTGGCGAGATTGGCATCGAGACTGGCATCAATAGCATTTTCCAGACATCAAAAGCCCCTCAGCATCAATTAAACACCAGCTCTAGACGCCCACTGCTGAAGATTGTCGCACTGATTACGCTGATTATGTAATGTCTTTTTCTTGTTCTCGTATACAGCACAAATAAATCTTTATTTGTATCTTCATAGTTTCAGTGGCAGTGGATGTGCTTCCATATGCTGCAGCCGTGCATGATCTGTGCACCATGTTGGCATGATTTCGAATCGCAAAATTACTATTGTCTACTGTATAAGTGGTTGTTTACCAATCCCTAAACTTATTCAAGTGCACAGACAGCAACAACAAAGCTGGACACTATATTAGCAGTGCAAAGCGTCCCTCAATTAACACCAGAATGACACATGAACAGCAGCAATTAGTGAAAACTATAATAAGTATTACTGTTCAAATTTCTCTCATAGAAATTAAACTTCAAGCTGCATTGTAGCTCATTCTATCTATAAGGAGCATAGTCCCTAAAAACCTCCTTCGGTTCAGAATTTCCTTTACCGCCTCTTTACAGTCTCAAGTGTCATGGATATGATCTCGGAGCTTGTCTATAAATGTAAAATATCTCGGCGACTTAAATAGCAGAGCCTTATGGATGAAGATACTGGCATGCTGAGAGATTTGCTCATTATAAATCTGTGAAACACTAGTGTGTGAAGTGCTTTGAAGAGGCTGTCCTCACCCACAAGTGCTCACTTATTCAACAAGTTATTGTGCTTTTGTTTTAAGTGTGTTTATACATCTGTTTTAAGGCTATCTGGTATCATTATGAAGCAGCATGTCCGAATGTTTCTTTTTCCTGTGAGTTCTTGAGCCATGAACTGAACTCAGATTGTTTAGCAGAGTGAGCACCTGGAGGCAGGTGTGTTGGCAGGATGATGCGCCTGTGAGACAGAAGGTGGGGGACAGTAAAGGTTCACTGCAGGGGCAAACAACAGGCTGTTTAGCAGTACCAGTGGCATCCTCTTCACCACAACAAGCCACCCCGCTATGCCATTGTCATCTGTGACCGAGCATCCCGCGGACTGTGGAGACACATTCTGTCAGCCTTTTGCTCCTCCTGTAGTTTGCCCCCTGGCCTCTACAGGTCATTTGTGTTCCCCTTAGGCCAAGTTTTTCATTGTGTTGTCTCATTAGTTATTCAGATCACCTGTGTCTTGTTTCCCCCAGTATATTTAAGCCGTTCA